>CM050426.1:11999261-12599261 GCA_027564155.1 Gymnocypris eckloni scoliostomus | reverse complement strand
ATATATATATTGAACTCTGCTTGTGTCGATGGCTTGCAGCTGTACATATAACTGTTGTATTCTGATTCCCAGGCTGTTGGATTATGTGATGTGTGACTATCGTACAGAGCGCTGGTGGTCTCTGCTGACGTCTATATTGTGCACGGCTTTGAAGTGCTCCTACCTCATGGGTCAAGTGAAAGACTACATCACCTACTCCATGGAGCTTGTGGGCAGAGGTACATGACCACCATGTATTGACTCTCAGCTTCACCTCAATCGAAAGTTCCTGCATTAACAGAGGTATATGTGTGTGTTTAGCCTCTATCCTCCCTGAAGAGCAGAAGTCCAGGATTGAGAAGAATCTGATTAAAGTGCTCATGGTAAATATAGCTCACTGGGCTGAGTGATACAGTGGAAAATAATAATATTTATGTATGAAATATAGTATCTTAATATTCTGAAAGTTCTACTTTAGATAGAGATGTAGTGTTTATGAAGCTGACATTTTATTTTGTGATTGTCAGAATGAAGTCCCCGAGTCTGAACCGGACTGTGACCCGGTGTCTGTGAAGACGGCCCAGTCTCTGTGGAGTGATCGCATCTCTCTGGCCGGCAATAATGAGTTCACCATTGATGTCCAGGACTATGTGCCCTTTGGTAAGCACTCAAAGAATATTCACTTTCTAGTCTTTTGGGCTGATCGATCATAATCTTTGATTTGAGAACTGCATTACTGTTCATAACCCCTACATTTAAATATATAGGTCACTATACCCCAATTTTTTTCAACAAACAACTAATGTAATAATTCATGTTGCTTCCAAACCCAACATGAAATATATATTTTATGCTTATCAAAGCTGCGTTTATCTGACATAACGCAGTAAAACAGTAATGCTGTGAAATATTATTCAAATTTAAAATAACTTATTATTTTTTTATAATGTTATTCCTGTGATGCAAAGCTGAAATTTTTTGCATCATTACTCCAGCCTTTAGTGTCACATGATCCTTCAGAAATCATTCTAATATGCTCAAGAAACATTTCTTATTATTAACAATTTGTTTTCTTACAGTTTTGTAGAAACTGTAATACATTTTGTTCAGTATTCTTTTATGATCAGAAAGCTAAAAATCTTTTTTAACAAATATTTTAATTAAAAGCATCCCTACTGAATACAAATATACATTTCTTACAAAAAAAGATTTCACCGACCCCAAACTTTTGAATGGTAGCTTATATATTATATATATATTATATGTGTTCCTGTGTGGCTCAGTGGTAGAGCATTGCATTCGCAGGGAACACAAATACTGATGAAAAATGTATAACCTGAATGCAATTGTAAGTCGCTTTGGATAAAAGCGTCTGCTAAATGCATAAATATAAATGTAATGTTGTTGTCTTCATGCTGGATTACTTAATAGAACAAAATGTAATGATATCTATGTTTATTTTCAGTTCAGTGCAAAGCCAAGTTCCTGTCCCCTAGTTTCCACATAGATGAGCCTGTCCAGCTAAACGTCTATGTGAGAGCCGACTGCCCACATCCTGTGCGCTTCTCAAGACTATGTGTCAGCTTCAGCAACCAGGTACAGTTCACCTAATACACACACACACACACACACACAGACACAACTCCATTGAGCAGTGGCTGTGTTTGAATCGCAGGAGTATAACCAGTACTGTTTGCTGGAGGACGCCTCTAAAGGGAAGGATATTCTAGAGCCTTCCTCCCAAGAGAACATGTGTCTCGTCCCCGGAAAAACCCGCAAGTACTGCTTCAAATTTGTAGCCAAAACTGAAGATGTTGGAAAGAAGATTGAGGTGAAATATTTTTTCCATTCATTTAATTTCAACAGATTTAGTGGTGCCACAACTATAGTAATCACATAGTATGTTTTGTTTTATTTTTGTCTGTGTTTGTTTTTCAGATCACGAGTGTGGGACTCATGTTAGGCAGAGAGACAGCCCGATACGTCTATCTGAACTGGCGGGGTGGATGGGGGGATACTGCCTCTTCCCATGAGACTTTGCTGGCGTCCCGCTCCTTTAAGAAGAGGACACGCCTCCCAGAGCAGCAGGTGGAGTGGGACACAGTTACTATACAGTCCAGCACTATGTAAGTAAAACAAAATATATATATATTAGAAATCTATTATTTCATTGTCAGTACAGAAATATATAATCAGCATGAAATCAAAATGGACCTTATTTATTTTCTTAATACACATTCCAAGAAGCATTTCTTTTGGATGCAGTTTCTAAATTATAAACATAAAATTGCAATGTTTCCTTCCCATCATGCCCATTTAGGATCATCTCCAGAGTGCCCAAAATCTCTGTACAGCTGACTCATGAGCCTCCAGCACTGACCAATGAGATGTACTGTATGATTGTTACCATCCAATCAAAAGAGGACTCTGTGGCCAAAGACATCAAACTTACTGCAGGCCTCAAACCAGGTACTTACTATGTTGTCTGGAACAAAATCTCATTATGTTTTATTAAATGGTTTTTACATTTATTCATAAGAAAAAATTATAGCATGCCTCTCAAAACATGTGATTTGAGGTGTCATTTAGGACTGCAACAACTAATCGATAATGAAAATCATCAACAACGAATGTCATTTTCAATTAGCAAATTTAACTTCTGCCAGTCTCATCAAATTATGCCACTGAATAACGCATTTCTATGGACAAAACTAATCTAAAGGAATCTAAAAGTGGAAGAAACAGAGTGAGCTGCTTTGGGAAAGGTGCATGATCCAAGATGCTCAAAACATGCGCATGCTTTATTCTAAACTTCAAGCTAATACATTAGTGTAATGTTTAACATGGCTTGTCCTGTCAGGTGCTTTGAATGATGCTTGTGCTTAATATGTGATATGATTCCTCAGAGCCAAACTTTAATTTTACAGATATATTTTTATCTGTAAATGTGTTAAACTTCAGAATTTACTGAACAAGTGGCTGCGCAAAAATATAAATTTTACTGAAATATCTGTTATTAAATGTTAAATTTAGGTTTAAACTTCAACCTGTAATTCAAGTATTTTATGATAGTAATTGTAAAGGGATCACAGCATGTAATTATTCTGTAAATGTAAGGATTATCTTACATTTATATTCAAAGAAATGACAGTAACGGGTTAATGTATTCAGAGTGAATGTGTCTGTTAACGTTCCTCTCATCTGATAACACGGAGTTTGTGTTTTCTCTAATATTTTCATAATATCTCCATTTATAGTGTAGGGTTTTAAACTGTCCTTTGTCCATTTGTCTATTTAATCTCTCCATTTAAACTGTGATTTATAACTCTTTTCGCACATGATGTATAATATAGATTTATTCACCATACAGTATGTTTATAGCATTCAATTGGCATGTCTGTTTGAAGGATAGTGTATTTTGTCAATAAAAAGAAAGGCTTTTTATCAGATTAATCGAGAAAATAATCAGCCAACTAATCGATTATCAAAATAATCATCATTTGCAGCCCTAGCATCATTCATAACTCAACTGTTAATTAACCCGGACGAGTATATTTTGTAAACTGTGCAGAAACACTGCAAGTCTTCAGTGTCACATGATCTTCAGAAATCATTCTGATTTGCTGCTTAAGTGGCATTTCTATTATTATCAATGTCGAAAACAGCTGTGCTGCACAGTCTTTCTGTGCAAATCATGATACATGTTTTTCATGATTATTTGATGAATCTAAAGTAAAACACCATTTATTTGACATAAATCTGTTCCTGACTGTCAATTTTGATCGATTTAATGTGTCCTTGTTGAAAAGTATTAATTTCTCTTAAAAAATCATGTTTATTTTATTGTTTCAATTAGGTCAGGATGCCAATCTCACACAGTCAACCCAAATCACACTAAACGGCACTGAGGTGTGTGATGATTCCCATCCTGCCCTGATTCCTGACATTCCCCTCGGAGATTTGCAACCTGGACAGAAGGTGCTGCTGCTTTTCACTGTGTTTGACAGATTTAATCGATTTAAAACTGATCATCAGCTGATCTTGACTTCCAGTTTAATGTTGTGTACATGTTTTTTGTGTGTCAGATTGTAAAGCCCTGTATATCCACTGTGTGAGCACTGGATCCAGAATATTACTGTTTCACGTGGCTTATTCTGTGAGTGCCACGGTCGAGGGCAAGGACATCACCTGCAAGTGTCACAAAGTATGCAGAATCCTAACACCCTGCCATCAAAACCCATACAAATGTTTGTTGAATGCTACCGAAAGATTATTAGAGCCAGACATTAACTTCTTCCCAACCTAGTTTCTTGAGGCATAATCTATACACACCAGTGTTCAGTTTCATTCACAGAGTTGTATTATGTTTGTTCTTCACCTGCAGGATGAAACGGTTACATTAGAAACAGTTGTTCCTTTTGAAGTGGCTATGAAGTTTATGTCTAGTAAGGTAAGATCTGCTCTGCCTGTACACTTGAGTAATATATTAATACTTCAGTCATGAAAATTCGGTCATTATTTACTCAATCTTATCTCATTCTAAACCTTTACTTTTTCATCCATGGAACGCAAAAGGAGATGAAGATGGATGGATAATGATAGATTTTTCATTTATGCATCCACCATTTTAAAAACACATATTTTGTAAGGTTGGTACAGTTTTATGTTTATGTGTGTCAGTTTGAGCATTTGGAGCGCGTGTTCGTGGACATCCCCTTCTTGTTGATGATGGATATTTTGAGTGCGTCTCCGTGGCCGATCGAGTTGGTGAACAGTGAAGTGCAGCTGGCCTCCAGTATGACTGCCATCGATCAGCCCCAGAGTCAAGTAGATGGAGGTGGGAGTACTTTATTCCTGATGGTGGTATTTTGTAGAAAATACATTTATTTAGGGCCTGACTGTGATTCATTTCTGTTGTGTCCAGTCACGCTTCAGACCAGTGAATGTGCCAGTGAGTGTTTCCTGCTCAAATGTCCTCCTGTTCAGAACGGCACCAGTACTGTGGCATCTGGACACTACATCATCTCCTGGAAGAGGTGACGGCACTCAATATACTCTCACTTTCAGCCTGTATATTACATGCAAGCGATGACTTTCCTTTTCTTATGCTAATGTCTTATAAGCCATTTTATATAAAGAATGTTAAAGTGTACATTCATAACTTGCTTAAATAAATACTCCGTAACAAATTATAAAAGCACACAGTTTTTAATTTCCTGTATAATATTTTTTTTTATCCAGAAAGTCAGCATTCGCTGAGACATCAGTGGTGAGAACGATCATTATTCTGCCGCATGTGATGGTTGAGAATATTCCACTTTATGTCCACGCAGGTCAGTCTGTTTTTATATTAAAATCAGTAGTATATGCCACAATTATAACGATATAGAGGAATGATAATATTGGGATCACTGTTAGAATTTTCAAGCTGATTAACGCTAAAACACTGACCGCTGAATTCAGTGAAATTTAAAGGGCTCACACAATTAAAACAGCAGAAGACATTGCAGACATTGTGAAATAAAATGACCTCACTTTTCCAGTGCTAGTTTTGACAACATTATCTTGCAGTGAAGAATACTGTTGTTCTTTTTTCCCACTACATTGACTATGTTAGCTACATTCACTGTTAGATCAGATTACACCAGCTAGTTATACTGTTTAGATGCACTCAAAACGTAACATGCTGAGGACATCTGCTGGTTAAAGCTGTGTAAATGCAACAAGAACAGCCAAACTGAAATTGAGACTGGCTCAGGAATTTGTCTTCATTTACATTTATGCATTTAGCAGACGCTTTTATCCAAAGCGACTTACTCAGCATTCAGGCTATACATTTTTTGTCAGTATGTGTGTTCCCTGGGGATTGAACCCACAACCTTTTGTGCTGCTAACGCAATGCTCTACCACTGAGCCAAAAAAAAAAAACTAAATTATTTAAGCAGAGTGACAGATTCTCTCAACTCCTTTTGTCTCATATACCCAAAAACATCTGTTTTTGCACAATTTTGCGAAACGAAAATCAGCAACAGTTCACCTACATCCATTTTCATTACTTCGATAATGCAGCATACAAGCTTAGAATAAACAGAGCGTTAGCGCTGGTTTGGTTGGTGGCGATGCATATATAGTTATAACTGTTGTTATCATTCTTGGTGTGAACAGACCTTTACCCTCTCGTGTTCTAGAGCTGCCATCGTTTGGTCGAGTGCGCGAGTCTTTACCTGTTCGGTACCATCTGGAGAATCGAACCGGGCTGGTTCAGGAAGTCGAGATCAGCGTGGAGCCCAGCGATGCATTTATGTTTAGTGGACTCAAACAGGTCAGTGCAGAAGGTGGCTTCAGGTTTCCTTCACATACATTTTATTTGATGAATACTAAACTAAATGGATTTTAGAGCACCTGGATGTGTTTTTCCTTTTTACATTTATTTCAATAATAAAGAAACTTAATGTGTCTTAATAAAAACTAATGGAAAAACACATCCAGATGATCCAGAATAAATTCACTCAATTAGTCTAAGCTTGTCTGATAGAGATTGAAGCAAAATTATCTTAGAAGAGTAACCAAAGAAGTAGCAAATAAAATAAAAATGTGTTTGTTCGTCTTTACACACTGATTATCAACAAACCCACAACCCTTAAACTTCTGTTCCAACTCCCACTCGTTCTCCGTCTGTGTCTGTGTGCAGGTGCGAATGAGGATTTTGCCCGGCACAGAACAGGAGGTGTTGTATAATTTCTATCCTCTGATGGCGGGATATCAAGTCCTCCCTCAGCTCAACATCAACATGCCGCGCTTTCCAAACATCTCCAATCAACTGCTACGTCGCTTCCTGCCTTCACGCATCTTTGTCAAGGTAATATTTTAAACACACCTCAAACTGTTTTATCCATCATGCGAAATCTTGATGTCAGATAACGTTGTTTACCGATCAGAATTGAGCTGAGCATCCTGTGAGTGTGACCAGTTCCATTCAAATTCTACTCAACCCTAATGGATGAAACCTAAATTTGTGTATGAGAATGTTTTGAGTGTGTAATGGTCGCTGTATCGTGTCTGTTCTGATTTCTCAGCCTCAGGGCAGAAATGAAGACACTTCCATAGAAGCAGCGTGAGGAAGACAGGAGCACATCTCCCAACTCGGAAGCGTTGTCCTGGATACTGTTGCAGGATGAAGGCTGAACATTCCGCGGAGAACACGTGTTTACAGCTTAATGATTTGAACTTGTGAATGAAATATTAGGGATTTCAGTTGATTTTCTTGTGTCTAGATTTTTGCTTGTTATAACAAGACTGAAATTATGCTTTCATAAGATTTGGTCTTAGATAACAGATTTCATCTGCAGTACTCGTATTCTCTAAAATATTAATGAAAATAACCTTGTAACTAAAACGAAATAACTGCTAAATAATGTTAGAAATCATTAAACTGACATGGAACTAGCTGTTGAATAAACGTTTTGCTGTTTCTTTGTCATGAAGCTGTTGGTTGTTGTGGCTTGTGTTCCTCAAGAGGTGTTCTGTGATTGGACAAAAGTGCTATACAAGATTTTTATATTTGATTAGACGTTTCAATTACACAAACTTTCATTAATTCTGCCATTTTAATAATCTTACTGTGGATATTAAGAACGTGTCATCTGAAAACATGTAATACAAAATACTCCAGGATTCAATCCAACCATATGATCATTTGTTTGACTTGCGGAGGTAAAAGGAAAGTTGATCCTGAACAGAATCCAGAGCACTTTTCAGCTGGTTTCAGACAGTTTAGTTCGAATTTGGTGCATTCACCAGACAGAAGTTTGTGCAGTACCTCTCTCTCATCTGCCTTGTCATATCGAATTAAAATTTTTAGGTGAACTATTCCTTTAAACTGAATTTACTCTGTAGCCAACTTCACATGTAGGTAAGGATAATACATTGTCTTTTCAATACAAACCTGTTCCTATAAAGCAAAACAGGTATCAGAGTTTGATTTTGTTTCCTAGGCGATAAGTCTCTTTGTTCTCGTATCCTCTTACGGCTCTCAGACTTGGAAACAAACTAGGATACGTGAGGTTATGGCTACTTGGTTTTTCAGTCACCCAACACTCTGGCTTCCATTAAACATATTACCTTACAATGATGTGTACGTGTGTGAGAGTTTGTTTGACAGGAGGAGGAAATGACTCTGAAAACTGTCAGCACGAAAAGCCCAGATTCTTTTCAGTCTGTCTAAATCTGTTAAACCATCGATATAAGATTCATGAAGCTTTATTGGTATGAAAATCGCCAGAGAATTAATAATATACATTGATAATGTGTCTGGTAGCAGGGCCACACAATGTTTAAGATTTCTGGGATTTGATTTCTGTTTGGGTGAATGTCACAAATCATGTCAAGCTGTAAGGTCTTTTTTCACCCTAACACTAAGAGGGAAAAATAAATAGTGTATTAGAGAAATAAAAAATATTTAAATTCTTGCCTCCAAATTCTCATTAACACAATGGGAAAAACACATTATTGAAATGTTGAACAAAAATAAATAATTCTAACTTTATATAATTGTATTTGTATTTGCACATTTCTTTTAATTAGTAAAATAAGATATACACAGAATGCTTGTGTGGTTGTGGATTGAGCTTAGATTCCAGTAATAACTGCCTCCACATTTCCTGAAACAAAGGGAAACTGTTGTGGAGTCAGCAGGCAAGTGTAACATCCTCCTGCAGGTTAGCAACACGCTCACCGTCTTCATATTAAAGCATTAAATTACACACCACCTGTGGCTATTATGAAACAGAAGTAAATAGCACAGCAGAGACATGTTTACATGTCTGAACGTGAGTAAAAAAAGAACAAACCCCACAAACTGTCATCCCTACCTCTTCTTGTTGTAATAGATATCATGTGGAAGTAACATAAGGTGATTCTTTTTAGTCTGGATTGTAATTTCATTGAAAAATGTGTCAGTTTATCTGGATTTTTTTCTTTCCATTTGCAAATTGAATAATTTGTGATGGTGAGTGGGATGCAACCTCAGGTAAATATATAAAATGTTGCTGTAACACAGTAAAGTTGAAAACAATGTTTGATCATATGCATCAGAGTCTATAAGATTTCCATGAATGGTGTTAATATGAACTGTAGTGAAGCAAGGAATCACCACATGCAGTTGTGTTTGTCTATTTCATTGGATTGGAGGAATCCATTCAGTGAAAGTATTTGTATGTTCTCTCTCTCTCTCTCTCTCTCTCTAGTCTTTATTTCTGTTGCATTTCTTATTCATACTAACTATGCATTTTGTGCCGTATTTTATTCACCATAAGGTGGTGAATGACGTTGACAGTATCAGTTGGTAATACCATGGTACAGTTTTTCATAGCCTACCATGGACATCACCATAAAAGCTAGCCAAATTATTTGTTCGTATTCCAAGTCTTCTGGAGACATTTGATAACTGATAGACAAAACTGACAAATATTTAACTGTTGACTGTTCATCTTTCATAAAAATGTATTTGATTGACTAGTTGACGTTTCTCTTAAAGTGAGCATCGACATATTCACAAAAAAGTGGAGGACGAAATTTCCCACAAATCAGTGCGCGTAAGGCCTTTATGAAGTAGGATGAACGTACGGCTTCTGAGTTTTTGCGAGCTACTATTACGATTGCGAGTTAATAAGAAGACACATCCGATATTACACAGTGTCCATGTAAACTCGTTTTGTCCAGTGATCTGAACTTTGCACAATCACTTTAAAGAGCGAGTAACAACGCGTGCATGGAGCCGGTGCATCGGTCCTGACAACTAACAGTCAATAACGGCCATCTGAAAGGATAATAATCGGTGAATAACAACTTAAATTTGGCCCGTTTTCAAGCAAAACTATCGTACGACTTCAGACAGCTTGGAATATGTCGCGCTTGTCGAGTGAACCACTTATATGGTGATTTCAGGCTGTATCTCATAGACTGCTCATTGTCACTACATTGAAAACAAAATAATTTAAACGTCGTTATTTTGTGTTTCGCTGAACGAAGAAAAAATCAAAGCTGGTTTGAAATGATATGAAGGTGAGTAAATGAAGAGAATCCGTCTTTTTGACTGGGATAGCGCCTGCAGTACCTCTCCTCCGCCGTTAGAGGGCGTCACTATCTGAGCTGCGGGAGCTTCAAGGTAATAACCTGCTTCACACCGTAAACCATACAGACATCGTCACGCACCGGCCTGCAGCGATCCACCGCATCTCGACGAGGAACAAAATAAGACGAGGAATCGCAGTTTAGCTTTTGACGCGAACCCATTTTTGTATCTATGGACGTTAAGATAATGTTTTTCTCCATCCCGCATTCCTGCTGGAAGAGGATGTCATTATTTTCACGCCGTTGTCTCTGATCAAGGTGAGGAATGGATAATATGCGGCGATTTCAGCGGAGAATAACATGATCACCTGCGTATTTTACCCTTAAAATGACATTCCGCATCCACCCAAGCCTTTGTTTGGAATAATAATGATCTTATCCTTTTTATATCACAATAATGTTCTTTTATTACAATAATCGCATCACCTTATACAGGCAGGTCAAATGAACTAACGCGCAAACGCGCTCTTTGTCTGGTTGCGGGCGCGCGCTCAATCAGTCAATCAATCAATCCATCCATCGCCTTATTTGCGCTTCCACGCGCGTGGAATGCGTCGAGTCTAACGAAGCATCTTCGAGGGGATCAATGGAGCCTTTCCTGCAGATCGCGCCGCACTCGCTGGCCATCGTGCTGTCGCGCGTCGTGGCGGAGGACGCGCCCGTAGTGACGGAGAGCGAGGAGCCGCCGCACCATCACACCGGCTACGAGATCTTCGCCGACTTCAAATCACTGAACATGAAATATTTCTGGAATAAGATGGTGGCCGATGCCATAGCCGAGACCTTCTTCCTGGGCTGGATAGACGAGCATGTGTTGCTGATCCAGGGGAAGGAGGATCACCTGGAGGTGTTGAGGGAGGCTTGGATGAGGAGGTCCCTCAAACCACCGCAGGGCTTCGACATCAAATACCTCGGTAAGAATCATCTATGTGGTGCATATGTGATGTTTATACAACGATGAGGACTTCATTAGTGGCCAGTCTTGCTCCTGGAGATCTTCCATTGACGAAGTACCATGGTTTTGAACATGGCACCAGGGTAGTACTGTTTTTTGGACATGTCCTATTAATTTTATGCCACTGTTTTGGCCTGTCATGTTGTATGAACATGTTAATTATTCAGTGCCATGGTATTTATCAAGTGCCCTTGTATTATCAAGTTGTGTTGTGATTAGTGTTTTTGGACAAGCACCATGGCAGTGTCATGGTTCTTTGGATATGTGGTATGATAATTTTATGGTGTTCTTTGAAGTAACTTGAAGCAGCATTCCTAGTGGTCTATGAATCTTACAACCATTTACCATGGTATATATCAAAGTACCTTTGTATGATCATGCTATTATGTTTTTTTAAATAAACCTTGATGATGCCATGGTTTTTGGATATGTGCGCCATATTAAGTTATAGTTTTCTTTGAAGTACCTTGCAGCTCCATGCAAATACTATGGTATTTGAAAATGACAGTCATTCATTACCGTGGTATTATTACATTTTGGACAAGTACCATAGTAGTGCCATGTTGTTGTTTTTTTTTATGTACCATAGTCATTTCATAGTATTCATTGCTGATTTTGAACACCATGTAAATACTATAGTATATTAATATTTTTGTAGCAAATAAATGTTGTAAATTGTATTTCTAGCTTAGATCTAAACTTTATTATTATTGGTTTGTTCTGTGACGGGAATTTTACAATTCAATATTTTATGTTTGTAAGTGTTTTTGGCCATGTCTAAACATTAAGGCTGCTGCTTTTCTGTACAGTCAATGGTTTACTGTTTTTGTAAGAAGAGACCTGGTTCAACGGCTTACAAGGTTATAATGTCAAGTCCAGTGATCTACTAAACAATTCAAGTGACCCTTAAACAAGCACACATATATTTAAGTACTGCGATTCTCTATAGAAATGGTTATTGATTTGCTTGCTCAAAAAAATGAAGGCATCATAGTAGACGGGGTGTTACAAAAACATTAAAATGTGCCTTGATGGTCATATACTCCCTGCATATGCAGCGTTTTTTAGTTTTCGGACACAGCCTTTGTCTTCAGCTGTGAGATATTGAGGAACTTGATCACCTGTAACCCGAAACCTTCTTGTGATCATTGAGGCTTGTTCTTCTCTTAAAGGAACAGGCCTTACCCTCAGTGCTGGAGTTGTGCTATTACACATTGTGAGAATTATTGTGCACATCTTAACAACTAGCATAGGTTTTGGTTGTCTCCTTAAAAGATATTCTGAGTTTTGAAGTTGTGAATGAAGCTAATGTACTCACATCCTCATCAAGACCTGTGACGTTCAGCTCCATTATTCAGACTAATTAGTGCAGAAAACTGCTGTCCCATATTTAGCCCCCATGGACACACACTGAGGACAGCAGCACTCTTTATCTGTAGCCGTTACTGTTACAGGTCTGTGCATTGTGGCATGTTCTTAGTGTATTGTAGTGAAGAAGGAGCCTTGGTCCTTGACAAATAGCAGGTTTTTGTGAAGTGTCGCTGTAGGCGTCAGGGTTTTCTTCTGTCCTACTCTACTTGCATCTCTCTCTCTATCCCTGATCTCCCGCCCCTATTTTGCTGGAGAAAGAGCTATGCTGTATCTGTCTTTGTGTTTGACATGTCTTGCGGAACAGCTGAGTTGTAGAGAAAAACCTCTATTGATGGACCGAGACATTCTTTGCATGTTTACTTTTCACAAAATAGTTAATTTTGATATTATGCTACAGAGTTTAAGACAAGAAAAAAAGTTCAGAGAGTGATCAGTAATGAGTTGGCAATGGTGTGTGAAAGTTTTGATCTTCTAAGAGAAGAGAAACATCATAAGTGTTTATATTGTGGTGCATTGAATGGAATTTATGAATATTACTATAAGTATGCCAGTGGTTCTCGATCAGGAGGCCTCAAAGTGATTTAAAAATAAGGCAAAACAAGCATCAAAATAAGCTAAAAATCTAGACTTTTTAATTGAACTCCGTGATTTTAATGAGACTGTATTTAAAATAACTCAAGTCAGTAAAATAGCCTCACTTTTATTAAAAGTAACACAATAAAATTGGATGGAAATTATATTAACATGGCTGTTGTGCTTTAAAGTCACAATGAAATGGAAGTAGCAATCTATCTTTTATTCTGTACTGTAATGTCCATCCGAGTGAAACAGATTATTGAAAAAATACTCAAACACAAGCTTACAGCTGATTGAAAGAAAGTGGTAGGGTTTAAGCAGACTAAATGACTGGCGATTTGCACTTTTATTTAACGCTGCAACTTCTTGCATTGGGTTTTATTGAAATCTAACAGTTTGTATTTGGGGATGGGTCATGATAAGTGTTATTGTTACTGTTTTTCCGTATTTAGGGTTAGGACAGAGGTTCTTAGACTGTTTTGGTTTAATCTTTCTATCTATTTAGCTGGTTATTATTATATATTTTTACATTCTAAAATTCCTTTCAACATCTTGTATGAAGTAAATTGAGGAGTGATGTGCTATTACTTTTTATAAATAACTTTTTAATCAGACTTTTGTTTCTGGACTGGTTAATAATAAATCTTAAGAAACTTTAGAAAATTTAAGAAGGGACAGTAGAATATCACAGAGACTTGGGCTGTAACCCAGACCAGATCCTCCTAGAAACACCCTGACAACCACACAAAAATCTGTCTGTTCCTTTGCACCACACTTTGAGTCTGAAGTGTTGAAAACAGGTGGTTGTTAGCGTTCTTTGTTCTCACATGAAGTGAAAGCCAGTGTTAAATGATGTGATAACATAAGCTCAGATAATATTAGGTTGTGCAGTACAGTTATGCAGATCATGCACTTTCTAAACGGCAGCTTTTAAATTACAAACCGTACTTTTGGCAAATTATACCGTGACTCAGGCAAGCATGCCTTAACAACATTGATCGAGTCTATGTGTGTGTGTTTGAAAAGTGTGTGCAGGAATGAGCCATTTCTCACTTGCCCATGGCTGAATGAGGGCTGTGTGGTCTCACCTGTGCATTGTTTCCAGTCAGCTCTCTCAGGTGTGTGTGTGTGTCTGTACAGGCTGATTCCGTGGAGGAGAGAAGGCCATGCCCTCAACTGACTACTGCTCGTAAATCTCACCCCGGTTTGAGATTTTCCTGTGCAATGATCCAAGACCTTTTTATTGCAGTGAAATCCTGAGCTCAGTAATTATAAGAGAAACCAGAAACCCTCTCAGAACAGTATGAGAGCAACTTTTAGCTCTATACATTGTCAGTGCTGCATTGCTTTTAACTCATGACCTACACTTAGGCTGAGAAAAGTCTGCTTGAGTTTCCTCTATGTTTCGTAATGTAATGAGCTTTTCCCCCATACATCTACAGTATATCCACACATGCGGATACAGCCTGATTGTAAATGTAACACTTTTTTTGTTTAGAGACTTAAGAAATTTGACCATTGCTCTGCATTTTCCGAATTGATGCTATGTGTGTGAGCAAAGCCATAAGATGAATGTTTTAAAAGCATGTGCGAGTTTAGGACTCTGATGTAAGCAGTCTGCTGTCAAAGAGTTTGAGCCAATCGCAGAGTAAATAAGGAGCTGGTGCAATTAACTCATGCATTTAGTTGTGAATATTTAGTAGTTTTTTGTTTTGTTGTATATATATTTCTCATTAGTAGAAGCAGTTGTAGTTAGTGGTTGTTAGTATTTAGTTTTATTTAGATTTTTGCATAAACCATTTTTTTTGGGGAGGATTCTATGAAATTACATTAAATTCTATTTAAAATGACAAATAATGACTATTACTATTAGGACCAAAATTATGCATCCAAAAATATTATTCAGAGCATGTATTTAAAGTCATTCAAAATTCACCCATCTTTTTTTAATGAAATTATTTTTACATTTTAGTTTTGTGAAGAAAGCAAGTCTTCAGACTGAAAATGTCCTGAGAAACATGATCATATTCATAATGTGTATAAATTAGGGGTCGACCGATTATCGGCGCCGATATTAAGCATTTTACCGATTATTGATATCGGCAATTTTAAAAACAGATTTGCCGATAATTTTTTTTTTTTTTTTTTTTATGCAAACAAACATATTATTTACAGGTGACATTATTTATTGGTGAATAAATAATACAGGTGAAACTATTTAATGTTTAAATGCACTATTTGGCTCGATGCAGCCTGTCTGAGCTCAACACTCTGTGAGTGAGGCGATCTCTCAATCTCTGAGAGCAATCTCCGCCCACCGCTCATCTGATATGTAGAGAGTCACGAGTCCGACCAATCAACGCGGAAAACTGAAGGCAGTCTCACACGAAAGCACATGCTAACTGGAGCTGCCTCAGTGATCACGCATCAGTTGTCTCTCAAAGGTAAAGCAGCAGCAGACGTTGCTGAAGTTGCAAAACACCTCAATATAACCCATGATGTCCGCGATGCGGAAAATGCGGGCGGAATCGCGGAATGCAGTCATATAATGGAATTTACCGTATAACGCGCAATGTCATGGAATGTGTCGAAGTTTGGATGAATTAATCAAAAGTAGGTCAGTACACTTAAATCGACTCGCGCTATGGACTAGTATCTATAAATATTAAGCCGCAAAAACACTATTTAAATATGAATCCTTATCCTGCATGTTCTGCATCTCTGTTAATGAATGACACAGACGTGCGGTTTCATTTACTGCACACATACATGAAGAGCGCGTAAAGCTCGCGGTGTTTTCAGCATCTGCTGTCTCACTAAATGAGGACATAAATACATGAACAACATCCCCAGATCTGCTCGCAGAGTCACTTCATGAGCATTTGACCGTTTCATTTGAGTAAAAACGATCGTCATATCATATAAACATAGGCTACAGAAACTTAAAAGGTCCTCATGGCAACCTGTCAAAATATAAGTTCGGTTTAGCCGAATATATTACTATATCGTAATACAACTACAACAATTATTACAACTTTTGTTGAGAATAATCACACAACACGCTAAATACGCTTACTTTAAGTTTTACAAAATGTTTACAGAATGCTTCTGGGTGATCTCTGTACTTATGTTATTATTAATATTTTAATATTACTGTTTATTTAATGTTGTTGTTATTAACAGTTTTCAGAATTAAAGACATGTTTAAAAGCATTTAAAGAACGGTTTTTGTCAGAGCTCTTGTTATTATTAATTTTGGCATTAATTTTCATTTTACACCAGACACGTATATCGGTTCAAAATATCGGTTATCGGTCTACTTGATCTGTAATAATCGGTATCGGTATCGGCCTTGAAAACACATATCGGTCGACCCCTAGTATAAATGTTACAATTTTAAATCTAAATGCTGTGAAGGTCACAGTGCAAACAAATCTTAATGTAGGCTTCACAAATGTAGTTTCTTATTTTTATTTTTATTTTGGGATGAAATACAACCCAGACATGTATTTGACAAGTTTTATGAGGTTGACCCCTCAGGCTCAGCGATTTTAGTATCAGTGACTCCACTTTTAAGGACGGTAGATTCAACTCATTCTCATGCTGTTTTTTTCTGTTTGGCTGGTGTTGACATGGTAACTTTTGTTGATTGGCATCTTTTCAGATGGGGTCTAGATGCGGGCTGCAGTAGCTATGTGATTTATGGATGACTACACTCTTAAAAATAAAGGTGCTTCACGATGCCATAGAAGAACCTTTTTGTCTAAATGGTTCCATAAAGAACCTTTATACATCTGAAGAACCTTTATTTCACAAAAGGTTATTTGTGGCGAAAGAAGGTTCTTTAAATGATAAAAAAGTAAGAAAGAGATGGTTCTTTAAAGAACCTTTGACTGAATGGTTCTTTGTAGAACAAAAAAGGGTTATTCTATGGCATTGCTTGAAGATACTTTTGAAGCACCTTTATTTTTAAGTGTAACTCCAGTCAGATGCATTCCAAAGCACCTGGTTTGTCGGGGGTGGACAGGGCTCTAGACTAACTTTTTGCACTGGTTGCACTGGTGCGCCTAACTTTTTCTTAGGTGCACCAGCACAAAAGTTAGGTGGACTCATTTTCATATAGGCAATATTGACTAGTAAACGATTAACTAACAATCTGGTCAACATGAAGTTCTTTATTTGAAGCACAATTCTACAAGAAAGGTAACTTACTGAAAAAGTGTTGGCGCTTAAATTGCTTCACTGAGTTAATATTTAAACTTAAAACATCTCAAGATAAATGAAATAAAAAGACAATCTAAATTAAGTGTTTTAAGGGCATTAAACTGAACATCTCATGGCTCAATGTATTATGGACTATCCTCCATTGCAGTCACATGCCCCTCGGATGGACAACTCCTGTAGTTTGTCCTTCTTGATCTTTGGCCTCGGTTAAACCTGCTGGCCACACTCTCTCTAGCATAAATAATACACACAAGACAAGATAAGACAAAGACAATTCCTGTGCTGTGATTTTGCCTATATTTGAATATAAACTTAGAGAAGCAATAATATCTCTTTTAACTGAAGGGCTGCTCCTCTCAGACGCTCATTGAACAGAGCAGAGAAAGAGCTGCGTGCGCGCTGATCTCGCGCTGTTGCAGCAGTACCAACGATCACAGAGACTCGCTAAAGTTTGTCCAAGAAGTCACTAGATTTGTCACTAGTCGCTTTTTTTGAAAAAAAAAGTTGCTTGGGGGGTGTGAAAAGACAAAGTCGCTAAGTTGGCAACACTGCGCATCTCTACTACTCACCTCTCTGTCTGACTGCAGCAACACACGCATTTTCAAACTTACACACACGTACAGGAATATCTGGACCACGGCCAAGCAGAGGAGGGGGGGTCCGCCCTTCACTATCTCTGATTGGTTTAGACCACAATATGGGCATAATGTGTCTGTTGTTGAACTTTCAGATTCGCTGAGACTTTTTTTAGTAAAATGTAATCAATTCATGGAGAGAACGTGTTTGGCAATACTTGCACTCTTGACTCTGTGTGTTTTTGTTGGTCTGATTGCTTAAAAGGTGGCATGATATGAATATAACGATATTTAATAACAAAAATGTTGACAGGCTTGATTTAGGCAAATAACTGTGGATTAGGCTGTTAATCCATAACTGAATTAATACTAGTAAATGCTGTTATACTAGCTTTAGAAAAGCATCCTCATTGGAGAATTGCAAGGTGACTCGACTTGCTAGAGAGGCAGCGCTGGATGGTGACTCAAAGGGCCGTCATGAAGCGAAGAAATACCAGAGCAGTGCTGTGGTGTCTGTGGTAGTCCCAGCAGTGAGGTCATTCTCCTCTCATCCACTTAAGATGGATCAGAAGCAGGCGAGCCCAGCGGAGCTTTGAGGTGCGTTGTGCACGGCTCCCCCTGCTGGTGCAGTACTGATAAGATTCATCAAGTGCTTTACACACTAATCTAAATCCGCCGTACTCATGGCAATCTAACCAACACATACTGTGAATGCATGCATTGTAATGCCTAAGTTAGAGATTTACCTAAGAGGCTTCATGTATGGGTGAAATCGTTCCTCTTGCTTGCTGCTGGATTGCAATTGTATAGCCCTATGATTTCCGATTATGTAGAAAACGCAGACGGAATCATAGTCATAAAAACTTTTACGGTTTAACGCGGAATGTCACAGAATTTGTCAAAGTTTGGATGAATTAATCAAAAGTAGGTCATTAAACTTTAAATCAAGTCGCGATTATAGACTAGTATCTGTAAATATTAAGCCACAAAAGTCGATTTAAATATGAATCCTGCATGTTCTGCGCTTTTCTGTGTGAATTAAGCAGATGCGCGGTTTTGTTTACTAAGGTTACATACACGGCACGCGTGACGCTCGCATGATTTCAGCATCTGCAGTCTCAAATGCATGAACAATATCTCAAACTGATCTGAGAGTCACTTCATGAGCATTTTACCATTTCAGTAAAACTAGCATCAGATCACACACACACAGAACTTTTAATGTATTCACTGCAACCCGCCAAAATAAAAGTTTGGTTTAACTTATTAAAGACATTGTGCCAGAAGTAGGCTATATTACTATTATTTAGTAGAATGTACATAATACTACTACCGTTGAACAATAATAAACCTTTATTTTTTAAAGAAATAACTAAATATTTAAAGTTCTGGCAAATAATGGTATTTACTATTAAAATTAAACTGTTTAATTTTCATTCATTTAAATATGAATTAAATCAATGTTTTATGCCCTCATCTGGTAACCAGTCAAATTTAAATACACAACACAGAATTTCTGAGGGGGAAAAATATTGCATAAGGCTACTGTAAGAATAAATAAAAATGTTTTTATGCATTCAAATAATTAGACATGCTAAAACAATATTTGGTAACAATAAATCATAAGGTGAGAAAAAAGATAAAACATTTCAAACGGCCCTAAACATGTCATTTTTGTTACTCTTTTAATAAATGTTAAATTGTATAAGTTTCATGATTTTTATTAATTAGACATGCCTTTTAATTAATACTATTTAATTTGACCATTAAAAAAAATGGAATCCAGAAAAATTTAAACGGGAAAAAATGAATTTAGAAAACCATGAAAGGATTTTGGGACAAAATGAAGCAGATTTCATAGGGCCCTACAATTTTGAGTGTATATTTGGACAATGTTGAACAAATTCCGGCTCTAAACACTCACTCACCCGCCAGCCAGCCACTTTAATAGTTACACCTGTTCAATTGCTTGCTAACACAAATTGCTAAGCAGCCAATCACATGGTAGCAACACAATGTATTTAGGCATCTAGATGTGGTGAAGACGACTTGCTGAAGTTCAAATCGAGCATCAGAATGGGAAGAAAGGGGATTTAAGTGACTTTGAACGTGGAATGGTTGTTGCTGCCAGACGGGCTGGTCTGAGTATTTCAAAAACTGCTGATCTACTGGGATTTTCACACACAACCATCTCTAGGGTTTACAGAGAATGGTAGTGCAAAAGAATAAAAATAAAAATTATATAGTAACACAACACAAGAGTATATATATATATATATATATATATATATATGCTCTTGTGTTGTTACTAAATAATTTTATTTTTATTCGACCTGATTTGATTTACATTTCACTTCTGATTATACCCTGTATAATTTATTATGTGACGAATAAAGAAACCTTGAACCTTGTTGATGTCAGAGGAGAATGGACAGACTGGTTAGAGATGATAGAAAGGCATCAGTAACTCAAATAAACACTCGTTACAACCAAGGTATGACAAATACCATCTCGAAACAGATTCTACAATTAAATTGGACAATAGAAGATTGTAAAAACGTTGCCTGGTCTGATGAGTCTCGATATCTACTGCGACATTCAGATAGTAGAGTCAGAATTTGGCGTAAAGAACATGAAAGCATGGATCCATCCTGCCTTGTCTCAACGGTTCAGGCTGGTGGTGGTGTAATGGTGTGGGGGATATTTTCTTGGCTCACTTTGGGCCCCTTAGTACCAATTGAGCATCGTTTAAACACCACAGTCTGCCTGAGTATTGTTGCTGACCATGTCCATCCCTTTATGACCACAGTGAACCCATCTTCTGATGACTACTTCCAGCAGGATAATGCACCATGTCACAAACCTCAAATCATCTCGGACTGGTTTCTTGAACATGACAATGAGTTCACTTTACTCAAATGGCCTCCACAGTCACCAGATCTCAATCCAATAGAGCACCTTTGGGATGTGGTGGAACGGGAGATTTGCATCATGGATGTGCAGCCGACAAATCTGCAGCAACTGCGTGATGCTATCATGTCAATATGGACCAAAATCTCTGAATCTCTGAGGAATGTTTCCAACACCTTGTTGAATCTATGCCCCGGAAAATTAAGCCAGTTCTGAAGGCAAAATGGGGTCCAACCCGGTACTACCAAGATGTACCTAATAAAGTGGTCAGTGAGTGTGTATGTATGCATGAATGTTTATATATATATATATATATATATATATATATGTATATATGTATATATATTATGTGTATATATATTATGTGTATATATATATATATATATTATGTGTATGTTTGGATATTATACAAGTATTAATATATTTATTTATGTTTGGACATTCTGAAATGACAAACTATGAAATTATAGGATTAAAATCACCTGTTTAAAATGTTAACAAAATATGGCAAATTGGCTATTTGTTTTAGGAAAACATTGGCACAAAAGGTTAGTGATGAATTTGAATCCTGTGGTTTTTCATTCTGGCCTGTTTAATGAAATTATAGAAAGTGTGAATGGTAATATCAGTTTCAAAAGACTGTTAAATTACTGGTGTGTTTATGTAATCAGTTCTGGCTGACCTGCTGATGCAACGTAAATATCATAAATATATTACAGAACTACTTGATACAAATTGAAACAATCATATACCGTAAACACGTGTCAGGGTTCATGATTCACCCTGCTGGTGTAATTCACATGTTGTGTCTTGTGGTGTTGGACTGCTTCTCCTCACTAGAGGGCAGAGTCAGATAGCAATCAATGGTTGGATTAAAGGGACTCTTGGTTGTGCATTGGGTTTGAAAGAATAATAGTTCATTGTTGGTGTGATTCTTTCCATACGTTTCACTGTTTAATGCCAAGAATGACACATCAATACCAGTACGCTTTTGCTTTTGTACACTGCTGTCACAATGCTCCTAATAAGTCCAGTCATGTTTTTGATCTGTTTTATATCTTAATTTCCAATTTTGTATTTCTATTTTCTTCGTCCATTTGCAATCATGTTCCGTATGTGCAAATGGCTGTCCCATTTTAGACCTTTTTTACTCCTCTCAAACAAAATATCCACTCCTGTATGTTCGATCCTCAATGTTTGTGCATACATAATTGCTTTCCCTATTCTCAGAGTCTGTCTCTCGTTTGATTAATAGTATAGATAATCAATAACGGTCCAGTGTGACCAAATTCCAGCAGATACGATGACAGACAAATCAGCTGTGTGAATGTTGCTTGTTATGTTAATCATTGGTACATTGGTGTAGTTTGGTATTTTTGTAACTGATATTCAGTCAAATTATCTGGAGAACATGTGTAGGCATTAGACAACATAAAAATATCTCAGACACCAAAGAACAATGTGTTTTGAATGAACTTGATTAGAAACTGGTACTTAAGACATTCATTAAAACAGACTGATAGGTCTTTACAAATACATTTAGTTCCAGTCAAAGAATTAAAGCAAAGTTTAATACAATTGCTAACTTCAAAGATGCAGAGAACAAGTCATGATGTCAGACCATGTATGATATACATTATTAAAGACTGATGCGTTACGTATTGATAGTTTGGTCTCTACATTTAATCTGCCTTGACGGATGTGTGACAGTGAAGTACTGCTTTGGATTTATTCTGCTTTTCAACACTTTAATTGCAGATGGCACAACTGGATTCAAGTGTATTTGGCCGTAGCATGTATCTAAGATCAGCCTGTTATTTTTATTTGGGATTTCCATTGGTTTCAATGTTTTCTCCAATGCTTAATGCTGTATGTTTTAAAAAGAATTTGTAGGGAGCTTATACTTTTACCAGACAGATTGATTGTATCGTCTTCTCAATCCTTGAGTAAGCTCTCTTATTTGAAATGTTACAACTAACCAACAGTGCTGGGTAGATTATTTACAAATCGTAGTCTGTTAGTGATTACAATTTACACGATAAAAATTGTCGTTAGTAATGTAATCTAGATTACTCCTTTTAGGTAATGCATTCTGACTACTTTTGACCTAACTTTTATAGATTTGAATGGGATTATTGTTATAAAAAGTCAACCAAAATAATTAGGGATGCACCGGTTGACCGGCCAAAGATCGGAACCGGCCGGTTTTTGCTTATAATCGCGATCGGCAACCGGCGGTTTTGTCTTTTTTTCGATTTTCTGAAAGTGCGAACATGTCATTTGTGTGGAAGACATTCGGCAGGAGCACAACAAACACAGAAAAACAGATACATTGAAGCGAACAGCCGTTGGTGTAACATTACTGGCACACAAATAAGAGCCGCTTTCCTTTGCTGCTCTAGCTGAAGTTGCTAGTGATGGGTCGGTCTTGAGCGATTCATTCATTTTGAGCAGAATCTTTAATGAGACTCGAGAAGAGCGAGTCGTTTCGGGAGTGATTCGTTCAGTCACGCATGCGCACCATCCTAAAGGTTCTGTACTGGAATTAGTTCACCTGTTTCGTCTTGGTTTTTCGAGTCGTTCGTTCATCACGTGACTAATGCAGTATGAGCCGGAACGATAATTGATTAGTTCACTTTTTGAGTCTTGGGTTTTAGTCGTTCGTTCATCTTGAGCGAGACTCAAAGGTCAGTCGGTAAAATGATCCGAACTTCCCATCACTAGAATTTGCGTATCTGTCCACGCCCTGCACAAGAATAGACCGTGAACAGTTGTTCAGCGCAGCTTCTCACGTGTTGGATGAGAAAAGAAACAGACAAACTTGTGACAAAGCTGAAATGCTACTTTTGTAAAGAATAAAAGCGTTCAAGCAAACGTCAGTTCTGTACAAGATTATTATTTTTATTTTACCTTAAAATTACATTGACTTAATTCGATTTAACAAGCACGAGCTGTAGCATCTTTGTTTTTGCTCGTTGCACTAAACATTATTTGATTTAACATTTTGGAATAATTTATTTATATAGCCTACTTTGGTTTTATTTAGTTTCACTGGTAAATACCTTTTTTTCTTTTACACCAATTTTAAAAATGACAACAAATGTTGATTAAGTAACATCTTTGTTTGGACTGTTGAATGTGTGTTGGTTGTGTTGTTTAGATTGTAACTATGCAAATTAGGGCTGTGCGATTAATCGAAATCGAAATAAAATCGCGATTTGAGATTGCGCGATTTCTAAATCGCTTTATAGCTCGATTTTTTTCTGCGCCCCGCCCCAACCTCATGCAGTATGCTATCCGAACCAATCAGAATGCAGCAGAACAGAACAGACCGGGCATACAGACAGATAGTATGCTAAAGAAACAGGGAAGATGAGTTCAGAACAGGATAAGGACTTGGTGGCCAAAAAAATGCATGTTGCATGCAGAGCACACAGCGGGGAGTAGCGATCATATTTCCTTCAGAGCAGAGAGCGTCTTTCTGAAGATCCCGCTCCGCTCATACGCTCAGCTCCGCTCGCTCAGCCCAAAATGCCCCTTTGGTAATTTGTTAATTCCAGAATCTGTGGAATAGGCTAAGCAATGTTTGTCTAAGCTAATGTTTCTAAAAGCAAATTCTAAAATCCTGTGAAGATTGACACGTTTTAATGGACCGCATTTCCCCGCAGTTTTGGTCTATTTTTAATTTTAGAAAGTGTTTCTTTTATTTACGCCACGAAAGAATTATTTGTCAAGTGCATTTCATCTTGTTTGCGTGTTTTGAATATGAAGCGTTGTTTTAATGGAAACGTAGGCCTATACTTTTTCAGTTATTTAATTTTTTACGCAAATGTTCCAAGTGGCTTCAAAACAAGACACGTTTTTAAATTAAGATTTTAAATGTTATACATTTAAATTAGGGATGTTCATTTCGGTAATTTTTCCTAACCGTTAACCGACAAATAGAACTGAATTAAATTAAAAAGAATAAGTGTCTGTGACCCGTTAAAAATACTAGCATCTGTTTTTCGGGGATTAATTTCACATGCGCAAAAAGCAGCAAACAACAGAACGAGGATTCACCTGATATCATATTACATCACGCACCTGCAGCACTTCTGCAAGCAGAGAACAACTTAATTCACCTAAATGCTGGGTTCAGCCTTTTGGGTCATTTTTTGGGGTTATTTGTTCAGTGTTTGGGTAGTTTGTGTACATTTTATTTTATTTATAAAATTGTTTCTGTCAGTATTTTGTTTAAATCTATGCAGAGCAACATTCGCGGTGTGAATCAATAAAGCGAGCGTCGTGTCGGTCTTATTGCTTGATAAAGAGTCTGATGCTTTGCATAAAATAAACGATTATATTTATAAAGATACAGAACACAAATACTTTGGATGTTAAAACATGTCCTCAGAGCTGTTGACTGTTTGTTGTTGAGCAGGTTATGAAGGCAATCGCAGTACGTTTCGTCCATGAGTGAAGCGCAGAGCGGCGGTCTGATCCGTGATCGTTCCCGCGGAACACGACTCCAGCTCGGCGTGAGAGCCAGCGCCGTTACGGTGGAAACACAGTTACAGAGTGGTCGATTTACTCGTGAATTACATCGGTTTAATGTTTAATCTTTACTTCTAATGTTTGTTAAACGAGATTAAATAGGCAATGTGTAGGCTTATAGCTTATAAAAACAAGCAAATGAGAAATAAAGGAAGTTATCACGTCTGGAGTATTTTACAGAAGTTTAGAGGATTTAAGTTAATCTGTAAATATTATTTCATGCATAAAGTAAAAAAAAAAAAAAGCGAATATTATAATAGAAACGAATAAAGCCATTAGCTGAGTTAAATCATCCATTAATGATGGGTTAAATAAACAATCACATTTACTGGGTAAAATTAACCCCAAATGTACTCTTTTACCCAGCCCAAATTGGTTTGTTTTGAACCCAGTGTTTTCTAGAGTATGCAGAGTTTGTTCATTATTGTGCTGCGCGAAATTAAAGCAGATGGCAGAAAGATGCATTCTATTTTTTTCTTATTTTACAAAAAGCAAAGATATTTTTTTTGTTTATGTACACAAATAAAAGCAGACCTTTTACAATTCGATTATCTTCATGACCAAGAGGAGTTGCTTCCACTGTTGGAAGGGAATAAATCCAGTTTAAGCTCATTTAAGCATTCTACCAAATGCAGCCTGTTCATTATCATTATAAAACAACCGGTCAAACATATGGAAAAAACACACTGCTCAGTTTAAATATGTAGTCAAATCTGTGCTGTTTAAGCGTTATCACCGTATCCGTGAAGTTATGCAAAACATTTTGTTTTATGTGGATATTGTAAGGGTAAATAAATAAAAGGTAAATAATATTTTGGCATTTAAATACCGCGAATACGGGAACGTCTGATTTTGTGTTGAAGGAGAGACCCAACATTGGTTTCAGTTTTGTTTTAGCCTAAAGTAATTCGTTTTGGTTTGTCGTTATAGCTTCTTATTTTTAATTCTTGTTATTTTCTAGCCTACTGTTAATTGTAAGGATTTGTTGTGGAGTGAGAAAAACTAAAATTGCCTAGCTATGTTTACAGTGTTTATTATAATGTTTGTAATTCGCGTTGGCCTTTTTCTGAATTAAATAATAAAATGCGACTTATAGGCGACTTGGTTTTTTCTCTCTCTGCTCTCTCTAAAAAACGTGTTTTTTTATACATGTAGCTTATTTTAACCATGCAGCAAACCTTTTAAAATATTTTGATAAATTACTAAAAATAAATAAATAAGTGAATTTAAACCGTTTAACTGATTGTATGGGTCAAAATTATTATCGGTTGGTTAAAGGTTAATGAACATCCCTAATTTAAATGAACAATTTCACTCTGAAACATAACCTTTTCTTATCGGACTACTGCTTTAATTGAGACATTTATTCAATAATGTCACTATAAACAGGAAAAAAAATAAATATGCCTAACGTTACTGGAAACATTTAATGTGAGCGTGATCTGAGCGGGATTCGGTTTACCGGTGAGCGTGAGCGGAACATTAGCGGAGCGTTTGTTTTGGCCGTGAGAACGACTGAGCGGAGCGCACACACACAAGCGGAATATTGAACCGCTCCGATTCGCTCACATGCTCTGGTTGCATCTTGTTTTGTTGGAATTTGATTACTCACATATACATATAATATATATATATATATATATATATATATATATATATATATATATATATATATATATATATATATATATCCATTTGTCTGTTCTAGAGACATGTTACAACTTTTTGGGAAAGGTCTAATTGGTTTCCTTTGGAAATATGTTTCAAATTCACACAGAATGCATTTATAACTGTAAAGGTCAAGGTTTCTTTATTTGTCACATGATAAATTATACAGGGTATAATCAAAAGTGAAATGTAGATAAAATCAGGTCCGCTCAGTGGACAGTGCAAAGAATAAAAATTATATAAAAGTAACACCACACAAGAGCATATATATATAGGTAAAAAAAAGAAATAAAGAGTAAAAAGTGTAATAGAATAAAGAAAAGTGCTAAACAAGATGTGCAAGACAAGTAAGATTTGCAAAAACAAGTAAGATGTGCAAAAACAAGTAAGATGTGCAAAAACAAGATGTGTAAGATAAAGCATGTCTGTTTGTGTCAAAATCGTGATTAAAATCGAAATCGAAAAAAAAATCGAAAAATCGTGATATATATTTTTTGTCCATATCGCACAGCCCTAATGCAAATGTTGCCTTTCATTTCAAATGGTTACTGTTAATGTTTTCATTTAAGGCCAGTTTTATGTAGTTTCAACCCAATTTAAAAACCATCTTGGTCCATCTTCAACTGGGGTGGCAAATGAGAGGCAGAACTTGTAAAGATGCTTGTTTGTTTTTTCTAATAAAATATATTGATAGGCATTTAAAATTAGTTTAATATGCTATATCCATTAAAATAAATGGATTATAATGCAAGTTACTAAAGGCTCTGTGTTACCAGAAAATGCATTAACACCAGAGACAGTAACACCACATACAAATCAGCGTAGACTTTTCTAAAATGGAGGCTACCATCATGATGATTTCAAGATCAGGGGACATTTTGGAAATATCAACAAGAAGTATGTATTTATATATTTTTTTATCAAAATATGCCAGATCTGCAAGTTATCAACATAACACCACATACACTAATGACAACACATGAAATTGTCAGAGATTTAGCTAACTTCAAAATTTATAAGAAAGAGTGTACTCCCCATGCACCCCTCAGATCAACCAGCACCTGCAGTGACCCTTACACACAGGAAGTAGTCCAAATAGAATTATCCCTTTTCTTAAAGGGGTGACATCCATTGTTGAAACACCACAGACATGAATTTGGGGGGCAACTTTTTTCTTAAATATATATATTTTTTAAACAATTAAATATTATACATGTTAAATAAAATCTATATTCACTATATAACCACTTTATTTGTGTTAGAATCTTTCATTATTTCTTGTTGGTTGCTTAAAGGGAAAAAAATCGGTATCGGAATCGGAATCGGCCAGTTTGCTCGAAAAAAATCGGTATCGGAATCGGCCACGAAAAATCATGATCGGTGCATCACTAAAAATAATTCCATTCTCTGTTATCAACATGTAATGCATTAAACATTACATTATTCCAGGGTTTCCCAAACTAGCATTTACGAAAGATCTGCAGAGGGTTGATGAGTTCATGAAAATATTATTTAATCAAATCATAAAAATTTTAAATTAATAAATTAAATTACATTTTATATATTTGTTTACCTGCATATCAGTTTGCCCATTAACTGACATCAGAGATCTGTGAATGTTGTTAAATTATTAAAGTATTAACATGGTATAATTAACTGAGAGGTGCTTTTGTCCTCCGATTCAGAAGCACGGGTTGCAAATTAATTTACATAGCTATTCTATATTGTGTATATTCAAAGCTGAACAATATGAGACACAGTATGTTTTAGAAAGGACATTTAAAAGAGGAATTAGGAATAATAAATAAATTATAAATCATTTACTGCTGATGTGAGACATTTTTAATGTAATTCATAAAATAGTAACTAACCGTTTCGGTACGGGTCTTTTGGTTCGGTATGTGTACTGAAAGAATACAGTATTTTTTATTTATTCACAGGAAATTCAAATAAATATTGGGGTTTTGACAGTCTTTGACGTGGCATGACAGATTGCTGTATAAACGCCTCGTAGACCCGCTTCTGGGATGGTTCAGAAATGTGCTGGTATAAACCCAACACAAGTCATGAGGTCTAGAGAGGAACATTTCACAAAATATTACACCGTATACTAGAGCTGGGCGGTATACCGGTTCATACCGAATACCGGTGTTTATTTTTCTTACGATATGAATTTTTAAAATACCGCAATACCGGTGTCATTTAAATAACGTTTGAAACGCGACACTGTTAAGAGAGGGGTCTCTTTTCACTATTGCATTTTGTTATACTCAATTATACTCAACTGTATGTGTTAATAAGCGTGAAAGTTCCGAAACTGACGCACTAGTAGAATATGAAGAGAGAGAAGTCATCCACAATATCCACATCGACCGCCACAAATATCCACCGTCCGCTGCATAAGCTCCCGCGTCTCTCACAAACGAAAGTTCTCCGTCGATACGACGGATTCCCGTCAATTGCAGGGTTCCCGCCTTCTTAAATTCACTTTTCATAACTTTAAGACTGTAAATACGCTTACATTTCTCAAATAGTGCTATACATATCTTGATTTTAGCTTGAATAGGTCTTAAATGAAGGAAAGACGAGGTGTATTCAGCCTGTTGAGGGGGGTGTGATCAAAGCCTGGAGTGGATTAAAGCACGTTCCTCTCTCCGCTCTAAGCGTTCTGTAATCACTCCGCTCTGGATCCACTCCGGGTTTTACATTTCCGCTCACGGAGAAACTGCTCTGTGTTCACTCCATTTAAACGTTACCAGGGATTACTGAGGGGAAAGAAACATGTAGGAAACATGTAGCGCACTGTTGTTGTTCTGCGGAACACCAAAAATCATCCCTGCCTCGGCAAACAACATAGTAACGCTCGCATCATTCACAGTCGGGTTCTTAGCAGAGAACACAGAGCAGAACTTGAATTTCGGCGCGGGATTGCGGCTATTAATAATAATTATACTCATTCCCACAGGTTCCGACAGAATGCATCACATTTGCACGTGCTTTTGATTCTTGAGCTCACTCATGCGCTCTTAATTTCTGTGCGCCCACAGATCGCGATCAGGAGACAGCTTTTAATAATTATAAGGGGAGTTTGCAAATGTGATATATTGATTTAATACAAAAGATCAATAAACAAGTACTGCATGATTTTGTTCTATTTAATCAACGAAAATAGTTCAAAATAAAGTAACAGCTGAGCCGTTGTGCATCACTAAAAGCAAATTTATATGTAAAACATTAATGTCCACATGAATCTATAAATGTAATTGCACTCATGCCACCGCTGAGCCTCATTAAACATCTGAAAATGTACGTACAAGCCACTTTTGTGTTCTTCTGTGCCAAATTATACAAATTATTATTTTATTAATACTAATTTCATGATTGGTAACTTATTTGTCGTATTGTACTTATTATATTGTTTTAAATATACATTTTAAAAAGCTTATAAACATACATGTTTGAATTTGAAGTAGATGAAAATTATGCCATTGCAAAGGTAAAAATAAAATACCCCTGTAAGTCACAAGGAGTCAAACGTCACCTCGTATTCGGAAGGCAAATTTTTTTTATCAGAATTTTTTTTTATTGATCAGAAGCTACTCCTAAATGTTTTTAATTAGGAGGACAAGCGCTCCTAATTACAAGAAGAAAAACACAGCTCTTAAATTGTGTGTGTGACTGTAGCCGTATGGCTGTGGAATGGGGTTTGGCCGAGGAAATATTTTCAGTCTAAATATTTTTTTTTGCTTTAACCCCTGTATTTAGTGTGGACTTTTTCTACAATATTCACTCGTCATGACACTAAAATATGGCATTTTAAGTCAATCTACTGCAGTTTTTCCTCAGTCAGTAGAAAATGTGGTTAACACCCGGTCATGCATGAAAAAAAAATACCGTCATATACCGTGAAACCGGTATAATTTAGAAAAATACCGTGATATAAATTTTTGGTCATACCGCCCAGCTCTACCGTATACTCATTATTGTCATGCATATTACATGATTTTCAAGCCAGCAGCCATATTACCCTGCAGCCCAAGTCTGGTTTCCCACTGAAGCTAAGCAGGGTTGAGCCTGGTCAGTACCTGGATGGGAGACCTCCTGGAAAAACTAGGTTACTGCTGGAAGAGGTGTTAGTGAGACGAGCAGGGGGTGCTCACCCTGTGGTCTGTGTGGGTCCTAACGCCCCAGTATAGTGACGGGGACACTATACTGTAAAAAAGCACCGTCCTTCAGATGAGACGTTAAACCGAGGTCCTGACTCTCTGTGGTCATTAAAATCCCGGGATGTCCTTCGAAAAAGAGTAGGGGTGTAACCACGGCATCCCGGCGAAATTTCCCCATTGTCCTTGACCATCATGGCCTCCTAATCATCCCCATACACTGCTTGGCTTCATCACTCTGTCTCCTCTCCGCCAGTAAGCTGGTGTGTTCTGGGCGTTCTGGCGCAATATGGCTGCTGTCGCATCATCCAAGTGGATGCTGCACACTAGTGGTGGATGAGGAGATCCCCCCTTCTATGGAAAGTGCTTTGAGTGCCTAGAAAAGCGCTATATAAATGTTACACATTTTTATTGATGAATTATTATTATATTTTACTAAATCTTTTAGTCTTAAATATTTAATGTATGTTTAAATTAATCTGTTATGAAACATTCTATGATTTAAAAATTTTATCACTAAGAAAATATGAACTATTTAGCTATTGAATGTATTTAAAGAGCAACTTGTTCAGTAAACCACTTTAATAAAAAAGAAAAGAAAAAAGTTTTTCCCCCTGCTGTACCGTAATCATACTGATCCATGATGTTAAAACCAATCATATATACTAAGTCATATATGTGTACCGTTACACCCCTAAACATTTTTTAATTACAAGTACAAGATGTTTGGAATCTGATTACATCTTCCAGATTCCATGTAATCAGTTACTACCCAGCAAAAGGACTCATTTGAGGCTGTGGTGTAGAAGTTGCCCACTTTTTAATGTCAGACATGTTGAAATTGTTTTTAGTAACATGTGGCTACAGCACATCAGAGTTGTGCAATATAGCTAAATATTTTCATCTTTTTGAATATTAGGGTAACTTTTTATTTTTGCTTTTTTGGTGCCATTTATAATCTGAATCTAAATTAGTTTGAAACTGTTTAATGTAAGAACTAAAAATCAATTTAAAATACCTATGTATTTTTACACTTTTTATTCCCTGTTCTAAATTTATATGGGTTAAAACATGTTTTAAAAATTATTTTGATGTTCACTAATATACTAACTAAATATTTGTACTTAAATATTGCTGTAAAACTTAGTATAATCTACCTTTTTAAGTTTGGGTTTGTAAAAGTTTAAATAAATGTAAGTTTACTGATTTATTGTCACTTTTGATAAATGTAATGTGTAGAAAGTATAATGTAATAAAAACTACCATCTACACTACCATTCAAGAGTTTATTATAAAATAATGCCTAGAACTGGTTCACTTTAATGTAACAGTTCTTTTGAGGCAAGAATGTTTTGTATTGCTAGTCAAATCTAATCTAAGACTCTTTAGAAAAAAATAAATAGTATAAAGCTGCATCATTTATTTCACCACAAATACTTCATGAATATTTTCTTAAAGGCCTGGTCCTTCAACACGCATGCCTTTTATTGCAGCGTTGCTCCAGTGGGTTCCATCGGTTCTTATATCATCTGGAAGACATCCTGTGAGCACTATGGCAACTGCGAAACAGGGGACACTGGCCAAATGATTCCGGAACTCAATCCCAGGTCTTCTCTCACAGAAGAAAAACAAAGCTTTAAATTCTTGGCTCAGATTTCTTTGTTTTCTTTTGCCTCGTGACCTGGAGTTATGAATGGGCTGTCCAGGCGGGCCAGATGACATTCACTCACACATTGGCTTTCACTCACTTTGAATGTCCTCACTTCTCTTTCTTTCCTAGAAGTTCAGGGTGGTCTCCAAATTTGGAGGTTTAGATGCTTGACCAGAAAAGGGGCTCAGCATAGCAATTAGAGCTGTAACTAGAGGTAGATTTTTACATTCTGTGTACAAGGGCCATATGCAGTTTATAGGGTTATATGGGTGGTTGCTAAGGTGTTGCTCCCTGGTCTCTAGATTAGGGGTCGACCGATTATCGGCGCCGATATTAAGCATTTTTACGATTATCGATATCGGCCATTTTCAAAACAGATTTGCAGATATTTTATTTTTATTATTTTTTTATTTTTTATTATGCAAACAAACATACTATTTACAGGTGACATTATTTATTGGTGAATAAATAATACAGGTGAAATTATTAAATTTTTAAATGCACTATTTGGCTCGATGCAGCCTGTCTGAGCTCAACACTCTGTGGCCTAGAGCAATCTCCGCCCACCGCTCATCTGATATGTAGGGAGTCTGACCAATCAATGCGGAAAACTGAAGGCAGTCTCACACCGAAAGCACTTGCTAACTGGAGCTGCGTCAGTGATCACGCATCAGTTGTCTCTCAAAGGTAAAGCAGCAGCAGACGTTGCTGAAGTTGCAATAAATCACAATCCACTACACTGAAGTTGCAAAACACCTCAATATAACCTATGATGTCCGCGATGCGGATAATGGGGGTGGAATCGCGGAATGCAGTCATATAATGGAATTTACCGTATAACGCGGAATGTCATGGAATTTGTCGAAGTTTGGATGAATTAATCAAAAGTAGGTCACTACACTTAAATCGACTCGCGCTATGGACTAGTATCTATAAATATTAAGCCGCAAAAACACTATTTAAATATGAGTTCTGCATCTCTGTTAATGAATGACACAGACGTGCGGTTTCATGCGGTTACGTGTGATGCGGTGTTTTCAGCATCTGCCGTCTCACTAAATGAGGACATAAATACATGAACAACATCCCCAGAACTGCTCGGAGAGTCACTTGATGAGCATTTGACCGTTTAATTTGAGTAAAACGATCGTCATATCATATATACATAGGCTACAGAAACCTAAAAGGTCCTCATGGCAACCTGTCAAAATATAAGTTCGGTTTAGCCGAATATATTACTGTATACGTAATACAACTACAACAATTATTACAACTTTTGTTGAGAATAATCACACAATACGCAAAATACGTTTACTTTAAGTTTTACAAAATGTTTACAGAATGCTTCTGAGTGATCCTTGCACTTATGTTATTATTAATATTACGGTTTATTTAATGTTGTTGTTATTAACAGTTTTCAGAATTAAAGACATGTTTAAAAGCATTTAAAGAACGTTTTTTTGTCAGAGCTCTTGTTATTATAAATTTTGGCATTCATTTTCATTTTTACACCAGACATGTATATCGGTTCAAAATATCGGTTATCGGTCTACTTGATCTGTAATAATCGGCATCGGCCCTGAAAAACACATATCGGTCGACCCCTACTCTAGATATAGCTCAGCTCTGCAAGGCAAAAATCATTAGTCATATTTTTTTTTTTTTTTACTGAAGGCAGAATTCGATTTTATTCTTTAAAATGGCATATTTAAAATACTAGTTTCTGTAGACTGTTTTGGGTATTCAAAAATCTGGATACAGCATTTAGCGGTTTCCAAGAAAATATCGGCCATGCCTCATAAAATTCATACTAGACTAACATAATTCATCCGGTTAGATGGCGCTCAAATGTTGTGAGTACTGAATTACTTCTTCAGTGAGTGAGAGCAAAATCATCAGGTTTTCATTATTCCTGCAATTTTGTGCCTGAATAAGGAGCAGACCGTCTTTTGATAATGATGATTATACACTAATGACTATCACAACAATGATAGAATCTGTTGCCTGGATTTGTACCCTCATTAAATAAAATAATGTATATGAAAACTTTCCAGCTTGTTGGAACACACCCTAGCCATACACACCATGTGTGTGTGAGAGAGATGTCTTGTTATTCTAGCTGATTAAAGCATTGATTGCAACTATTTGTAAATGTTCAGGTTGCCAGTTTGCTGCAGGGTTTTGGCAAATCTCCTATCATCCATCACCTGAATAAGAAACAATGTAAAAAATTAGTAACTCGCTCAAAATAATGCACATGTTGTCGTTTATTCACCTTCGTCATTCAAACTCTAAATTATTGTCTGTCTCCAGAGAAACCCAAAACATTTACAGTTATGCATTTAGCAGACACTTTTATACAAAGCGACTTTTAAAGACAACTTTTTTTGTCAGTATGAGAGTTCCTTGGGAATTGAACCCACAACCTTTTGCGCTGCTAACACAATGCTCTACTGCTGAGCCACAGGAACATACCAGGAACAAAAGGAGATGTTAGGCAGCATGTCTAAGCTGCTCTTTTCTATAAAAAGATGATATTTAAAAAAAAAAAAGGATGAGAATTTTTGCATACAAATAAACAAATTCTTCAAAAAAAACCTAATTTTCTTTAATAAGGATACTGTAAATGTATCAAACATGACAGAAATACATATTTTAAAAGAACAGAAATGCTTTGAAACATTGTTCTATAAATCTAATCCTGAATCATGACTTCCACAAAAATATGAAGCTGCACAACTGTTTTAACATTGATAATGATAAGAAATGTTCCTTGAGCAGCAAATCAGCATATGAGAATGATTTCTGAAGGATCGTGTGACACTGAAGACTGGAGTAATGATGCTGAAAATTCAGCATTACAGGAGTAAATTACATTTTAATAAGATTTTGTAATAAGATTTTACAATATTACTGTTTTTGTGATCAAATAAATGTCTTTGGTGAGCTCAAGCACTTATGAATAGTATTGCAAGATAGTCTCACAAATTTAAATTGCAGCCATGTATATTTAGATCTGCAGTAATGTGCTGGAGGACAAATTCTGACTTCTGAGCTCTGTATTACACATTTCTTTGTCTTAACGAACTAGTTTCTTTGAAGAAAGAAAATAATACATGGTCAAAACAACACGAGGGTGAGTAAATTATGATAAAATTTTCATTTTAGGATGAACTATTCCTTCAATTCCTAAAATATTCTAACACGTAATGAAGATATATGTTTGCCTCTGCTTTTGCTTAGTGAAGCCCATTTTAGGCGATATAAAACAATTTCTCACTTTAAGCATTTGCACATGTATAAACTTTATTTTTATGAAACTGAGCCGTGTTGTTTTAAATCGGAGCCTAAAAAGGCTTTATTTTCTTTAATTTGAATCTATTCTGCCATGATGGTGTGTTTCCAAACTACACACAGCTGAGCTGAAATTGCCCTATTCTATAATGTCTGTCGTGAGTTACAACAAAGCAGGGACTCCTAAATCAACCCTGGATGCGAGTCTGGCCCTGGACCCCGGGAATAAATTACTCAAATATTATATTGCTCAAATCATGATGAAGTTTCCTCTCTGGGCTACAAGCCAATGCCCATGTGCTTCACCGCTGTGGAAACGGAGAGTTGAATGAAAGCAGTGGAGATTTCAAAGTATCAGTGACCATATCTCAGACGATTCTGACTTTTGATGAACAATTCGAGAGAAAGACAGGACTCTCGTTTAAGTTTTTTGGACACGACTCAAATTGGCTTCGCCAAACGTATGGTGCTCTCATTAAGACATCTACGATAAAACTTTTGCCGCTGCGCTCATTGCTAAACCATGATTAGCCTTGGCGAGAAGCGCTACGGGGCCCTCAGAGAGAGACACGGCATATATTAATGCCAGCCAAGTGCTTAACTTTAACGCCACGGTGCCATGGAGAGTGTTTGGACCAAATCGCTTTACAATCAGACCATGAAAGTAGGGCTCTGTATGTTTGAAGCCAGAATACATTGATTCTATGGTGTTGAATAGAACATAAGAATGCTAATGCTCTACATGGATCTTCTGACATTTGCAAACTGGTCAACTTTCTAGGACAGATGTGTCATGTGTGAGTCCACCGAAATACCACCACTGGCCACTTCAGATGGTAACATTGATCTGACTTTATCAACGTGGTAGAATGAACGTTCGCCAAGACGAGAATCACTTGGAAGGGATCACTAGAGATCGCTGACAGAGGAAGAGTTAAACAAGGGTGCATGCCTTCCCATACCGAGAGTCGAACCGGAGCCGCCTGGGTGAAAACCAGGAATCCTGAGCAGCTAGACCATGGAACAACAAGGATGGGCTTCTGGGCCCTTTCAATGCGTGCTGATTGGCGGGCTCCAGATTTGATGTCAGTGGGCTATACGTTTTTCAGTTCTGTAAGCAGCTCTTATCAATGCTGAAATAATGGTTGCATAGGGTATAACAAGAATGTGGCTGGAAGTCATGTTGTCCAGTACATGCGTAAGCTTCTGCCTAGTAAGAATGTCCGCCCTTCTGAGGAGAAGCTGAGAGAACCCCTGGATTTCCCCCGCCACCGGTGTTGAGGAAGTCAAGCAAGGCCGCCTGGGTAACAGAAAACCAGGACGGGATCCAAGATCGCTGATCAATATAGAGGAGGAAAGCAAGGGTGTCAAAAGCCATTCCATGCAGGATGTCGAACCCCGGACGCCTGGGTGACAAACCAGGAATCACTACAGCATAGACCATCCATACAAGCTTAGAATAAGGGATGGGCTTCTGGAATGCCACTTTCAGTAATGGTGGCTGGGGAATTGTAGGCTGCCCATGTAGCTGAGGCTGAGCTTTTCGATCTGTTATTATCAATGTGAGAATAATTTACCAAGGGTGAATTTAGCTAGGCTATGTTGTCATAACATTACATGCTTCTAAGCTTGATCAAGATGCATTGCCGATTTGAGGCTCCTAGGAAGCTTATAAAACTCATCCCAGCACGGAGAGTCAAAGCAAGGCCTGATTATATAGCAATAGGTGAAAACCATAGCAGGATCCTGAGATCGCTGACAATATTTTAGAGTTTAAGAAACAAAAGAAAGTCCATGTACATTTTCCATATTAGGTTCGATACCCAGAGACATTTTACATTTGTGGCGAGATATTCGTACTTTACAGGGGTTCACCAGGATCGCCCAAATAATAATGAAGGGAGAGAAACAAGGGTGCAGCAACTTTCCCAGTGACGGTCGAACCGGGCCGCCTGGCTCAGGAATCGCTGACCGCTAGACCATATGGGGAACTGCTTGGCCGATGGGCCCTTTCTGGGCTCCGCCTCAGCCTAATGCGCATTGCTGTGTGAGCTCACGGGTTGTGTAGCGGGCTGGCGTTTTGACTCTGCCATCTTTATCAATGTGAGAATACATTTACCAAGACAAGAATCGCCCAATCAAGGAATCCTGACCGATCGCTGATTGCAAACAATGAACTGGTAATTGGTCTCTTCTGTGCAACGTGCATGGAGCGACAGTATTTCGCGTTGAGGACAAACAGTCTGTGCGTTGGTCTATCAAGGGTAAAAAATATGACAAGAAGTTTTAAACAAGTTTGAGGAAGGGTTTTGGTGGATTGTTGGACGTTATTTAACGTTAGCTCGGAGGTTTCATTTGGTTCACAACTTTTCTGGTGCTCAGCGTGGCAGTTAGGAGATAAAAGGCTACAAAATATCTGTAAAAACAAACAAACAGATGGTAACAACAATAAACACAAACACGAGAAGCTGTGTAAACGCCATGCTTTGCCTCACGATTTTCCAGCATTTAGATTGTTAAGAGACACAAAATAATAATTGTCCTAAGACAAGCCAGCCAGGTCGCTTAGAACAGCTACAATATGGTCAGATGCCTTGTCCAATGTGGCCAAGGCAGGTGATAACACATCTAAAGTAGCAGAAGACTGCACGGTGTGGCGAGATCTCCTTTATTTAGGCCCGCTCATCGGATGATGATCGGTCAGACAATATGTCTATTTATAGCTCTGTTAGGGATAGCACGCGTAGCCATCATCATTCGTTAAAATTGTCCCCTCACATTAATACAAAGAAAAAAATCGTTTTCTCACGCAGTTGACCTTCAGGTGGCACTGTTAGGAATAAGGCTGAAAACATCTGATAAAACAAAAAATCAGCATTATCTTGGTAACAACAATAACAACAAACACAGGCTGAATTAGACATATATGAATTCAACTATTCTGCATCATTTCTGTCAATATGCGGAGGCTAATGGAGACAGTGGTCACAAATAGACTCACCTACATCACCTCCCAACCACAACATGGCCATGCAGCGGTGCACTTTAACACTGGCCCAGTTCAACTAGATACACGCACACACTGCACTAACACAACCTATCTGGATCACGTGGACACCATAGCAGATGCACATCCGCGACACTGCAGGTATGAATAATCATGACTGTTGCCTTTGCACATCTAATCTGCTTGCTCAACCAATCTGCAGGGATGATTAATTTATAATCTATTTGACAGCCTCACATTATTACCTTATGAGCCACCTAATATCGTATCAGATGCTGTCGAGCATAATGGCTGAATCAAATATTATATCTGATTAATATAATGTCGTTGATAATCTTTATGTCTTTATAGAGTACATAGCGTACTGAGTATATGTGTGTGTATCTTTGCACATTGAAATCTTCTGTATCAGTCTGTATGTGCTGTCTCACAACAGTGCTAGTAGTTGTTGTTTTGTTTGTTTTACACACACAGGTCTGTCCATATGTAAATTGTCCTGTTGTTTTTAAGTCTGTCCAGTATGTAACATTGTTTTGTTGTTTTTACCGCATACACTGTCCATATGTAAGTTTACGACCTGTTGTTTTTTGCAGGCTGTCTGGAGCTAAAGGTGAAATGCGTTGAGAAAGGGCCAGTGCAGTCTACATATCTGTCCAAATATAAACCAGTAAAAGCATCAACTTTGTTGGGTTTTGCACTGTGGCTGTTCAGCCATATGGCTTGTCTGTTGTTTTTCTGCACTGTCTGGAGCAACTCATAAAAGTTCCTACCACCAAGGCACTTGTGCTGTGAAGCATGATGTGACAGCGCGGATTTGATTTTGAGAGGTTTGGAACATCGCTATTTGAAAACCCCTTCTGCATGTCTTCTAAAGTAGAAACTCAGATTTAGAAGACCAGGAGTCACATTGGATTCATTGTCATGCTGTAGATTTCATTTATTCTATGACATGTCCCGTTCTCTGTAGTCATAATCTCATTTATAGTACTACAGGGTATCTTATAGAGTATTTTTGGAGGAGAAAGTTAGAGGTGGAGACAAACATGAGCAGTATCAGCAGAGCATTTTGAGGGCGTTATGAGTAGTACAAAGGAACCTTCCGTGGTCCAATAAACTCTAACAAGGTTGAATCTGACTGCCTTGATCTTACCAATTAACGTTATAAGAGCAAAAGGCACCGTTGTCGGTGCTCAAATAGTCTTTAGGCGGCTCTGCCTGTATCTACAATGTTCCTGACACTTGTCTTTGTAGTCCAGAGTATACATCATAATAATACATTTAAAATAATAATTGATAATCCTTCAATCCTCTTTGAGGTTCTAATAACTATTACGGTAATTTTACCAAATTAGACACTTAAAGTTAATTCTATGTGCTCTTAATCATACAAACTGATGTACATGTTCTGTATGATTGCTTATATTTGACTCAATTCCAGAGTAGGATGACACAGAAATGATCTGCAGTGGATTTATGAAAGATCGTATGGTCTCTGCACGCATTTTTTTTTTCGTGTCTTTCTTCTTTCTTCTGTTCTTTCTTGAATGGCTGATAGTTGGCAGCGTGGGTCTGGTTGTTTCTGAGGTTGTGGCTTCATCACGCGGGTGAGAAGAAACTTGGTGCAAACATACTTCCAGGACTGGCCATTTCAAATGTTGTTAGATCTGCACAGTAGCCGAAGAAAGTGAAACGCCTAAACAGAGAGAGAACTAACGGCTGGAGCAGTTTATTTGTAGAGGTCTGCATACATTAGTGATGAAAAATAAAATGAATAAATCCACTTTTGTTCAGAAATATAGTCTGCTATGGATTGTTCCCTTCTTTCCTATTATCTTCAATTCCTGCGACACCTAAAGAACATTTGTGAGAAAGGATGGACTAATGGAGGAAATGGCCTATGAAATGCTTTGTCAAGGTTGGCAAGCCTGTTTAACTTCCGGTTCTTCCCTGGGCTCTCATTGGCTGGTTCTTGATGTCTGCCTAGTCAGAACTCTATACTGTTCACAGGGAACGAACAATGTGACTATAGGTCAAGTTTTCCTTAGCACAACATATTTTACTGCAGCTGCCTGTAATCAACATGCATGATGTGGTCCGTACCACTTAGGCTCTAATGGCTTGTTTTTGAATGCCTTTATCATGACCCATTGACCTGGGACGATTGTGTGTCCACCTTCTGGTGGAGTCTGCCAACACGACTCAACTCTCTCTTTGGCACTCTGCACTGCCTTTGTGAGGTTTTCACAGTAAGCGATCAGGGCATCTGAAGCAATGTGCACATCAGCATTTCTAAGATCAATCACACCTGGCATCTGCATTGGGCGTCCAGTAATAATCTCATGAGGGCTCAGTCCTACTGATCTGTTAGGTGATGCTCTCATACTACACAGTACTGCGGGCAGTGCTTCAACCCATGGTACTCCTTCCTGATGCATTTTGCTTAGCCTGGTTTTGATTGTTCTGTTTGATCGTTCAACCTGTCCTGATGCTTGTGGCCTATAGGGACAGTGAAGGTTCCACTTAATCTTCAACATTCTAGACACTTCCTTGACTACCTGTCCTGTGAAGTGGGTACCTTGATCTGAGTCAATGCAATCTGGTAATCCCCATCTGGGAATGAAATCAGTGACAAGACATTTAGCAGTATGTGCAGCTGTAGCGCCTGTTGGATAAGCTTCTACCCATCTTGAGAACTTGTCTATTACTACCAAAACGCAGTTTTTCCTTTACAAGGGGCAACGATATGTAATCAACTTGCAGGTGACGAAATGGCCCTGGTGGAGCTGGGGTATGTGCTGCTGGTGTAATGGCTGCTGGTACATCATTATTTTTCTGACATGTAACACATCTCTTGACTGTTTCAGTGGCTGCGTTTCTGAATTTTGGATTCCACCATTGATTTGAGAACCTGTGATTCATCGTTGCTGGACCACTATGACCCAAACTGTGTATTTGTTGAGCCAAATATGGCAACAGTGATTCGGGAGCAACATACTTTCCCCTTTGGTCCAGCAGCCGGATGAATCCACAGTGGCTCCTTTGTCTAACCATGTCCATGCTTCATATAGAGGAACGTCTTTATACAGATCAACGATTGATTCAGGAGGTAGAATTATCTTCTGTGCTGTACTACCTGAACACACTTGTACAGTTGCATAGAAACAAGCCTGTTTAGCCGCTACATCAGCAAGGAGCATTACCTTTAGCTTCCATAGTATTAGTTGTGAGATGTGCTTTCACTTTGATCACCGCTAATTTCTTTGGGAGTTTCATGGCAAACATTAAATCTTTCACTAATCCAGCATGCTTAATGGGGATCCAGCAGAAGTTAGAAATTTTCTGGTTTGCCAAATGACACCAAAATCATGAATTACCCCAAAAGCATACCTGGAATCTGTGTAGATATTTGCAACGATCCTGAAGCTAGCGCATGCTCTAGTTAAGGCTACTAGTTCTGCAGCTTGAGCTGAAAAATGATCTGAAGACGACCTGAAGCAACTACTTCAGTGGTGGAAGTTACTGCATATCCTGCTCGTCCTGTTACCTTCAATAACTTGAGCTGAACCATCAACAAACAACTCCAATTCTGTTCTCTATGGGAGTTTCTGCTATTTCACTTGTCGCTGCATATGTAAGCGTAACACAATCATGAGTCATTTCGCCTTCATCCTCTAACACAAATTCAGTCATTGCAGACATCATACATGAGGATGGGTTCGTGACTCGGTGCACGCTGTATAACAATATTCGGGGCTGTGAGAGTTGCTAACCAATTTCCCCAACGGGAGGAGGTGACAGAAGTGACTTTTGCTTGATTCATTAGTGCGGACACTGTGTGAGGGCATTTTACGTTTACAGTCTGACCTAACACCATTCCTGATGAAGCCTGAAGCGCTAGATGAACTGCCTGTACTGCTCTGAGGCATGGGCCCATACCTTGAGCGACTATGTCAAGTTTACCGGAATAGTAATGAATTGGGCGTAAGCTGCCCCATGATCTTGCATTAGACATGCAGTCATAAAGCCTAAGTGTTCATGGACATAAAGCACAAAGGGTCTATCAGATTGGGCAATTCCTAATGCTGGTGCTTGACATAGTGCTCTCTTCAAATCATTAAAAGCTTTAAGATGAAGTTCTTCCATACAAACAGTATCTGAATCTTTACCATGGCCTTTCAACAAATCATAGAGAGGCTGAGCAATCGAGGCATAGTCTTCAATCCAAGGTCTACAATAACCTGTTGTTCCTAAAATGAGCGGAGTGTTTTAATGGTAGTAGGCGGAGGTATGGCTTTGACTGAAGCTGCTCGATCCTGTGTAATGGATCTATTTCCTGTACCAATTGTTTGACCCAGAAATGTGACTTGCTTTTAGCGATTTGAGCTTTGTGAAAGCTGCATTTGTGTCCTTTTATGCAAATAGTCCAACAATGATGCCAATTCAGTTTGATGTACCTCATGATCTGTTGAGGCAATCAAAATATCATCGACATATTGGATCATAGTGGACTGTTTTACCGGACATTCTGGGTCACACAAATCACGCCTGACAGCCTGATGATATATGGTTGGGGAGTTTTGAAATCCCTGTGGCAATCGTGTCCACTGGTATTGTTCATAGTCAACAAAAGCTAACCATGGCTGGCTGTCAGAGTGCAACGGTACAGAAAAGAATCCATTAGACATATCAATTACTGAAAAATCTTACAATCTAATGGTAAGCCATTACAAATTGTAGATGGATCTGCCACTAGGGGGTGATTTTTTCAATATGTTTATTGGCTACTCTGTAGTCTATTGTAAGTCTCCATGTCCCATTAGATTTCTTGATGGGCCATATGGGTGAATTACATGGACTGTTGGTTTTAACTAGCACTCCTTGCGTCAGCAAATTTTCTACAATAAGTTTGATTCCTGTATAGCTTCTTATTAATCGGATATTGTTTGGTGACCGGAGGTGGAGTTCCTGTCAATTTAACTGGTTCTACACCTGTCAACAACCCACAATCATCCTTGTCTTTAGCCCAAATTGGATGATTCTGTAAGAAAGCATACTGGGAGGGGTTGCATTATTGGTAGAAATCTGTGCTGAGGAAATTTTATGCTAGTAGATTCTGAAGACATGTCTAAAGTTAGATTTATTTGTCTCAGAAGATCCATGCCTAAAATTGCACCTGTATTTAATGGAGCGCATAGCAATTTTGTAGTCAGAGTTTTGGGCCAAATTGTACCTCTATGGGCGGAGTTTCATACAAAACAGAATCTTCACCTATTACACCAGTTAAACAAAGTTTGGTTTTCTTGTATGGGATGTTTAAACCTTGTGCCAATTTTGTAGGAATTACTGTAATTTCTGCACCTGTATCAAGCAAAAAATCAATCTCTTTCTCTTTTATGCTACCTTTCACAAAAATTCTTTGGTCATTGTGTTGGATTACAGGGGAAAGGTAGCTACTCACAGCCCCAATAATTAGTTTTTTCCTGGTCTTGTTGTGCTCTTAGAAGAGCCTGAACTATCTGTACCACAGTTTCAGTGGTCACTGGCGGAACTACTTCAGGGTTGTGTGCAGGCTGAGAAGGAGCAGAATTATGCATAGCATTTCTTTTACTATCTTGCAACTTCTTCCTACACTCTTTCTCCCAATGTCCTAATTTTGCACAGTATTTGCATTTGCTTTCTCTTTTAGACCATCTATTGTCCAGGGCTCTAGAGTGCGACCAATTTGGTCGCACGTGCACCCTAATTTCTCACGGGTGCGACTAACAAAAATCCCAGGGCGCACTGGTGCGTCCAGCCATTCGAGAAAAGAAAAAAAAAAGTATCCGCGACTCAGAAACTCTATGTGGTTCAACAAAAGACACCCCCGTTAGGCTTATATCGTGGTCTAAACCAATCAGAGATAGTGAAGGGCGGACCCCCCCTCTGATTGGCCGTGGTCCAGATAGCGTGTGTGCGCGTTGACATGCGTCACGTGTGCTGCTGCAGTCAGACAGAGAGAAAGAGGTTAGTAGAAATGCGTGCAGTGTTGCCAACTTAGCGACATTTAGCGCCTTTGTAGACCCCCATAGCAACTTTTTGTTTTCCTAAAAAAGCAACTAGTGACAAATCGAGTCTCTAAGAGTGTCTCTGTGATCGCAACAACGGCGCGAGATCAGCGCGCTTTCTCTGCATCTGCTCTGTTCAGCGCGAGAGGAGCCCGTTCAGTTAAAACAGATATTATTGCTTCTCTAAATGTACATGCAAATATAGAAGAAATCACAGCACTGGAATTGTCTTGTCTTATATTGTTTCTTATTTGATTTCATCAGACAACGGCTCAATACAATTATAAATTAGTATTTTGTGCAGACTAGCTTCTTGGAAAGGAGAGCTGGTTATGAATTCTTAAAGGGACGTGTTTCAGTCATTATTTCATATTTATCCTGTTGACTGACAACATAAACAGTCAAATATATAAAGTAAAACAGTTTTATTGAGAATTTGGCTGCATTAAAATACAGTATGAGCACAGAGAGACGATTAGACAGAACAGAACAGTTATTTTTTTCTTTACTTTACTTTGTCATTTAGCAGACGCTTTTATCCAAAGCGGCTTACAAATAAGAAAAAGTAACTAAAATTAAAAGTTAAAACTATACATAATATATACACACATTTAAGAAGATAAAGACATGAAATAAACATGACAAATGCATACAACATTTCAAAACTAAACATTTAAATGAAAATAAAGCTAAAAAAAATCTAAATATTAAATCAAGAAAAGGTATGAGTATAAAAATGCTTCTAACATAACACTAAAGGCCTAAGTATACTTCTTTTTTGCATAGTAAGAATTGGTTATAAAAACTGTAAATACTTATTTTTTTCATTATGTTTAGTGCAATTATTTGGTAGTCTGTGGTGGGATGGGGCGCAGGATTGTTTTATGGGTTTAAGAAGCACTGCACTAGAGCATCCCTTCGTTCAGACACAGTGGAAGATCTGATCAGAATCAGTGTAGAAGGGCCAAGTCTGGAACATGTTGATGCTAGAGAGAGTGTGGTCAGCTGGTTTAGCCGAGGACAAAGATCAAGAAAGCTAAACTTCAGGAGTTGGCCATTCGAGGGGCATGTGACTGCAATGGAGGATAGTCCATAATACATTGAGCCATGAGATGTTCAGTTTGACGCCCTTAAAACACTTAATTTAGATTTTATTTATCTTGAGATGTTTTAAGTTTAAATCTCTGCTCAGTGAAGCACTTTAAGCACCAACACTTTTTCAGTAAGTTACCTTTCTTGTAGAATTGTGCTTCAAATAAATAACGTTATGTTGACCAGATTGTTAGTTAGTCGTTTACTAGTCAATATTGCCTATATAAAAATTTGGGTGCACCTAACTTTTGTGCCAGTGCACCTAAGAAAAAAAGTTAGGCGCACCAGTGCACCCAGTGCAAAAAGTTAGTCTAGAGCCCTGTTGTCTTGTTTCGTTGTGTTAAACGTAGCTGCTGCTACTCTTACTTTTGCCTTGACATCAGCATCTCTTCCCATGTAGCTAACCTGTCTAGGTTACTTCTGAGAGTTCTGTTAGACCAAGTTAGATCTAAGAATGGTAAAGCTTTTCTGTATTCGGCTACAAGGCCATCTGACCAGATAGAACCAAGGGTCCCTTGTCATCTAGCACACTTTCAGGGTCATCAACAATTCCACTGTAGATTACAGCTGACTGACAAAATCTCTCAGTATATTCACTCACAGTTTCTTCTTTCCTTTGCACACAGGTAGTAATTCTAGACCAATCTATTTTGGGTCCTAAGATATTCTTTAGGATTTTCAAAATACCTTCTCTTAAATCACCCTTACTGGCATTTCGCAGTTCAGAAGTGACAGCAGATTCAAAACTGTTGAATTCAGATTCAGTTAGTATTTGTGATATCAGCTGCGTGACTTCTGCCAACGACATGTCATAAAGACGCATTTTACTGATCAATGTTCTTCTAAATTCAGAAAAATGTGTGCGTGCTGACGGTAAACTCTGAGATAGTCTCTCTATATCTTTAGGACATAAAGCTTTGGCAGCAGTTTGTATTTGCACAACAGAAGAATTGAGAGGAACACTATCAGTTTCCTCAATCCCTGAGATCTTCTCCTAGCCCCACACACATGGACGGAATTTACAGGCACACCAGTTACTGATTGGAGAGCTACATCTGTTTCAAAGAACCCTTGTAAATCAGGGTAAATGTTATCAGGCTGACTTCCAAATCAGTGTTTGGATGAGCTTTATTCGGATGAGCTTTATTTGTCACATACACAATTATACAGAGTATAATGAGCAGTGAAATGTGTTCTCTGCATTTAACCCATCCAAGTGTACACACTTGGAGCAGTGGGAGCAGTCGTGGACTTCATCGAACCCACAACCTTGGGTTACCTCGGGTCGGGTTTCAACGCTCTATCCATTAGGCCAACGACTGCCCTTGCTGCAACTTTCTTGAGGTTCAATTTCTTAGTCAAAGTAGATACTCCACGTAGTTCATTGTTCTGTTTCTCTAGCTCTGAGTTACGCTGAGACTGTTGTGTCGCTACTGTGACAACAGATAATCCCTTTCACATTGTTCTTACGAATACTTGCTCCTAGTACCTTTTTACACTCATCTACTGACCAAGTCTTGTCTGGATGAATCTCATATTTCTGCGTTAGTTCTTGTCTAACTTTTTCAGTGACTATTAGGTCCATTTGTTCCCCTAACAGTGTTTTGAATTCACTATCTGACCACAGAGGAGTCGCAAGACCACTCTTTTCTGTGGTTGGAATCAGCCTAGCATTCCTTCTGACCATTTTGTAAGTTTCTTCTGTACCACACAAACAAAACAAACACTTCTCTGATCAACAGAGGGTACACTTGTTTTTTAACACGTAATGCCAAAATCTTCCCTGCCTGAAACAGAGGATAAACCAAAAATTAGCACGTAATGCTAACCTTCCCTGCTTGAAACAGAGGATACAATTTAGTTAAACAAACCCTACAGATGTATGTTAACTCTTCTCTGACGGCACAGAGGATACAAAAATTTGTACTGGTCTTAGGTTCTTTTGGATTAGAGACAGCACTCACCAGAGAGAACAATTCAGCAGCGTTAGTTGGTTACGGGAAACTTCCCGTGGTCCAATAAACCTAACGAATCCACGTCTGGCCAGGACAAAACCTATTTGCAGATCAAAGGTTGAATCTCTCAGTAGTCTGACTCATTGACAAAAGGCACAGCTGTCCCAAGCCCAAATGGTCAGGAAACGATCTCAAGCACCTTTGCCCCGACACCTCTTAGTCAGGAAGTGTATCTAATATTAAACACTTAAAATAAAATTTGTAATCCTTCAACTGGATCATCTTTGAGATGTTTCTATACTCCGACTGGAGTTTATCTGTGGCAAATTCAGTTGATTGGATATGATTTGAAAAGGGGCACACACACACACACCTGTCTATACAAAGTTTAACAGATGAAATGGATGTCAGAGCAAATACTAAGCCCTGAGGTCAAACAGGATTGTGTTGAGACAGATCTGGGGAAGACTACAACAAAATTTGAAGTTGAAGGTTCACAGGTGCATTTGGCCTTCATAATCCTTAATGGATGAAATTTGAAACAATCAGGACACTTCCTAGGTCTAGCCTCCTCTCCAAACTGAGCAATCGAAGGAGAAGGGTCTTGTTTAGAGAGGTGATCAAGACACTTATGGTCATGATCTTAAATGGAGATGAGAGAAACTTACAGAAGGACAAACATCACTGCGACACTCCACCAATCTGGACTTGATGGCAAAGTGACCAAACTCAAGCTTCTCCTGAGTAAAGAAACATGAAACCCTGATTGGAATTTACAAAAATACACCCAAATAACTCTGACTATGAAAAAAAAAAAACATTCTCTGGTCTGATGAGCCTCAATTCCTTATTCATGTCTGAGGGAAACCAAGCACCAGTTTATCATCACCTGAATAATACTATACCAACGATGAAGCACAGCATGTGGGGGTGTTTTTCAGCGGCAGGGACTGGGGAAGTGATCAGAGAAGACGGAAAGCTGAATGCAGCTAAATACAGAGATATCCATAATGAAAACCTGGTTCAGAGCGCTCAAAACCGCAGACTGGGCTGAAAGCTCACCTTCCAACATGACAATCACCCTACGCACACAGCCAAGACAATGCAGGAGTGGCTTAGGGACGACTCTGTGAACGTCCTCGAGTGGCCCAGCCACTGCTGGGACTTGGAATCAATCAGACTTCTTTAGAGAAACCTATAAATGGCTGTCCACCGGTGGTACCCAGCCAACCTGACAGAGCTTTAGATGATCTAAAGAGAAGAAAGTAAAAAACTAAACAAATGCAGATGTGCAAAGCTTGTTGCATCAGACTCCAAAAGACCTGAGGAGTTAAGAAATTTGAAATGTGTTAAGTTGTGATAAATTTTGTTTTGTCATTGTGGTGAGTGGGGAGTAGATTTATGTGGGGAAAAAGGTCATAACAAAATGTGAATAAATTGAAGGGGTCAGACTTCCTTTAGGCACTGTATATTACTTAAAGTTGTTATTGTGATAGTATATAATACTATAGTGAACATTTTCTTAGTGATTTAATTTTTATAATTTGATTAAATCATAATTTCAATTACATTTTCAGTTAGTGTTTTTATGAAATAATGCTCTTACACTTTCTTGACTGCTACAAAATATTTATGGCAGGTAAATTTCTCAAGACACTGTCCATTGGCAGGTGTGGCAGATTGTTAGTTTTAGGCCTGGATTAGGAACATGTATAGTAAATAATATTGTACTCATTGTGGCTTCACAACAGTCATGACATCTTAGTGACCTGTAGCCTAAATGTTCTGGATGAACCAGGGATGCAACTTTGAGTTGTAATAAATATTGTATAGTACATAAAAATAATTCATTTCAAAAGAGCTTAAATATTTCTGTTTTCCATGATATGGCCCCTTTAAGGGCTTCTAGATTGATATACGAGGGAAAGAACACATTCCGTTTAAATAACACTGCATTTTTCAGAAGAATGTCCTCAGACCAACTTTATAATCCAAAACATTCACCCTGTGTCTGTAGAATCAAGAGCAGTATGCTTTTCCCATCTTGTCTTCATAATTCACACCACATCTTACATGGACTCTTGTAAACCAAAATTACTGCTGATTGTTTCTGGTCACCTTGTGTAGGGCCACTTAATGTAGATGGTTCTAGATCAGTGATTCTCAATCAAGCTCTAGATTCCTATGCACATTTTACTACACGTGTCCACTGGTGTGAAGGTAAGCAGGGTTTTGCAGTTTATGGGAGCGAAGTGTGCATATTTGTTTTATTTTTATCAGAATAGCTGTGTGTGTGTGTGTGTGTGTGTGTGTGAGAGAGAGATTTCTTATTTTATACTGTTTCTTTGTTGTCCAGTGTTGTCTAAAGCAAGCTGAAGACAACCACTCTTGCTGCAGCTTTATTTTACAGATGCTTTTTAAAGTAACAGACCTCTGGCGTTTTTGGGGATATTGAGTGGGTTTCTTCCACACCAATGGACATACCCATTTCAGCTCATGTGTACTTTACTAATGAGCTGGTGAGCTACTAAATCAGGTGCCACATGAATACAGGTTAGATAAGTAAATAGGCCTATGCATTGCTCATGGGAGCAGAGTCAAAGCACCAGGATCAAAAACGTACAAAAAATCTTTCATGACTTAAATTGCAGATTAAACTTTTATCACCATTTTGCATTGTTGCTCAAAGCCAACACAACACAGTAGAGCTGCATGATAGCAATATGTCGTTGAAACCAGTAGCAGTTAATTTTATTCAGAATCAGCAGTGAAAGTTATTCAGGTTAACAAAAATTAATTTAATAGCAGTAAGTAGTTTTTTTTTCTTGTTAATTGCAATGTTTAAATTCTGTTATATTGACTTTGATTCAGAGCATTTTTGCTTTTGAAATCCTTAGTCCAAAGACCTGGGCCCGTATTCATAAAGATTCTAAGAATCCTCTCAGAGAGCTCCTAATTTAGCTTAAAAATTTCTAGCTAGGAGTCTTAGCTTAAAAGTGATTCAGAACCAATCTGAGAGCAACTCTGAGCGAGGAAAAGACAAAAACTTTTATCTTAGTGAGGAGGCGGGGCTGACCCCGTTGCTAGGAATGACACAGTCTTTTGAAGACTGTGATTGGTTGGTTGTCCAAGAAGGAAGTAAGAGCGCGTTTAAGAGTAGGGTTTATTATAAGCCTTCGCTTTGAAATTACAAGCGTAATTTTTCCTGTTTTACCGTTCTCTCTCTCTCTCTCTCTGGCACACACACACACACATTATATTCTTTATTTTGATTTACCATGCTGTCATGCTAACGTATTTTATAGGACATGAACAGCGACACAATACGGTTCTGAAAGTGCTGTAACAGACCCAAATCATCGCTTCTGCATAGTTGCATTTTCCAGTTGCCAAATATGTTAATGTAGTTAATGTAGTGATCACGTCCATTTCTGGTGCTATGGCATTTCTGCGCAGTGTCAGGGATGTTAACATGTCTTTAATAAGATCTGTCACAAACATGATCCTGCACGATCTAATGTGCAGCGTCTTATTAACTCACTGTCATGCATTGTGTGCAACACATTTCTTCTCCCTCTTCATGTTTCATCCATGTTCTCCGCTGCTAAAGAAACTCTTAAGCCTCTTAAAAGTCCTCGTCCGTACTCCTAACAATTTCGGACCTTAAGACCTCTTTTAAGGGTTAAGATGCTTTCTGAATTACTTTTTTCTTTACTAGGATCTTTTCTTTAAATTTAAGAGGAAACACCCACATTTCTAAGAATTTTCTTAGAATTGTGTTACTAGGAGCAACTCTTAGCACTAAGATTTTTCATGAATACGGGCCCAGATGTACGTGTGACTGCGTGTTCAGATTCTGTACAATTAGTGGCAACTTCTTAGTTTCAACATGCTGAGTCCTATAGTCAGAGAAGAGCTTGTCTAATTGTTTCATTACTTTGGTGAATGTAAGAGTGATTTGTGATACTTATGGAGGTGAAATGGCTTAAATATGGGCAAACAGAGCTGTCTGTGTAGCTTGGAGTGCTTTCTGACACTCACTAATGGAGGTGTGTTTGGGATTGTTTGGCGTGGGAGTATCAGCGGAGTGTTTCTTACAGTATGGGGTGCTGCGAGGAGGGAGAAGGAGATTGTGATGATCCTGGAAGAAAAGAGGGTGAGAGAGAAGGAAAACAGTATGGTTTGAAAGCGGGGGGCAGGGTTGATAATTCAGAACACGTTTTTCTCATGCATGGGGGGTTCTGAGCTTCATGGATTAAAAAAACCTGCAGTCTAGCATCAGTGTGGGATCAGTCAGGATAGGAACAAGCTGACAGTGGCTTGAGAGAAACCAATAACATTGTCTAGAAATGAAGAGAGACACTTTAGATGGCTTTGCACACTGAGTCTGAAATTGTTGTTAGAAATTTTTGCACGTAAAAAATAAATACGACCTCGCGCTGTCAATCATGTTAACACACTGCCACCAAAACTTTCATCCAAAATCAAATCAGGTTTGATTTTCTGTGTTTTTGCATCCGTAGCAAGCATTTTGATAGGAAAGGATGAGGAATAGAAAAAAAACATAACACATACAAAAATTTCAAACTCTGTGTGCAACGACTTTTAGTATGGTAGTAGAAACATGGTGAAGTGATGGTATCAGATGCTAAGGGGACTAATTAATCAGATGAGATTAAATAATCATATTTATCTAATATAACTTAGAATATCACAGTATTAACGTAGTGATGAAACAAAAAAAAACATTTGTATTGTTTAAAAAAACTGGTATTACTACAGAACCATCTTTAACTATTTTGATAATCAGTTAATAAGAATCCAGCGTCCTGTCCTGCCGGCGGGACGCCTAGTGGTGACAGGGTAAAGTCGGCAGAAACAAAAACTCAAAAAAAAAAAGTTGAACATGTCATATATCCATGGAAAGCTGAGATTCTTGTGATTTCAACTATGTAAACCATTTTAAGATACAATAAGACAGCATGTACAATCAGTGTCTTTATCAGACCACTTTTTGTTGAGATAATGCAGACATCCATGATAGTACAGACTTACATAGGAATAACAGTTGGGATGCAATATAACACCAATATAATAAAAAAAATAAAAAAAAATAAATTATGTACTATGTACAGAAATAGAAATATAGGAAAAAAAAAAAAAAAATTATAAATATATATGTAATTTTAAAAGTGTACACATTTTGGATTCTATAAATAAATGCCACTATAATGTGTTTATGCTTCAGTTACTATGTGTCAGCAATTATTGACAGTGAATCTGGATGAGAAACTGAATAGCTCTAAGTGTAACCTTTCATTAGAGCCCAAAATGATGACTGTACATTAAAGCATTCAAGAATTACAGCAATGTATGTGTCGTTGGTTACAAAGGGTCGCTTGGAGTCTCCCAAGTGTCATTTTTTTGGAAGCATCTAGACATAAAATTAGATAAACAATATTAGAAAATTAGTGTTCTACACATGTTTATCAAATGCGAAATTTGGCTTGTTAAGGCTTCATTCTGTGATCCCAATGTATTTTCCAGTTCATACCTCCCAGCTATAGTCATCTGCAGGCTTTTATTTAAAAAAGAAATGCAGGCGGAATTATTTTATATTCTTTTTTTGTGTATTCAAAGTGCTATTACTCAATATCAGTAAGACTTAAATTGATTCTGACTGTTGAGAAACAAACCTCAGAGTGTCACCTTTCAAAGGAGACCAACACCATGCATATCATCCAAATGGCCCAAGAACAGCATGCAATTTACTTTGGGTATGCCTTTTAGGCGTTTTAGGCAAATTTTACAGGAATCGTAAAGGGTTAATCTGGTGATTATTGTTGGATTCCATTGTGCTCGTGGTCCATTTACATGTGCATAGGTTTATGATGTGTATAACTTTGTTTAAAATTATAAGTGTTAATATAAAGTGATTTGGGGGACAGAAAATGTTTAAAGTTTCAGTTGTTTATTTTAAACCCTGAATTTGATGTTTAACAACAAATGCATTATTCATATACTTTTATTTTATTATATATTTGTAATTGGCTTTGATAATATACTCTGCTAAATGACTAAATGCAAAGGATATTTTATCACTTGTTTGCTGTTTAAATGGTCTGGTTTGTCAAATATGATGGCGAATGTCATTACTCCAGTCTTCGGTCTCATGTGATTCTTCAGAAATCATTCTAATATGCTGATTTCCTGCTCGAAAACATTTCTGATCATCATTCATTTTTACAACTATTGTGCTGCTTAATATTTTTGGGGAAACTATACTACATTTTGGATTTTAGGATTCTTACATTTTTGTAATGTAGCATTCAAAAAGATTTTTATTTTGACAGTTTAAATGTCTTTATAGTCACTTGTGAATTGAATGCGTCCTTCCTGAATAAGTGTTAACTTTTCCCAAAAATAGTGATAAAATAAAAAATAAAATGCATAAATAATCTCACTGATTCAAAACTTTTAAATAGTGAGGTAGAAATGTTTTTCGCTTATTAATGTTCACTGAAAACCTAGACATGTTAGTAAATTTATATTTTTATGTAGAAATGTTCTATGTTTATTTTTTATATATTTCTAAAAATGACCATTTGTAAGCGACAAATATATATTCTTTATGTACATTTATATTGTACTGTAGTTTTATTTAATACTGAGTGCACAAGGCAAAGACCAACCTTTCATTGTTATCACTGCTATTATAAATGATCATCATTTTGATCAATTTGTTGTTTTAAGACTCTGTCTCCTCTAACCCGCCACCCCGTGTGTTGTGCTACACCACACTGCTCTACGCTTCGCTAATTAACACCCTCTAAGGGTCACACCGCCAGCTTTCTCTGGAAGGAAAGACATGTGCTTCGTGAACCCTCATCTGCATTCCTGTCATCACTGACATAACACAACCAGAAATTATGAACCACAACAGACCCAGGAAAATTTAACTGGTACCGTGGCCCGGCCCATAGATTTCCAGGCTCTGAGAGCCATGGAGGAATGAAGCTTTAAGGGTTTGCCAGGCATGAAACGACAGCAGAGGGTTTCCCAGTGAAGCTCTCATGCCAAGATGTCCAGACAGTGGAACGTTTTTATTGTCTGAGTCGTAAACATTTGGTGTTGCAATTGGTCAGAGAATGTTACATGCAAATTGTGCGGATTTGTATTGCATTCAACCTATTCATTCTCTGGGAATCAAACCCATGACCTTAGAGTTGCTAGCACCATGCTCGATATCCAGCTAGATAAAACTAGCTACAGTGGATGTGTCTTCCTCAAAACTGTCCAGACCTCATGGAAAGTTGTAAACTGCATTTGCCAAGACTCCTGCAAAGTCTGTACTAGTGAGCTAAGGTTGCATTTGACCTACAGCAGGTTTCTGCTCTCCATGATTCTATAGTGTTCCATTTAAGAGCCGTGTAACCCAACACCCTCTGCCTGCAAAGCATCAGTGCTCAACCACACCATTTCCGAAGCTCAAAAGACACCATTTAGTTCATCATAAATACTTAGGCATTATTTGTTCCATTCTTTGAATAAATTACCTTCGCCCTTTTGTTTCCATTCAGGAAACACTGATGCCAATTTGTTTGCTGCAAGCCGTGGGCACAGATTGTTGATATTAATGAGAAAGATGGTGGAAGTCTGCTTTATTATGGATGGGTGACCTTTGATCTGTGGTTTATTGGAAAAACATTAGTTTCTCGCTGCTCATTTGGCCGGACAGAGAGGGAGTCCTCCCTCTGATTGATGATCTGCCCTGCAGAGGTGAACGAGTCAGAAAGACAGAGCAGCCTTGTTAAATACAGTTTGTTGAAAAGTAGAGCTAAATTATACTGGACAGATAGATGGATAGATATTTAATTTTTTTCCATTAAATGCCATATTTTCATCTCTAGCTTGCTGTTGTGGTAAAAAAAAACATTTTCATCATCATTTATAGTAGTAATAATATTATCTTAGATCAAGTTTTTGGCATGCAAATTTAAAAGGATAAATACTCTGAAATGTCCAGCATTTTTCTTCATGTGTGTATCTTTTGAGACACTTGTATTTCCAACTCTGACTAAATAATACAATGTGTGCTTCTCGTGCATGAAAAAGTGAGATCCTGTCACATTCTCTCTCCGTCTGCTGCCATGGATCAATCCCAATCACGGCTGTGTTCTCAAACAGCTGCACAATTGCGCTCCTGTCAGGAGAGGTAGGGAGGGATGACAGCGTGACCGAGCAAGAGAGAGAAAGGGAGGGCGGGAGAGATCTCAATTCACCATTCCATGCTGTTCCCCGAACCCCCTTTTTCCCGCTCGCACTGCCATGGAGGGATCTCTTTAATTGCATTCCAGAGGAATTTATCTTGCAGCTGGTGCTTCAACTGATGGGAGCGAGTGGGAATTGTGAATGACTCTGCCTGGAGGAAGAAGGGATTTTCAGTGAAAAACGCAGAGAAGAGAAAAAATTAAGTTATTTTGGAAAAGGCACTGCAAGGAAAAAGCTGATTCTGATTCAAGACTCAACTCTTTTGTCATTCGTCTCTTGCAGATAAGGAACTCCTCGTCCTCATTTCTCACACGCTCTTTACTGCGACGGTTCGACTGTCTGGGGAGTTCGCGAGGCAGCGTAAGTAAATAAAGCTCAGGGTTTCTGTAGGCTAGGCAAGCTGCCAGAAAGTGAGAATCTTCAGGGCTTTCTCTCGCTGTCTCTTTGTGGCGAGAAGCGTACCCTGACTGGATCAACAAGTCTGAAGACGGACAGCTCCTCAAATCATTAGGCGAAAGCCGGAGCTGTATGCATCAGCCTCGCTTTTACGAGTGCTTGGTGCAGGAGAGTCTGACAACACAGCCTGGAGAAAGACTAGAAGATGGGCGGATCTTCACTCAGTGCATCAGTGTTTATCTTCTGAACGCATCAGAAATCAACAGCGGGTCTCTGTGGGAATCATTATTTTTCTTAAACCGATTGAGCTCTTCCCAGAATTGGATTTGAATCCGAGAAGAGGGAGTACTTGGATCTTGTGTCTCCCACATAAGCACTTTTTTTCCCTGTCTGTCATTTCTGCATGGTTGAAGGACCCTTGCCCTGCACACGAAGACTTTGTCTCCACTGTGTTTCCTGGTCCTAAAAGTCTAATTTGTTTTTGGGGGTCTCCTTTGTCTCGACTGCTCTGCACTAGTGGAGTGAAGCGTGAATGAATTGATCTTTTGTCTGAATCTAGGGTTCTTCTCACGGTGCGAAAACCCCGCAGCCCCCCACTCCGACCCCTCTAAAATCCCCTCCTTCCATCTCTCCCACATGAGTCCCCTCGTACCCTTCCTCCCTCCACTCCCACACACCTCCTCGTCTTCCATCCACATGCTGCTGCGATTGGTGAGCATGTGAGAGTAGTGTGCATGTGTGCATCTGTTTGCAGAAAGCGTAATCCAGGATTAGGTGTTTGGAGGGTGCGGTGTTGCTGGATGCATATGCAGTTGACCGATTCAGGACCGGGAGGACCTCAAACAATTCCTAAGGGATTCTGCAACCTGAGCATTTGTGATTTGAGTGTGTGCGCGTGCGTTTCACTGCATGCACTTACATCGGACTGACAGAAGAGAGAGCTGGATAACGACGGTATCCCGCCATGACCGAAGTGTGATCGCAGTGGTGAGATATCAGAGCTGGTGCTGGCACGCTGCATTTATCTGGGCTCATCATGAAAAAAACACGCAGCACCACTTTGCGCAGGGCCTGGCCCAGTTCCGAATTCTCGGACCGGGCTTCCGATCGCATGCGGTCACGGAGCGAGAAAGACTACCGGCTCCACAAACATTACCCTAAACACTTCGTCTCTCACTGCCCTCGAGGATTCATGATAACAGGTCAGTTGTCCTTTATGCTCCAATGGCACTTTTTAGATTTGTGCATCTGATTTTACAGCCATCCTACATTGTGTTTGCTTTGAACGGATGACTTTCACCAGATTTAAGGCCATGAGATGATTATCTGTTGCATTACAGATGCAGGTCAGCTATTTTTAGTATTTGCTCCACACTGTTTGAACATGCTATTGTGTGTGCGAGTGTTAGCCGAGTTTTGTTGCATCTGGAGCTTGTCGCGTGGCTGCTCCATGTATTAAGAACACTAGGTTTGATTTGGAATCTGCTTTTGGTATTTAATTTAGTTTGTTATATGTGACCCTGGACCACAAAACCAGTCATAAGCGCACATTTTTCAAAATTGAGATTTATATATAATCTGAAAGCTGAATAAATAAGCTTTCCATTGATGTATGGGTTGTTATGGACAATATTTGGTTGAGATGCATCCGTTTGAAAACTTAGAATCTGAGGGTGCAAATAAAACTAAATATTGAGAAAATCGCCTTTAAAGTTCTCCAAATGAAGTCCTTAGAAATGCATATTACTAATAAAAAAATTACATTTTGGTATAATTTGCTAAATATCTTAATGGAACATGATCTTTACTTGATGTCCTAATGATTTTTGGCATAAAAATGGCTAGTTCTACAAATATACCCCAGCGACTTAAGACTGGTTTTGTGGTCCAGAGTCACATATATATTTGACAAGTCTCTAGAGATGGTTCAATGAGGTTGATGAGTTAATCTAGATTTAGTTTTATTCATGTTTTTGCTTTAACGTTGTTATTTTTAGCAGCAAAGATTTTCAGGGGATGAATTTAGAGATGCAATGTTTTAGCATTCTGGTTTTATTGTGCTGTTAGAATCTCCGCATGAGAAGCTCTCTGAGATGTTGCATCCATAAATTAATTATCTTAAAGCAGAACAACAGTAGCCACCAAAGCGCAAATTTGGATTTTCAAGATAATTAGTCAGACTTAAAGTAGCTTTGTGTAATAAAAGTTTATAGCCTACATATTTGTTGAATATCTGTCATATATCTTGAATTCTATTAATTTAGTTATTATTTTAGTGTTGGTCCATGTGCACGGTACGGTCTCATACATAAGCTGAAATAGTTTAAAAGTCTAAAAAGACTATTGCATTCTGTGACTTTCTTTTGCACTCTTTCCAACTGCTTCTGACCAAGATTGTGTCCCTTAAGAAATACGTCTGAACGAGGTCTGGTGGATGTGACCCTAAATCAACCTAATTATACAATCAGTACTCCCACAGGGAATTTCAGTATTTTCATTTCCAGGCTAGAGAAGTCAGGAAAATAATGAAATGGACTTTAGGAGTTGAATATAAATTGTTCTAGCTGTAGTAACACAGCTCTAAAATATTGTCAATGATGTAAAATCAAATATCCAGTGATCGCAAATTACTTGAAAAGACACTGAAATGTAATCTTAATGTCAAAAAAAATATGTGGGAAGCATGTTAGTCAGTCTAAAGGAAGCCCTGTCCTTAAGAGTAACTAGTCATACAGACAACTCACCGACCAGTCGACTATGAAAATGTGTAGTTTTGCTCATCTCTCTTCCAAATCTAGATTTGCATTTATTAAATGATGTCCTGAAATCATATGTGCTGAGACCTGTTGTCGCGATATGATATTTAAGCAAAGTTGATTACATATGTGCTTGTTTTGTGATACTTTCCCCGACTTGTTCAGACCCAGAGGGCAAAATATAACAGGATAAACCGCATCTCATATTTTGATCGGCTAATTAAGGTTACCTGTTGGATGTCATTATGCCAAATCACTGCAGAGAGATCCCAGACCCAACCTCAAAGCCTGAAACAACAGAGTGCTCTCAAAAAAATAAATACTCTTATTGCCGCTGTGCCAGAACCCCTCTTTACATCTGCTCTCATTTGCGCTAACAAGAGAATTAAGAGGTAATGACCAAGGATTACTCAATCCCAGTTTGATTAGTCTACGTCCAGTAGTCTCACCAACCAAGTCCAAGAATAGACATCGTGTATGCCAACAATTGGAGGAAACTTGAGCCTGATGTGAAATGCACCACATTATGGTTCCCTAAAATATTTTTGCCTTCCATATTTGGTGTCAGTGGTACGTTAATTATGGTTCAATGGTTGACGTACATGAAGGTGCATAGCTCGAATTTATGCTGACCTGTGTAAAATGGCTACGTTCCATTTTGCTTCACTTGAAGTGAGAGACTTGAGGTAAAGCTGAATGGGAGTGGATAAACCGCATTGGTTTGAGGATCCTTCATGTTTCCTAGCAACATTGGGTGTCAAAGTTTAAATAACATGGTCATTGTGTAGTTTGGGTGTCATTTGGGGCATAAAGCACTTAGCGAGCAATTCAATGTGTGGGGCTGAGAAAGTGGGAGGTTCTGTTTTAAAGTTGGTTAAAATAATTGGACGGCGCTCCCTTGATGTATAGGCCTTGTGAATCTCAACTTGATTGTAATCTACAGTTCCTTAAAACAGTGAATCTCCATTTAGAGGATTTAAAGTAGTCATTATTTAGAGAGTTCTCGTGACTGATATCAAAGCACTGGCATTTGGTTTTGGTTCTAAAGTCTGCTGTTGGTTTGTTGAAGAGCGAGTTTCTGTTGTTAATGATTCCTGCAATCAGAAGGAATCATAGAAACAGCTGTTCCTTTCAATCTTAGGTTAAAGGCAAATCCTTGTGTAGCTACTCCAGATTCAAATGCAAGGGTTGAACAATACTTTTACTACAATGATTTTGAATAAATTATTATATAAATTAATTGTTAATAAATTGGTTATTTTAAATATGTAATATGTGACCCTGGACCACAATACCAGTCATGCATAACACAGGTATATTTGTAGCAATAGCCGACAAAACATTGTATGGGTCAAAATTATCTCTTTTTCTTTTAATGCCCAAAATCATTAGGATATTAAGTAAAGATCATGTTCCATGAAGATATTTTGTACATTTCCAACCGTAAATATATCAAACTTTTTGATTCGTATTAGTAATATACATTACTAAGAACTTTAATTTGGACAACTTTAAATTGTTCTTTTCTCAATATTCAGATTTTTTTTACACCCTAAGATTCCAGATTTTCAAATGTTGTCCTATCCTAACGAACCATACATCAATGGAAAGCTTATTTATTCAGCTTTGATGTATAAATTATGTATAAATCTTACTTTCAGTAGGGTCATGAATTGACCCTTGTGACCCGTTTTGTGGTCCAGGATCACATACATTTTTTACATTTCAAGTTGTGTAAATGTTGGCCATGATATCTAATGCATGAACTAACGTTAACAAATAAAAAGTGTTATCAAAAAAAATACGTTGTTCATTGATAATCTTGTAGCAAATTTTTCAAATCTGGTTAGTATTTCTGACTTGGGGTCCATAATAAAAAAAAAAGTATATTCTAAAATGTATTTTAAATGCACTAAGTTTATGCCAAGTATGCTGCAAATACATTTACATATGTGCTTAATAAAAATATAACAAAATTTAATAAAAATACCATGCAATTGTACTTTTGGTTTACTAAACTGGCATGCTTAAGATTCTCTAAATTGGAAGAACTAATTGTAATGTACTTTAAATTGTGCTGAAATCCAACTAAAGATATACTGAAGTATATTTTATTGTGCTAAAGTGGAACTATTGCAATTATACTTTCTTGCATTTAAAGACTGATATTATTCAAAGGTCATACAATCCTCATCAATAATGGTAATAAAAGTATTTTACTTTTAAGTTAATTTGAATTATAACTTTTATATCGGTAAGTCTGGAGCAATACATTAGTAAATATGTTACTATACTTAGTATAAAATACATTTAAATAAATTACTTTTTTACTAGTGTTTCCTCGTGCAAATATCTGTTTTTGTGTGTGCGTGTATTCGATGTTTTAAACTTACGGTTCTGGACTGTATTTTATTTCTTTATTCATGCCAGAAAGAAATGTCCATAAAACAACTGAAATACCATCATCCTATTGTACTTTACAAACAAAAGTTGGAAGCATTTGCTCCCCGATATTAGTTAAAATCCACAAAAAATCAATGGCTTAAGGATATTTTTAGTGAGGTGGTGGTGTGCTGCCGGTCGAGTGAGTTTGCGGATTGTACAAACCGCCTGACTTCTGGCTTGCATTCTCGTGGAGGATTGTTAGTTGGGGGCGGGAAGGTAAATACTATGAAAGGGCGCACAATCCTCTGCATTGTTCTGAGATAAAATCGTAAGCTTTGGCTTTATGGTTGATGCTGAACTTGACCCGGTGTTTTCTTGTCTTTCATTACTCTTCTGCATTTCCAGTAACACATGCCTAGCGTGGAGTGCTAATTCATGCAGGTCAGTGGGGGAGTCATGGTATGCAATATCCACATGCAAATCAGGTCAAGGGCCAAGGGTGATAACTTACAGCTGTGCGGACACTTTTGTGGGGTTTTAGATTTTCTTGTTGATTTGTTTTGACTGGCTTCTCTGTTTAGTCCAATCATATTTTCCGGTGTGTCCAAAATCTTTGTTCCCCAGTTTAGTGTTTTTCTCAGACAATGAGTTTTAAAACAATTGTAGGGAATTTTATTCTGTCATGGGTGAGTTGGGAGAGAGATTTACTGTTATCTTACCTGGCTATCGCTCAGCACAAAATTACACTGACTGACTATATAGGGGGTTTTCTGGAGGAGTTCCCAGAGTCATTAGGAAAGTAATGTTAGGGAAGTCTGCATTGGTTTCAAATGTGCAATTAATTTGAGGCAATAAGTAATGCGTTTTGGTTGCAGCCTCCGAGAAAAATTGTGCTACAGTAAAATGGAAACTTCTTTTGTGATTAAAACCACTACACATCTTAAGACTTTCAGATCCACTTCAAACACACACGCGCATACACGTTCTCTCACTCACAAGAAAAATGTCAGAGCTCCGTGTCAGCTTGTGGATTTTGGAGGGATTCACTTAAATGGTGGTGAAATCCCAGACTTTGTTTCAGTAGATACTTCAAATGGGACATCTGTTGTGGGATAGACTTCCACCTGCAGTTCCTTCATGGTCTTTGAAGACTTGGATCTCATACTACTACTCCAAGATTTTCTGAATTAAGGGACCTTAAACTTTTTAATGCTTTTAAATAAAAATAAGATGCCGATTTTGTGGCACATCTGGAACTAGATGCATTGCCATTACATTATTATGAGATTAATGATTTGTAGACTATTTATTCTAAATAGCTAACTGCCCAGATCAAACTGCCCTTTTCATCTTGAAAGGCATCTTAGTGCCGCAATCAGACTTAATTTTGACTTTTCGTATATGGTCATTATTTCTAAATTGACCCTACTGGTATCAGGCTGGCCGTAGTGTCACGTAACAGCTCTAAAATAAATAACAGCTGGTCCTGCAGTTCAGAGCATACCGATAAATAGTTGGTTGATTCTGTAGATGCAACAAGCTTAGATATCAGTGAACCATGTTTCTGGATTTGACCATATCAACCTCTATAGCTCTATTTTACACACTGTGAAAAATGCTTTTTCAAGAACTACTTGTGTTAGCATATAATCAGTTTAAGCGTCACTGCATATCCCAATAATGATGTTTTAGTGATTTGACAAAATTAGAATGGTGTTTTCTTCTCAAAGTCCAAGCACTGATATGAGTGAAATGTTTTAATAGAATGAAAAGTATGGTAGCTATTTTGTTTTTCAAAAGCATGTCTTTGAATGTCAATGAATGTTGAATCATTAAGGATCAATAGACATTCAGTAATGAACACGGAAGCATTTTCTGCAAACGTTGTGCTTTAAAAAAAATAGATATAGAAATTGTAAAATAATGTCATTGTTTTGCCATAAAACTTGACTCCACTAAGGATCGTTTAAGGCTTTTTGTGCACATAACAAGCTGCTTTGTTAAACAAAAGATAAATGTTTCCATATTTTTGCTAAGCACAGTTCAAAGTCATTTTTTTCATGTGTCCCATAACTGTCTTCCAAAAAAAAAAAATCATCACTGTCGTGAGTTATAATGAATAAATGCATGTTTATTGGAAAGATGCTTCATTGTGTCATTCATCAGATTGGCTTTTGAGATGGTTATTTTCCACAAGCTGTTTTGATTGTTGGAGACTGTTTGAGCTTGATTGTCATTTTTGAATGCTTTTTGTTTGTTTTCTGGTGCTCTATGCATTTCCTCCCAGACTCTTAGAGAGCAGCTTTGGATGCCATGAAAAGAAGTGCTCCTCTAGCCATTTGATTGGATGGGAACGCTGAAGTATTGGCAAACCACTCAGAATTGCCATGTACCCACCACACAAGTGCACACACACACTGGAACACACACAGTGGCACACCATGCTTTCTTTGTCCATGATTTATTTGGATTCTGAAGATGTCGTGAAGTTCTCAACAGTCTCCCTTTCTGTCTTTTTTCAGTTTTTCTAATAGTATGAGCGGCTTCGTGTCTAGTGACGGCAGTTCAGATTCAGCATATGAAGTTCAATTAAGTGTTAAATGAGGGGTTTTCAAACTGCAAAGTTTGAGAGAAAACAAACTTTTTTTATGGGAAGCATACTTAACTTAAGATAATGCAACACTTTCTTCTTGCCACTGTCACTTTTGGGGTTGTGAGGTACTATTTAACTTAATAATAGTGAGTTTTATTTACATAGTGCCTTTTCAAAGTGAATATTTTCCAGATAATATTTGTAATTTGTTTTGACTAGTACAATGGGGGTAATACTTTAGTATGGGACCAACTGTCACTGTTAACTAGATGCTTATTAGCATGCCTGATATTAACATATTGGCTGTTTATTAGTTCTTATAAAGCACATGAGCATATTCTACATCCTTAATCCTACACAATATCTCAAATTAACAACTACCTTGCCTAACTATAAGCAGCAGAGTTTTTTGAGGCATAAGTTGGAGTTATTGGTTTAATATTAATAGCAAGAATTGGATCTTTAAATAAAGCATGACCACGACAATATAAAAACCATAAAATAAAGCTACTATTTTTCTCACTGTATAAATGAGAAATATATAGCTGTGTATATATTTATAACTTATATTTGAGTAATGCAGTCATTTCACAGTATTGCAGTCACAGGAAATCGTCATTTTCTTGGCAAAAAAAATTAGAAAATCCCTGTTCACATTTATTATTTATTTTTGTTGAAAGTACAATAGGTCCTTATGGTAAAACAGTAGCCTAATTGGAACTATGAAGTAGCACTACTAGATTTGCATTGCAGGCTTGCTTTGATAACCCAATGCTGTGGATTCTCATTTAAGGTAATCAACTTTGTTAAAAGCCTTAAATCCAGGAAAAGTCTGTACAGATCCTTTATACAGTCCAGAGTTGTCTCTCCCTCTCAGATATCTCCATATTGGTCTTTCGCATATTTTTACCATTCTTTCCTATCCTAGACATCCCACCGTCTCAGTAAACTGTGAGATGTCAGTGGGAGCCTCTGTTAGTTCTCCAGCTAACTTCAAATTAGCTGTACTGCCCTTTGGCATTTTATAATCAGGGTTTCTATTTATTCTCCTGAAGCTGTAAACCTTGAAGTTTTCAAAGATGGCTTCAGCCTGCTAATGTGCTTTCTTTTATTTGTTCACTTTGTTTTGCCTTTGTGTCTTGGGCATTCTTTTAATCTTTTCATTCATCAAGCCTACTTTGAAACTCTGTTCAGGCCGTAAATTGCAGATTGTGCTACAATAATACAGGGATAGAAATCTGTTTTAACACGGACAAGGCTTTGGCATTTTATAATCAGGGTTTCTATTTATTCTCCTGAAGCTGAACTGAAGCTGTAAACCTTGAAGTTTTCAAAGATGGCTTCAGCCTGCTAATGTGCTTTCTTTTATTTGTTCACTTTGTTTTGCCTTTGTGTCTTGGGCATTCTTTTAATCTTTTCATTCATCAAGCCTACTTTGAAACTCTGTTCAGGCCGTAAATTGCAGATTGTGCTACAATAATACAGGGATAGAAATCTGTTTTAACACGGACAAGGCTGTCATCAACTCCTTTTGAGAAGGGCTGTGAAGTGTCATCCAACATTTCCAATAAGAGAGCGTTAAACTTCAAACATATCCAGAACTCTGTGGTTTTCTCAGCTTATTACTCTGTAAAGGACAGCATTCATTTTGGAGTATGTCATGATTATTGGCATTCAAGGGTTCTTGCCATAGGACTGAATGAATGCTGCAGTTCAGTACATGTCCTGGTGAGACCAAGTTAAAACAAGTCTTTCGACTGTTAATTAGGAGTGGGTTGAAATAGTTGGTTAATTTGAACTTTTTGTGAATAATGTATATTTTTTATTTTAAGTTTGTATATGCAACCTCTCTGAGTGAGTTTTAAGCTATGCTTTAGCTTGTTAAACTGTAAATGTTAAACAGCAAATCTCCACCTGAAAGCAACAATGTGCATTTATCTTCACTATTTCTTTAGTGCTGGAGATTTAAAAGGGATTAATTTTCACATGCAACTTCTTAAAGCGGTAACATTTACACTTTTTAAGCTTGACTATAGTGAACTACTTGTTCAGACAACCCACTGACCAGTTGATTATTAAAATATGTAGTTCTGCATAGGGATACACCGAATGTTTAGCAACCAAAATTATTTGAATAAGCAAAAAGACAAAATAAATTGTACCAAACAATGACATTTTTGGTGACGTGATCAAATTGCCACCAGCGTAGAGTGAGGGACACACAGTTTTTATAATGCAGCAAACATGTCAGAAGCATTCAAAAAGGTACAAAAATCATTACAAGCACCGACAGTAAGAGACCATCATGGAATATCTTTGTTGAGAAGAGGAAGCGGTGGTTGTTCCTGGTTACTGCATGATGATTGAAATCGTGAAATGGTCTTAAACAATTAGTATATAAACTGCAGAATGTAATTTTTTCTAATACAGGCAGGAATTGCATATATTCTGACAGTGCAGCACGAGCTCCAGTCTCCAGGACCTTTCAGAAATCATTCTAATATGCTGATTTGCTGCTCCGCTTTCCATCTTTTTTGTCTTTAGCCAATCACATGCCTGATTCAAGAAGGGGGTCTCACAAGTTGGCATTTTTTATTTTACTAACATTTTAATTTTAAGTTTAATTGTTAAAGTAAACGTTTAATTGTTATAATCTCTGCTAGAATGTTAAAATATGTTCAGTGATACATTTTTTGCAATTGATTTATTCTTTGAAAAGCAAGACAAAACAGTAAAAAAATTATTTTGCCTATTTAATTTATGCAATCGTGAAAAACTGCAAAATGCATATGAAATACTCTGTTCGGTATTCGACCTTCGACCCAGTGTTTATTTTTTTTTTGCTTCGGCCTAGATTTTTCATTTCGGTGCATCCCTGGTTTAGCATTTCCCTGACATTCATATGATGCCCTACCGCAGTATTTCAGATCTTGAATTACATTTGGTCCTGATAAATGTGAAGCTTGTTGTTTATGCGTTGTGTAACAGTGTCGTAATTCATATGATGTCAGATTAATTTAAATGAAGATTTATTTACTGAAGTTCTGCCTTCCTCTTACACTGAAAGTCTTTTATTCCAGATGTTTCTACTGATGTTTTGGCATCATCAGCAGACAGTGACTGGTTTGATCTTAAGGATTGGTTTCTTCAGTAGGCAGGCGAAACCTGCATTTTGTGAAAATATTTCAGCAGTTGCTCAGTTCATGTGTTCACACTGACAGACATATGGCGCTTTTCCACTGCATGGTACGGTACAGTTCGGCACGGCTCGGTACGGCTCAGTTCGGGTCGGTTTGCATTTCCACTGCAGTTTAGTACCTATAGAGTGGGCAGGATTATTCACGCGTTATAATTGCGCCGCCTCTACTGCCGTGACATCATCGTGAAAATACAAACAAACTCGCAACAAAAGAAAGACGGAAACAGTGTTCTTCATTCTCGGCATGTGGATGTTTTTAACAACAATGGAGAGGGCTATGAGTTGGGATTTACCCCAGCAGCAGAGACTGTGGTGGCAGGAGTGACACGGGCTGTAGAGGAGGGCAAAGATGTTCATGCAGGTGTGCTGCTTACTTGATTAAGTTAGTTAACTACTATATGTAGCGTGTTCTGTAAAGTGAGTTATCAATAAACTTTTGAATATTTCAAAATGTACAATGTATCCCTTGTTTTTTATTTATGTGATGGTTTTATAATCGTGGCATTAATCATTTGTCTTTTTCAAGAGGTTCATTATGAAATCTAATAATACATATTTAATATAGTCTTGAGGTACACTTATTCGATCAGATTGTTTTTAATTGAAGCAAAACACAGATACAAAGGTAAAAATATAAACAGAAAACATACTCTGAAAATATAGCAAGTTCAAAAGTAACGTTATATACATGATTTCCTTCCGGGCGCCATCAAGCTGCTGGATCCGCTCCTCGGCTATCAACGAGGAACGCCTGAACTTCCTCAACAGACAACGACACTGCTATTTTGGGGTTGATGCAAAATGTGTGTTTGTTTAAACAAAGTTGTGTCCGATCCTCGCTGGCTGTGCTGATTTAAATCTAGCGGGTAGGGCTGTAGAGGAGGGTCTCGTGTCGCAAGTTCAGTGACACAGTAATGACGATTTTCTCCGCCAATCAGTGATCAGCAGAGTTTACCGTCACGTTTTGGTAGCGTGCGGATCGCTTGAACCTCAGCCAAGGTGGTACTAAAAAGTACCAGGTACTCAGGTACAGTACCCAGTGGAAAACCCCCAAAAGATGAATTTGTTCTGCCGTACCATGCAGTGGAAAAGCGCCATTAGTGTTGGAGGTCAACAAGTTTATGTACTGATTGCTATTTTATAATTATATACTACTGTTCAAAAGTTTGGACTTGGTGAGGTTTTTTTTTATATTTGAAGTCTGTAATGCTCACAAAGCCTGCATTTATTTGATTGAAAATACAATAAAAAACGTACTATTGATAAACATGTATTATTATTATCAGTGTTGGAAACAGTTGTGCTTAGCATGTTGAAACTGTGCTATTTTTTTCCAAGATTTTTCTTTTTATGAATGTTCAAAATTCAATTTTATGAATTGTTCACTATTCAAAAGAACAGCATTTATTTGAAATATACATCTTTTATTAACAATGTCTTTTGTCACTTTTGATCTATATAAAGTATTGCTGAGTAAAGGTGATAATTTCTTCCAGCAACAACAAAAACTACTGACCCCAAACCTTTGGATGGTTGTGTTTGTATAATATAATGTAATATAATATATATGGATGGATGGATGCAGGAAGAAATCTAGATAAATTAGCTCGCTAATTGACCAGTCAATTTTCTGACACAGTTGATTAGTTGACTGTCGTGACCCATGACTAATGTGCCATGACATCCATTGGTGCCTCAGGTCATGAGCGAAGCCTGAGAAATCATTATTGGCAATTCTGTCAATATTGGCTTTAACAGATGTTAACACTGTTAACAGCATATTTTTATGATTTCCCAGCCGTTGTTATGATGCAGCTGCGAATGGATTTGGTGTCTATACAAGAATCCATCGGATGTTCTACATCAGCGAAAAAAATTCCAGTTGTTTTTTGACTACACTTGACATGTGCACGTATGCATACGTACATTTACCTATACGCACATCATCTCCTACTGACATGTCGGCTCCCACACATACACTGCGGCATAAAGGATGCAGCAGTGCATGGTGGGATACAGAATGAACCCGTTAACCCACCGCGGCCCCGCGGCTGCCTGATGCAAGAATGCCCCCTGTGGAGAAACACGTACACGCACATTTACCCCAACACACACTTACTTTTTAATGTCTGTTTTGAATGTCTCTAAATCTTTCATATGCACCCTGGCAGAGGAGACTAATTTGTTCTGCACTCATATGATTAGTTAATGGGGTTTATTTTAATGTTTTTCTGTCATGAGATGCAAGAAAAAAGCTGATTTTTAAAAAGCGATCAATACTTTTGTTTCCCAAATATGTGGTAATCCATTTGCTTTAATGAATGATTTACCCAAAAATGAAAAATTTGAACAGACTGAAAACAAGTTGTGAATGGATCCGGCAGACTAGATTCGTTAAAACGTTTCTGTTTCTCATACGAAACTGTTATAACTTAAAAAGACTTTAAATAAATGGCATATGAGCTCATTTTTATGACTTTATTTTTTTTGTGTGTGTGGATATTCTCAACAAAAAAAACTTTGGTTTGCGATAGGAATTCATAAGGTTTGAAAAGTCAGGATGAGTAAACTATTTCTATATTTGGTCAGCTATTCTATTCCATTCTATTCTTAATGTTTCTAGTGCTGTCAAACGATTAATCGCATCCAAAATAAAGGTTTTTGTTAACGTGATGTTTATATATAAATACACATATGCAAGTCGTATATATTTAAGAGAAATGTTATGTTTATACACTAAATATATTTAAATATATAATATAAATAACATGAATATGAATATATGCATGTAAATATTTTCTAAATATAAACTGTATATGCACAGTACACAAACAAAAACTTTTCTTTTGGATGCGACTAATGATTTGACAGCACTAAATGTTTATTTCGTGTCATCAAAATTGTCAGATGCATATTTAAATCAAGTAGAAAGAATACAGTATGTACTTGCTGGTGTTTTGACCTGTTTTATGTGGCGTGTTCGAGACTGTTGTGTGTGCATGATTTGCCCTGTGCATTTCTGCATATATTTTTAACCCTCCAGCACACTGGAGAACATTTGTTAAATGACGGATGGAAACCTACAGCAGCTGTGTGTGTGTGTGAGAGAGATGCATTTAGGCTATTGCTGCAGAGCATGGAGATTAACGCCCTGCTTATAGTATCTCACGTGCAACTTGTCGGTGAGATACTAGTGTCTAAATACATGTGTATGCATTCAATTTAATGTACAATGTTACTTGCTTCGGTTTGTATTTCTTTGATATGTAGAATAACTAGAGTGAACCAAAGACCCAAATCATCATCAGAGATACGGAGCACTAGCACAGAGATTAGTGCGTTTTATCATCCGGATCTCCAGCGTCAGGAGTCAAATCCTCAACTCTGTCCGGCTTCAGAGCTGAATCTGATCTTGCTGTTATTATCTGAGCTACGCATTACAGCTCAGGCACAAGTTATACTAGTATCTCATTAGTATGATGCACAGTGTTTACTTTAAAGAGTTAACCTTTTAACAGAATCAGTTTAGAATCAAGTGACTTTGCACAACCAAGCATCACATTTACTTAAGATATAAAAGTAAAAATCAAGTTTAGTATTATTTTTTTTAATTTTTTGAAATCACAGATCTTTAGTTCATTCCTGCTGGAACTGTGTTCCAGGCATTTAAAGTAAAGTTAATTTAAAATCACATTTCTTAAACTTTTAGGGCTAAAATATTGCAGTTATCCATTCTTTGAAAGAAATTGTGTGGTTTAAAGAGAAATTGTATTAATGCTTGTTGTTGGCTTTCTCTTTTGTCTAGGGCCATATCAAATTGTCTTTTTGGTAAGCAATGATCTGATCTGTTTCAATGGTGGGAGGACAATGTAAACACTTCTCTCACAATCGTACACGCACCTTTTCTAAGTGTTTGCATAACATTAGTGGAGTCAAGTGTCATATCCTCAGGGTCATGCAACAGTATAGTGATATCACTACATGAGTACATGAGTGTTTTAGCTTGAAAAAGAGTCTGAAAACTTGTATATCACTATATATTTTATTCATAATATTAAATATTATAATCATTTTATTTTATAACGTTTTAATAAGGTAGTAATATTATGTATTTTTCATATTTTCTTATAGTTTTACACATCTGTGTAAATGCAGTGCTGAATGTTATTTATTTTAATTGTATTTTGATTTAGTTTTTTCATTTAATTGTATAATTTCATATATAAAATGTATAGTAGGATTGTACAGCTTCCTTTTTTCCCTTTTCTGTTTTCACTCTATGCATGAAAAATTAAGCAGGTTGTAGGGTACATTGACAGCCCTAGTTTTGATAAATCGCAGACAAAATCCCGAAATCGGAGGCAAATCGGTGCTCTTTCACGTGAGTGACAATCGCGCAGTGTAAATTATCAAAGACGCAATCTGAGGGAATCGCCGATGTGTCGCCGACACCCAAGAAATATTTGGCATGCTAAATATCTGGAGCTGCCTGTGTTTCATAATCACACTGTGAATGAGTTCTGACTGAAAAATGCATCGCCGATGACCTACAGATAATGAGAGAGCAAGATAAAAGGTGGCGGGAAGAGATTAACGTTAGTCGTTTACAAAAAACTTGCATACATTTTGGCATTAGAATATACAGATAAGGTAGGCTACATGAAGATGAAGGGGCTTGGGTTTTTTCCTGTAAATAATATTCTTCAATAAAGGACAAAATATTTATTGCATTTTTCTTTTTCATCACTTTGAGGGATTTTATAGGCTATAAGAAATAAACTCATTATAAAATGCACAACGCATTGGTTTCAATTTCAAGTAGGCTACTTAGATTTGTGTATATACAAATTACCCAGCAGAAGTATGTTTAACAAGTCATCTTTGTTAATTATTGTGTGTTCGGGGAGGACTTATAATATCATAATATCAGCGTGATCTTGCATTATTACCTTATCACTTCTCGTGTGTGTTTGGCTGTAGTTTGCGGACCAGACAGAGTTGTCGGCAATTCTTCCTATTGTAAAGTCATGCCGTGTAACCCTATCGCTGATCCATTGTGCAATGTGAAAACAGCAGCGACTGAAACTACCCCAGATAGTCGTGCAGTGTGAAAACAATGGTGATCCGATGACTTTGAAAATCGTGCAATGTGAACTCATCATTATTCTCGCATAGCCAAACATTCAGACTGACGACTGATGGTCTGGAATCCATGGCAGCTTTCATTGGCCAAGGCCCGCCCATGAGGCCATTTGACCAACATGTCAAACAACCAATCACAGTTTGTTTCGTTCAGTGTCACGTTTTGGGGCGTGGAAATGTCGTCACAATAACAAACATGGACTATTTTAACAATGTCCACATTATTACCTTTCTGGGCCTTAATTGTGGTAGTTACGTTGCAATGCGGATTTCATCAAAAATATCTAAATTTGTGTTCCTTGTGTGTAAAACTCTCGGATGTATTTTAAAGACTCTATGCCGCGAACTTTAAATATTTCACATACTTTTGAAAATCTAGCATTTATCCTCCAAATTAGAGGGTTTGAAAATCCTCATGCTTTCTTCTTTCATGAGGGGTTTGGCGCCACGGCATCTTTGTTACCAAGCGCAATGTTAAAGAACGCGACACACACGTCTCCCGGAAATCCTGTATAATTCAACCAATCCGATGATGACTTTCAAACTCCTGAAGTGTTTCCAATTTTGTGTACCATATGCATCAGACATTTAGCCAGCAGTCTGTGGGCGTAACGTCTGGGGCTGAGACTAGACTTTTGTTAATTATTATGTTAATTACTGTGCCTTTCGCCCCAACAGCAGGAGCGCTTTTTTACCCCAGATACCATACTTTTACATATTCTTTCGTTATTTAAAAACTGTTGCTTTAATTATCTTAAACAAAACTGAAAATCATTAAGAAGACCTTTATCTCAAAATATATGCATTCATTTTAGCGATTCTCATTTGCTACTTAAATCTACAACATTTTAAAAAACATACAATATTAGGTCAAGTAAGCACAGAATAAACTTTGCGCTACTGCATGTGATCGTGTCAAGGATAAGACAAATATACACATGCATCTTGGAAAGTGCTATGCCACGTTATTGTGCCATCTAGTGGTCTGGAGGTCAATAATATCAAAGGTGCCTTTTACACTGGGTGGCCTTTAGCCCCGTTATACCCTTTTAGGAAAGGGACTTTATTAAAAATCTGAGTTAAAAATCAGTGTTATTGTTTGGTCGAGTTTGTTTGTTTAATGTTGCCATAGTAGTCGGTCTGTGAATGGGTTTCATTTGAATGACAAAGGAGCTAACGGAAGCTCTTCTGCACTGGGGTATTGGCACTACAGCTGCAATCATTTACATCAAAACCTTCACTTGCCAATAGGATAATTTGGTCACCATGATTTCAGAATTATATTTAAATATAAAATGTTTCAATGTTTTCAGCTTCAATTGCATCACAGACGTAGTACTGTAGAGGGTATGTGGAGGGCAGTCATATTTTGAGCTATAATTCATTTTCTTTGATGTCTCTCCTTGAGCAGAGCCTTGAAACCTAGTATCTTTTTTTGTGGAAGACGTGCCAAACAGTCTGAGCTTCTGTTTTCTAAGAGACTCACATCTCATTCATTTAGGTTGTGCCGTGGTTGAAGTCAGGCAGATCCATGGGGCATAAACATGCTGCCACACGAACTTGAGTGGATTCGAAGAAAAATGCCGCCTGACAGCTTTTGGATACACAGTATGTTGATCCATCCTGGAGATGAGACGCAAGACTGAAGTAGCCAAAAATTGAAATTCTTTCAGATCTGTGGCAGGAATTGATTTCAATCTTGCATACTTGGGCTTTCTGTTACCACCATCTAGTGTTACAACCACTACAGCAACTGGAGGATCAGGGCTACTGTTCAGATCGTATTAGCGAATTAAGGTTAATTGAATTTCAGAAATTATCTTTTTCTTTAAATGAGTTTGTCACATTGTTTACACTTTTGAGAAAATCGGTGTATGGCTTATTTATAATTATCTCATCACATTTAGCTGGGATACAAGAGAATTTGAACAAAAACAATTGGCACCTCACCTTTGTGTAAATGAATAGGGGAGATGTCCGATAAGTTTAATAAGGGCTATTTAAAATGTTTTTTGGCCTAAGTGTGCACTTTTTGGTTTTGGATTAAGCCAAAAAATTATTTTTGGGGGGGTGTATTACTGATTTTTGTACATTTTAGATTATTATTTAGAAGATAATCTCCTTTTTAATAAAACAACTGTCTCATTGTTTGGTCCCACCCCTCTGACACAACTTTAGGTGATTTGTAGTGGCATCTGGTCACTCCTGTTAGATATCCTGACACGCAATACCAGAGTGACAACTGTCGTGTGTGTGTGTGTGTGTGTGTATTGCGTATCAGTGTGTGTGTGTGTGTGTGTTTAATTATTTATTTAGTTTTATAGTGCCATTCAAGAAATTTAGGGTTGGTATTTTCTTGTTTATTTGTATTTTTTTTATTTGAAATTTTGCAGATATTTAGGGTTAATGATTTGAACAAAGCCCTAACTATAAGAAATAATATTGCTACTTGCCTTAAAAGAAACCACTAAAACGGTCTATTCTTTCCCATTAAAATGGCAAATAAGCCTATTTGTAAAAATAACATTTATTTTCCATTTAAATTGGGCTTTACCATGGTTGATTATGAGGTATTTATTCACAAATTGATTAACGATTCCTTCTATAGGGTCTTCTGTCAGTCAGCCTGGGAACCTGAATTCATTTCAGGGGTCGACAGCATGAGACAGCAGATCCTCTGTGTTTCTGAATAAAGCCTTTTGTGATCACCCATGTGTCCTTTAAGAGACGCCCCTCCCCCTCTCCCAGCGATAACCCCTTCCCCCTCTCTCCGTCCTTCTCCTCCTCTCACAACCCCTCGCCACATTAACAGCTACCATGACAATAACTCATCGTTTGCCTTCAGGTGGACGTGACATTGGATTTGGGACGATTGTGATGTCATTCAGTGTGTGTGTGTGTGTGTGTGTGTGTGTGTGAGAAGAAAAACAGGATTCTTCTTCCTCACAATACAGTTTTCGCATAGGAATGACTGTATTGAGCCTGATTCCTTTAATTATTAATCCACAGAATGTGGGAAAAATCTGTGGAAGCTGAGCATCAGAAAGAGAGAAAATATGGCTAGCTTATGAACATCCCCTGGGTATGTTCAACAGGGATGCGTTACCATAACAACCTTTTCCGAAAGGGCCGCCCACTAGACTGTGTCAGTGGGCATTCCTGGGAGTGAGCAAGTGTTGTAAGGACCCCCCCTCCCAAAAAAACAAAACAAGCAAGCTCAGCCCCAATGTGATTGGTCACACCTCCCCTCTCTTTGTGTGGACCAGAGCATGCTGGGTAAGACCCTGGAGTGAATGCTCATTTGTCTGTGGAAGGCTCTAGGAAGGATCCCGAAGTCTGCTTGGATTTTAGGAGCTGGAGCCGCACGGAATAAACCAAGGTAGAGCTTGATCTTCTCTCTTTCATCGCAAGCTCGGATGTGTCTCTGTCGCACGTTCGTCTGCATGCCGTAATTAGGCTGCATGCCGTGGCGGTGTCAGAATGAATCACAATAGAGGGGGTGGGGTTGATCGGGAGGTGTTTGGACAAAGAGCCCAAGCTGTGGGGATTGTTTACTACGGCGGCGTCAGGCGTGAGCACATCTTCTGCGTGCCGCCTCCTCCATTATCCGACAGCGAAAACGCCTCCGGAGCAAAACGCACTCACATTCAAGGATGGTTGTCTCTCTATCATCCTATTTTTCTCTCAGTGTCACATCATGCTTGATTTTGTTTTTGTTGCACGCTTGTGTTGTATTAACCCTGTCGGGACGTGCTGATCTCACCAGGACTGTGTTGCAGCTGTTGCAGGCGGGTTCAGATAAAGACAAACTATGTTTTTAACCCCCTCGACACTTGTGTCTGTGTCTCTCCCATCAGGCGAGCCCCCTGCTCCGGGCCTACTGTTAGAGGGAGTGGGGGTGGACAAATGGAGCAGGACGGTCTGAAAATGTCTGCCATTCTCTTCCTGTCTCCCTGCTGGGGTTTAAAGCTGACAGCAACATCACATGTTTTCCATTTCGCTTCTGATAATGCAGCTCTTTGTTGCGTGTGAGGTCACTTCCTGGTTTCCCAGCTATCTGTGAAAGTGTCCATGGTTCAGTTCAGACAAGCTTTTCCACCCAGAGCATCTGGAAGTTTAATTCCGTATTCCTGTTTTGAGGGATTTAAGGCTTGTCTTACTATAAAGTACTGCACAGTGATGATATCCGGTGCTAGTACCATAATATTTTAATACTGAATGCATCATGCATGTTCATATGCTATTGACATCTAAAGTAATTTAAAAAATATATTTTTTTGTAAGAATTGTAAGAACTCTTTAAAATAATTTATGAATGAAAAACTATGTTTTTAGTGCAAGAAGCTTTAATAAAATTTTGTTCACATTATTAATAGCCAATTATGAACTTAACCTTGTTTTACTGTTGTAACAAAATGTGCTTATGTAAAAACATGTAGTTATAACTTATGATAATTTGTAATAATAAGCCATGTAAAGGATAATATGATCATTAGTTTCAGTGTAGTCCAATTCACAAGCAAATTATCTTATCAAGTCAAATTTATTTGTATACTGTTTTTCACAATACACAGAAAAGATCATGATGTTAATGCTTTTAATATCTTAATATCTTCATGCCTCAGTCATATGAAGCAGATTAAAGATGGATGTTAATATAGTTTACATTTTGTGATCCAAACAAACGAGAAGTTGAAATATGCTGAATGATATATAATGTTCTATGCGAGTATAATGTTCAGTTGTGGTCAACATTTTAAATACACTTTACAGTATCTACAAAATGTTAATTGTTTTACCAAAATAAGAGGGATCATACAAAAGTAATGTTATTTTTATTTAGTAATGTCCTGAATAAGATAGTTCACATAAAGTATGTTTACATAGTTCACAAGAGAAAATAATAGTTGAATTCACCCCATGTTGTTACCTGGATGATCCACAGTTGTTGTTGTTGTTGTTGTTGTTGTTGTTTGTTTGTTGTTGTTTTTTTATAGTTATTGATGAGTCCCTTGTTTGTCCTGAACAGTTCAACTGCCTGTTCTTCAGAAAAATCCTTCAGGTCCCACATATTCTTTGGTTTTCCAGCATCTCTTGTGTATGTGAAACCTTTCCAACAATAACAATGATTTGAGGTCCATCTTTTCACACCCAGAAGGAAAACCCATGCATTAAGAGCAGGGGTGTAAACTTTTGAACAGAATGAAAATGTGTAAATCTTGTTTTGCCTAAATATCATTTTTTTGTGTCATTTAGTACTGCCCTTCAGAAGCTACAGAAGATACTTGCATGTTTTCCAGAGGACAAAATAAGTTAAATTGATGCTGATTCAAAAAGTGTTCACCTCCAGACCCTTAAGGCACCGTTTTTCCTTCATTCAACTATTATTTTCTCTTGTGGACTACATGTAAACACCTTTTATATTAAATATCTTATTCAGGTCATTACTAAATAAAAAATAACATGCATTTTGTTGTATGATCCCTCTAATCTTGGTAAAATAATTACCATTTTGCAGATACTGCAAAGTGTATGTAAAATTTTGACCACAACTGTATGTATACATATAGTTAAACAAGCTTATGTAAGGAGCTGGGCGGTAAAACAAACCCAGATTAACTCAAAAACTCAGCATTTACTGCTTTGAATCATTCTGATGAATCTTTCTCTAAATGAACCCTCTGAATCGACATCTGACTCCCTGAACTGCTGTTATTTTTATCGTTGATGTCTCTCTTGAAATGAACCATAATTTGTTTACAGAAGTTTAGCTTCTTTGTCATTACTCAGAATCGAGTACGTTTGTTGGTAGTTTTCCCCCAGTAGTGTTTCATTATTATTTTTAAACGTTTCCTATTTTATTTAAATAAGTAATTTTGGCCGCTAGTTTTTAAGTCCGAACACAACACCATGACAGTTTGATGGTGATGTTTGAGTTTCAGGGCTCATTGTAATGCATCCTGCTGCTGAATGCTCTCACCACCATCATCACAACACGCATGGACCATCAGAGAGATCAAAGCGGCTCCTCCCCTCTGTCCTCTTTCACTACTAATGTGTAATGAAACCAATTTTTCTGGAATAAGACCCAGCTTGATCTGAAAACAGCGTTTATGCCAAAGTACACTTGTGTGGTGATGAAAAACGTAATGATTTTTTGAAGATTTGGATCATTCTTACCTTTTTCTTATTTTCTCGATGAGAGCTTTATTTTTTTTAGTGACTGAACAGAGCATTTGTTTTTATTTTTAAACCGGCAAGCATTGCTTAATTCCCTCTTACCTGCCTTTCAGCAAATCAGTTGATTTTGCAAATCAAGAAAAGTGTCACCTAATTATTCACGATCCACCCTGATAAGATTTATGCCCCCTTCACTTTATTTTCTACACTAGTGCAGATAAGGTTTTCTAGATGAGGAGCTCTGTGTGAGAGGAGTTGTAGTGATGAACTGTGAGGAATCGCTCTGACCGCTGGCTAAGTGATGTTTGGACTGCAGTGTGTTTACTATACAGTGTCTGTGGTCACGAGTGACTGGGCCGCAGGACCGCAGTCCCAGCCGGCGGCTGGAGCTCTTTCCTGGAGGAGAAGGAAAACAGTGATGTCAGTGTCTGTGAGGAGAGGTGGTCTGGCGTAAAATATCTTGAGTCTTAAGTATCTTAAGTATCTTAAGTGTTTAATTATGCAGCTTTTGCTAAAAATGTATTTGTTTATATTTATTCCCGGTTTCTTTTCATTTGCTTAGTCAAAGTTCGGTTTGATTTGCAGCTTATTCTAGCCAGAAACTTCCCACTTATTCAGAGGTTTTTTTCTGACGAGCATGCAAAGTGAGTACCGTTTCTTTTGTTGTTGTGCTTTTTTGAGTGAAATGTATATAAAATATGTGTTCCTGTGTGGCTCAGTGGTAGAGCATTGCATCAGCCGCGCAAAAGGTTGTGGGTTCAATTCCCAGGGAATACACATACTAATGAAAATGTATAACCTGACTGCAATTGTAAGTCGCTTTGGATAAAAGCGTCTGCTAAATGCATAAATGTAAATGTAAATGTAAAATGGTTGATAACACAATAATAGACCTGTTTGAGAAAAGCTCGAATACATGAATTAACAGTGAAGTTGAAAAATACTTTATTAGTATACTTTATCAGAAGATTGGAAGACTGTATAAGAAAATACTTTATTCAGGGTTCGTACGGTCATGAAAAACCTGGAAAAGTCATGGAATTTTAAAACCGCATTTTCCAGGCCTGGAAAAGTTTTGGAAAAGTGAATAAACCCAGAAAGTTTTGGAAAAGTCATGGAAATCTATTTGACAAATCTCTGTATAATACAATTGTGTTTATTCAGGTCCTGAATTTCGCACGGTATTGCGCATGGGCTATATCGCATATTTCTACTCTTTCCCGCAGCTCAATTTAAAATGATGGATATTCACACATTTATTCAATAGCCTATAGCTTGTAGGCTGATGAGTAAATAGATCCACACAGAATATCAAATCGATCATTTGAAAACGGATTCATCAGCTGTGTTTCCTCTCTTTGACTTTCTCTGAAAACACGTAATCAGCGCATCTCGCCTGCACTAAAGAGCTGCACGGTGCGATACAAGTCTTTCTCTGGCATTTTGGTACAGTTGACAGAATTGTCACCTGCCTAATCGGGTCATTGTTGCATTGTCACTAAAATGTAGCCTATTATTTGTTTGCACGCCTTTTAAGCCGCTCTGTACTGCGCTCCAGAGGCGGTTTCCGCTGCACTCAGTCATGTCCAAATGGCGTCCAGATAAAGCCGCCTTGCGAAAGCACCAAATTGACTTTGGTACCAAACAAGCTCAGTAGAATCCTGCACGGGCCTCAAACATACGCCCCAGTCCAATCCTTGTTCAGCGGATTGTTCAGCCCATGTCTTTCTTTCTCTTCCCATTACACAGCTGCTGTTCTAGCCATTAAAATAGTTCAGTTTCGTTTTAATGGCAAAGCGGATTTCGTTTCTTAACCCTTATGTGCTGTTGGGGACGTTTTCGTCCACTAAGGGGTGCTGTTGAGTGTTAATTTGGCCACAACTTTTTTTGTGTTTCAGCAAATGGAATGATTTTTGGTGACAAATCTTATTTTAACACATATTTTAGGAAAATGCTTTGAAATTTTTTCAAAACTCAACGATGCACCGTGGACAAATTCACTACCCTTTCGTTATGTTCGGGATGAAAACAGCCACTAAATTAGACTGCTCTAAAAATTTATCGGATAAATATTTTTGTGCATTTTTTTTGCATAAATCTATTAATCAACCTCAGTACTGTTCAAAACTACTAAAATTAAAAAAAAAATCCAGGATTTTTACTCTTTAATTGCCAAGTTCATAAGTGATGTCACTGATTTTGAGAAAAAAACACACAAAATTACTTATTTTCAATATAAAAAGTGATTGTGGACTGGAATTTTTTACTTTTATCACAGTCTTGGGCATGTCCAAGATTAGGAAAAACATTGGCTTTGATGCATTTTAGTTTTGAGCAGGATCAGATTTACATTTTTCTCCCTCATTTACTGTTCGTGGCTGTTTTTGCCCCATTGACTTCCATTATAACGACATTTTTGATTGCAAAGCCATGACACCATATAATCATGCATTTTGATTGTTGGTGGTTTTCCTGTTGGGAAGAGGTCAAATTTGTAATTTTACAGTTGATCACCAGGTAGCACCATTAACCCTTTAGATAGGCCTGTGCAAACAAAAGCTTAGTTTCTGGCTTGTATATGGAGTTATATGGAGTATAACAGCATATTATAGTATGTGTGTGTGTGAGTGTGTGTGTGTTGTGTGAGAGAGAGAGAGTGACCTTTGTGCACTTACCTTGATGCGTCTGAGAAAATCTAAATATGCACCTCAGCTCTCAGAACTACATGGAGTAAACAAAAACAAAGTAAGTGTATTTATGCACCTGCTGCCTTTTGATGGTGAGAAGTGCAGACTAAATAAAAACAAGATAAGTGGATTTAAACCCTTGCATACCATCCTGCTGGTCATTTGATGGTGAGAAGAGCAGCAAGCATGAGAAAGGACTTGACTTGTACCAAAGTTTTAGAAATTATTATGCAGCCTGACCCTCCAGCGAGCTGCAGTATGTATTGTCACAAACCACAGATTACAACCGCTGCAAGGGAAGTGTCGAAAATCTACACAAGGTATGTGCCATTACTGCACTGGTGAGAGAGATTCAGTCTCCTGCAGCTGTCCCTCCAGACACAAATCCACAGACACCAGCAGGCACCAGCAGCTCAGGAGTGAAAAGGGGAACATGCAAGTGGTGCAGAGGACAAAAAAAAGAACACTCAGCTCTTGCATCTGTTGTGGTGGACACACTTGCAAAGAGCACCAAGTGATATGCTGCAAGTCCTGCTGGAAAGACTGAACACACACACACACACACACACACACACACACACACAATTCTCACACTAAATACTTAGAATAATTGTTTAGTTCTCCATCCATCCTCAACTCTTGCACCATTGTTCAGTTTATTTGAAGTTGTTGTTGCATTTTGGTTCATAATAAATTATGTTCATAAATCTAATGCAGAGTAGATTGTTTACAGAAAAAATTGAAAAGTGTATCACTGAAGGATTTTAAGGTTTTAAACTGGCTTTATACATGGCTCTTTACATCAAGAAAAGACAAGCATTTCACACATAGGCCATCTATACTTCTCACCATCAAAAGGCAGCAGGTGCATAAATACACTTACTTTGTTTTGTTTACTCCATGTAGTTCTGAGAGCTGAGGTGCATATTTAGATTTTCTCAGACGCATCAAGGTAAGTGCACAAAGGTCACTCTCTCTCTCTCACACACAAACACACACACACTCACACACACACATACTATAATATGCTGTTATACTCCATATAACTCCATATACAAGCCAGAAACTAAGCTTTTGTTTGCACAGGCCTATCTAAAGGGTTAATGGTGCTACCTGGTGATCAACTGTAAAAATTACAAATTTGACCTCTTCCCAACAGGGAAAACCACCAACAATCAAAAATGCATGATTATATGGTGTCATGGCTTTGCAATCAAAAAATGTCGTTATAATGGAAGTCAATGGGGCAAAAACAGCCACGAACAGTAAATGAGGGAGAAAAATGTAAATCTGATGCTGCTCAAAAACTAACAATGCATCAAAGCCAATGTTTTTCCTAATCTTGGACATGCCCAAGACTGTGATAAAAGTAAAAAAAATTCCAGTCCACAATCACTTTTTATATTGAAAATAAGTAATTTTGTGTGTTTTTTTTCCAAAATCAGTGACATCACTTATGAACTTGGCAATTAAAGAGTAAAATCCTGGATTTTTTAATTTTTTTAGTTTTGATCAGGACTGAGGTTGATTAACAGATTTATGCAAAAAAAATGGTAAAAAAATATTTATCAGATAAATTTTTACAGCAGTTAATTTAGTGGCTGTTTTCATCCCGAACATAACGAAAGGGTAGTGAATTTGAACAATGCACAAGGGTTAAGTTAATTTAGAAATATGTTTGGAAAATGTATTTGTTTATTAAATTCAAGTTTTTGTATTTAAAGTATCTTTTGAGCAATCGGCCAGCTGCAGACAGTGAGTTTGCCTATTATGTTTGATTAATTTAGCCTTCTTAAATCACCACTTGACTAAAATAAAATCTATATATAAAATACTTAAAAAGCATATCACAATGTTAGTTTAAACTTTAACCTAGACAAATGTGTGCTATTAGACAGGTCGAGCTGCTCTTGTCAGTCGCGGTATTGTTTCCACAAGCGGCTAATCCTTTTCATCACCATAATAATTGATGGATTTCTAAAATACAAAAATAAGGAGGAATCATAAAACAAGCCCAATGCCCGGCCCGCGTCTGACGTGAAAATTGTCCCAAAGCCATAAACTAAAAGTCGAGGCTGAAATATGGGGCTCTAAAAGTGCAGCTTGTTGCGTTTAAGCCGCAAAATTACACACAAAATAACGTTAAAATGGCCATCCTGGTGAGCAGGGTGCGAACTACGGGGGAGCTAGCGGCTCCCCTTAATAATACATGGGCTCCCCTGAAAACATGATTTGTGGAAAGTAATATATTTTTTGGGGGGTGGGTCTCAAAAAATATTGACTGTGTTATTTTGACGTGCATTTTCAGTTTTGTGTACTGTGATCATCGTGGATTATTATGTGTAAAATTGCAACACCAAAAATCGTTAATTAATGCTTGACGGCGATTTAAACCTAACTCACTTCAATAAAGATAATTATAGGCCTACATGAGCATCTGCTGTCCTCGACACGCGCTGTCTTGTTAGGATGACAGAAAAGCTTTAAAGTCTGCTCTGCCTCAGCGGCAAACAGCGCACAATGTCAAAGTAATTTAATTCAAATCAAATCAAAGTAGGCGGAGTTTAGCGCTCACAGATGCTGAGCGCGACGAAGCGTCAGATTAATAAAAGAGAGCGAGGTAAGATATTTAGTCAACTGTTTTACGAAAGAAATGTTAAATGACCGACAATTATATTCAGTGAAGCAAACTACTCGACTTGTTTCTCAAATATGCCCATTTTGAGAGTGACAGAGAAAGAGAAGAAATGTGTTTTAATTATCTGCATCTGTTTGTCCCTACAAACTATGAAACTGTGAATTTAGTTCTACTTTAAAAACACGTCTACTACTACTGTTGAAAAATAATACAACTTTATTTTATTAAGACATAATCACAAAATATTTTATTTTTAATAGTAGGCTATAAATCCCCTTTATTTTTCAACATGTAAATGTTTAATTTTCAATCATTAAAATATAAATTAAATCGATGTTTCATTCCTTAATCTGATAACCAGTCAAATTTAAATACACAACACAGAATTTCTGGGGGAAAAAAACAATTCATAAGGCTACTGTAAGAGTAAAAAATAATGTTTGTATGCATTCAAATAATCAGACGAGCTAAAACAGAATTTGGCAACAATAAAACATAAGATGAGAAAAAAATATAACATTTCATACGGCCATAAACATGTCATTTTTGTTACACTTTTAATAAATTAAATTGTTAAATTGTATAAGTTTCATGATTTTAATTAATTAGACATGCTTTTTGATAAATACAATTTAATTTGATCATTAAAAAGGAGTCCATAAAATGAAAATGGAAAAAAACGGAATCTAGAAAAATTGAAACGAAAAAAAATGAATTTAGAAAAAAATAAAATGGAATTTGGGAAAAATTTAAACGGATTTCATAGGGCCCTACATATATATATATATAATTGTATCTTTTTTTTTTAGCTTTTATGTATCTTTGTAAGCCTATTGCAAGCGCACAAAATCCCCCCCGTTATAAAAAAAGAAAGAAATGGGCTCCACAAAGTCCACGGTATAATTCGAACACTGCTGGCGAGTATCCTTGTAAGCATTGTCATTTTTTTCTTAATGTAAACACTTGTGAAAGAGAAAAGTTTCCAAAACGAAATTCTGGCCCTGCGTTTAACTGAGTTAAATAAATTAATGATGTGATATGTTCTCTGTGTGGAGTAAAGGTCCTTACACACCGAGTCAGAAATGTTTGTATGCGCTTATGCAAGGACCTTCACATCTGGCGCAGTTTCAGCTTGTACTAAAGCAAACAATAGTATTAATAGTCATTCATTTTAGTTAAAATGCTATGATAATTTGAACAGATTTTTATTCTTATTGTAAAATAATGTGAAATTAGGTCATGGAAATTGTCTCAAAAGTCATGGAAAAGTCATGGAAAAGTCATGGAAATTTGTTGGTAAAAATGTGTACGAACCCTGTTTATTATATACTTAAATTTAAATACTTTAAATACAAATTATCAATGAACAATAGTTCATGAGCAATTGTTAAATGTAAGTTCATGATAACTTCTTAAAATACTTATTTGGTATAGGTATTTTAAATTATAATTTTACATTTTTGTTAAAGTTTTAGTAATTATGTTGTGCTTTTGTCATTTATCTTTTTCATATGTATACAATTAAAAATACAATTTAAAAATAGTTTACAGTCATTTTTAATTATTATAATTTTTTGTACAGTTTTATTTCAGTTTTAGCTTATTTTAGTACACCGGGTTAAACCGAATAAAAATGTTGTTGGCGCCTAGCTGAAATAAAATGTGTTTAAAGTTTTTAATATTTTATTTCAGTTAAAGTTTGTTTTATTTCAAGTAATGAATATAGTTTTTGTCAACTTTAGTAACTGTTACCAATTCAACAAAATGTTTGAATATAAAGCAGAGCGTAATGTTCATGGATATCTCATTTTATTCCTGCTACGTGCCTCAAAACGGAGTATATTTCAAAGGATTTAATGTAACTAACCTAGACAAATCTATTTGATTAGTTCTTCCTTGTAGCATGGCTTTGTTTTCAGGTGGATTAAGTAAGTTTCAGTCAGTGATTGGCATATTTGTGTGTAGTCAGGTAATTTACTAGTCTATCTTTAGACTCTTGTTTTGCACTTAAGTCTGATATTTCTCCGGTGACTTCGTACTAAAGGATATTCTTAATTGTACATATGTTTGTGCTGGGATCGCCTTTGAACCCAAACTGCTCACTTGTCTGGTGTCCTGTTAATCTCGTGTTACTTGAACACCTGGGTTTTTTGAGCAGGTTTGACAACCTCCTGGCACAAGGCCCAGAGTGTAAATGAGACAATATGCATATCTATAGTTCATGTCTCCGCTAGAAGAAACATAATCTTTCATGTTCATCTACATTCAGATTCCTGCATCTACTGTCCCTGATAACCTGCATCAAACAGATCTTAGGTCAGTGTTTCATCTTTATCAATCTGCCCACCCTCAGCGTGTCTAGTTGTTGCTTTCCACATTCACATGGACTCTAGTTCACTTTGTACACCTCACATGTGTTTTGTCGTAATCAGCTTACCCTTGTTCTTCACCAGCCAGGAAGGTGCATTACCAGTATGTTTCTGTCCTCACTTTGCATGCCCGATAAGCCTGATTTGGATCCTAAGGGCCAGGGATCCATGCTGAGCTTCTTACCCAGGTGCCAAGGCCTGCTGGCTGGGAGTGTTGCCTCTGGGTGGCTCTTCCAGGGTCTGTACTGGAGGTTCTAGCACCAGATGTTCAGTGCTATTTTTGGGAGAGGTCTGAGTAGTACAGGATGTGGGTCGGTCCAGAGAGCAAGTGTTAAGTTGGTAAGGATGATCGAGTTGTGTCAAGGGCAAAGATTTAATCTCAGCAGGCTAAAGGTGGGATCTGTCATTTCTGCTGCAGTGCTTTTCAAAAACAGAGACTGAAGATTAAAACGTTGTTGGAAAGCGTTTTTTGTTGCACTGCCAGCAATTCCTTGCCAAGGTGCGGTTTGTTAGAGTGTGTTTTAGGGGTCAACTGATAAGGGTTTTTTAAATGTCATTGCTGATATTTGCGACCAATATAATGCTGGTATACATGATACAAAATGAGATCTATGGAAAAATTGCTGAAATGAAGTAAACACTTACTTATCTAGGTATGAACCATATTTGACCCTCTCTGTGAAATCCAGGGTAAAGTTTAAAAATATAATTGAGATAACAAGCATCACAGTTTGATTTCTACCATTCATTTCAATCTTTGACATGACCTTACCCAGTCAATATTAAAGATATAAAGGTTACATTTTCACAGATTCTACATTTTGTGCCAGAACTTGCTATCTGTGCATCCATAGTATCATTTTCTTTTTCTTGATTATATCGAGTGATGCAAATAATCTCAAAAGGGTGAAATATTTGGCAATTAATTGTTCTGTTATTAGTGTATTGTGCTTGTATGTTTTAAACATTACATATTACACACTAAACTTTTGATTAGTACCTCTAGAAAGTCATGACACCTGTTCTGCATTAAAGCCAGCACTGTAACCTTTTAACCTTTCACCTGTGCTACACTGAGTGAATCTTTGACCTTTGAACTTTGTCCTTTGCAGGTGATGTGTCTCCCATCAGCATGTCTCCCATCAGCCAATCCCAGTTCATACCACTGGGAGAAATCCTGTGCCTGGCCATTTCTGCCATGAACTCTGCCCGTAAGACTGTCACACAAGAGACGCTCATCGAACACCTAGCAACATGCTTCCCAGGTAACGTCCTTCAATGATATCACAGGAAATCAGTGAAGAAAATGCACTTAAACACCTTTAAAATTATGTCACGTTACAAAACATCACAATGATCCTCCTCAAATATGCTACAATTATCTTTTTTGCTCAAAGCATCTGTAAGTTTTACATGCTAAATCTGTTTTATAATGGTTCAGCGATTTTCAATTCTTCAGTTTTTGCTCCTAACACCAATCATAACCATTTACACAGCCATTTGCACATGATAATAGCCAAATCCTGGAGCGTCTGGGTAAAGTCTCATATTTGGAGCTTTATAAACAATGATGTGGTCACAGCAGTGATACGGAATGTTTAACATCCGTTGTTATATGCTATTTTGCAGAAACACAGCACATGATAATGATGTTTTGTTGAAATTAGTGGTTGGATTATGAGGGAAAATGTTTTAGTATTTTCTCAGAGGATGTGGTCGTAGCAATGTTACACAGTGAATGAATAGACTTAAAGTGTGACGCAAACACACTTTTTTTTATGAAATTTTGGTTTTAGTGGTTTATTTAAATATAATAATTAGTTCTGTCTGTTTAGATTAAAAAAAATAACTAATTAAATGAATTTAATCAGTACATTTAAAAAAATTGTTTAATGTCATTTTTTATGACTGAAGGCAAGTATCTCTGATGCCAATCTAGGAATCTTTTTTCCAAATATTTAACCATTGACTATAGCCATTCAACTTCAACATTACAGTGTATAATTGAGAGCTATCTATTTTAACATTTATTTTATATATACAGTATTCAACATTTAAAGTGGATGAAAAAAGTGAATCAAAAGCCCTATTCGGACTGGATTCGTTTTACAAGGGTAGATGGAGTAATGTTCATTTACCACAGGACGTCTGTAATATTAATTGTCAATTCGCACGGGATAAGAAATCTCAGTAAACCACCAGAAGTGTGAGGAGTAACTCGATTTACGCACCACCGTGACCGCCCTGTCGTCATGTGCATCATCGATCGACTTATTAATTAAATTAAATTATGATTGGATGTTTAGGCACTTACCTAAAGCTAACAGAAGATTTGTGCCTCTAACAAGTGCTTTCGACCTTCTTTTTTTTTTTAGATCTGAATGGTATGCTTTGTCATATGCAGAAAACATTTGAGGTTTGCCACAGACTTGTCAAACCGCCTAGAACGCAACTGAATGCTTCAAGTGAGGAAAAAACGCAGAAAACCTTTAAAATATAAAACTACGGAATATTTACGTACATATTTACTGCTGATCTTTTCGCACCGGATTAGTATTACCTGAGGTAATTCTTCCAGCCCTTTTTACAGAAGGTAAAAATTGTCATAATCTTTAGTGACATTGTCCGTAATGATTACTGAGATGGCATATTCGGACGGGACTAAAAACACTGAGAAGCTCTGGTAAATATTTCTTTACCCCACCTTTCCTTGTAAAACTAATTCTGTCCGAATAGGGCTAAAGTTGTCCTAAAACAAGAACGGGTATTGTTTAAAATCCATGTATAACATGTAGGCTAAGTCTGCTATTAATCAATGTTGTCATCAATAGAATTCATGCTTCATGACTTTTGATGGTGCCCAGACATGATTGCTTGTCACAAGTTGTGGCTTGTCACACATTCGTAAAGACAAGAGTGCACCTTAAAAAGCTGTTTTTTGTTCAGTACGTCTGTGATTCACCTGAAGTTACAATGGACTAGAAATGCCTCTTAAACATTCTTGCCTGCAGTGCAGCAGTGTAGTGTCTTTAGAGTGCCTCAAGGAGCCAGCACAATGGTCATAATGGTGATGCACTGGATACTGTACTGTACTGTAGTCACTCTGTGTGGAGCGTCAGAGCTTGAAGCAGGACTCAAAATGGGAAAGAAAGCTTCTTCAGTTCAACAAAACAAGATTTTATTGCATGTTACAGCAGATCAAAAATCTTGAGTTCCTACTGTAAAACAATTATGAATTTCATGGTTTAACAAATGAGACAAACAAGTCATGAACCAGAAACAACAAACGTTATGCATTGAGACAACCAGTCAGTAGTCAGTGTTACCACCTCTGACATTGATCACAGCCTCACAGCATCTGTGCATGCTTGAGATAAGGTTTTGGATATTGTGTTAAAGGATGGCTTGCGTTCCTCCAGCAACAGACTCGCATGTTATGCATGAATTGTGAAAGAAACACATATTGGTTTTAGGACAACTTCGATGAAAGGTTTTGATCCATTTCAAATGTAGACTGTATATATTATAATAAATGTAATTTACCTTCTGTTCTGCATCTGAATAAATGCAATTCTTGTCAAGAAAAAGAGACTGAAGCAGCAGTTGTGCGTGGGGTGGCAAACCATAGCTCCACCCCTGCCTCAACTGTGTAACACTTTTTTTTTTTTAATGCTGTTAAATTGGAAACATGTATTGCATGCTAATACTTATTTTGACCGCACTAATAGTAATCTATTATTAATTGAAGTGTAAACTATGCAAATGCACACTATGACATATATAGCTATATAGTTGATATAGCTAAAGTTCCTGGTTTCTGACTAGATAGTCAAGACATTTAAATCGGAGGTGAAATATGCATGAAACAAGGAAAGATTGTGAAGTTGGTTTTTAGTAAATTTGATGGCTAAAAGAATAATTGCCATATTCAATATATTGTGGTTTATTCAATATATTGGCACTGCCCTAATTGTTTCATTACATGTCAGTCATGTTTTTGTGCCAAACAGATTTGTTAGATTCAGCATCTCAGTAGTGTGATGTTGATTATGTCATGTGAAAGTGAGCTGAAGAGATGCAGCAGATACTGAGTCATAATGAGCTCTGTGTCCCTTATGTTGTGAGGCGATGCGGTTGCTATAGAATCCTTTCAGCTCACGCCCTGAATACAAAGTCGTATGTTCACTAGGGATGGCACGATACGCGTACCGAACTGTACCGTTCACGGGGCAAATTCCATATGGAAGTGATCATCCCTATCCCCTTGGAGTGGGGACTTTGGAGTGAACAGGGCACGTGCGTGCAATTATTTTGTTGTTTGAAAAGCACTTGGCAATAGGGCTGCAACGATTAGTCGACATTATCGACAACGTCGACAATAAAAAATTGTCGACAAATATTTCTGTTGTCGAGAACTCGTTTGATCTCATATGACCTAATGTAAGAGTCTGCAATACTGCAGTTTGACCAGCATGACGCTGTAGCGCGAGACTGTAGTTCAGCTCTCCTGGACGCCGTTTAAGAGAAGACGGCGCTTCAAACCCAGCCGAACGAACCTGAAGCTGTTGAGCTGTGTTTTGATGAATATGACAATATATGCTGCACGCTTTCCTCTCTGTAACGAAATAAACACAACAAAAACTGACAGCAGCGTGAAAGCAGGAGTAAAAAAATGCATCTGATTACAACGATGTGGATGTTTGCTGGAGCTCTGCAGTTCAGTAACGTACTCCAGTAAAGTCCGGTCATATCATGTTTATTTATATATTACTTTATGTAATAGCCTTAATTCAAACAGCTTTACAGAATTAAACATGAAAACAGAGTCTTTCAGTAAGAATTACAACTTGATTTTCTGTTATAAAGCAGCTCTCCAGCGTGGAGCTCGCTAATGATAAAATATTTTTAGAGGGAAAAAAATAATTTCATTAAAATGTCAGTTTGGTTTACAGAGATAAACGCTTGATATAGCTCAGGACTGTTTTGGTTATCATAACCCTATAAGGTATTTTAAGACATGTTGTGAATAAAATAGTTTATCCAAATAGTTTATCCAAAGAAATATGTAGTTTGTAGATGTAGTTAACTAATGAACCTTATTGTAAAGTGTTATCAATTAATTTTAATTACATAATATGCCTTTCTAAAGCTGAAATGAACTTTATTAATGTTAGAATATGTGAAGAGTTCAGATGCAAAAGCCTCTAAGTGCCGTCTGAATTTTTCTTCTAAAATTTGCATTTTTCTCACGCTCCTATGTTTATGTTCAGTTATTTTACTTGAATTGCATAAAGGACCTATATATTACCATTAAAGTTAAATTACTGGAGAGATTTAAAGTAATTCTTATCAATAATACAGAAATAAACATTAGCAAAACAACATTTGTAGGCATTTATTCAAATTCAATAAAAAAATGTCATGTTTAACTTTTTTAACTAAATGCAAAAGCTGAATAATCAAAGTCTACTGATTAACCAGTGAAATAATTGTCGATTAATCGTTCTAATAATCATTAAATTAATCAATTATCAAAATAATCGTTTGTTGCAGCCCTACTTGGCAAAGGGAGCGATCTAATTTCCCCATCTTCAGCTGGGATGTTCCCGTGACAAAACTGCACGGTGTGCATCAGCATTTTTAGCTGTTTTAATGTCATATGTTTGATTTGTTGTTAGCATAACTGTTGCAAATGAACATACATTTTATATTTTAAAACGTTTTTAAAGTTTATTTTTTGCTATATAATATATATATAAAAAAACTTTTTAAAATGTATATTTGTTTATGCCGGTGTCCGTCAGCGAATCTGCTGACAACACACTGTGCTGCGTTGTCACGGGAGCATCCCAGCTGAAGATGATGAGGAAATTAGATCAATCCCTTTGCCAAGTGCATCTCAAACGACAAAATAATTGCACGCACGTGCCCTGTTCACTCAAGTCCCCACTCCAAGGGGACAGGGATGATCACTTCCATTTGGAATTTGCCCCGTGAACCATATGGCTCAGTATGCGTACCGTGCCACCCCTAACGTTCACACACCTGGATCATAACCTCTCCACTTGGACGATAATACTAGCACCAAGACGGCAGGTCAGAATCTGTGTGTGTGAATATGGTACCCGAGTTGATTTGGTTTGTAAGGTTACCTTGAACTGTTGTAAGTCACTTTAGATAAAAGCATCTGCCAAAATAATACATGTATGCATTCGAGAGTCTTTGTACAAGTCATATGGGGATTGTTTTGTTTTGTTAGACAGATAAAAGTCTTGGAGAGAGACTCATATGGGGTGCATTGGCTGTACAAATAAAGTATACAGGCATCATTGAAATGTAATATGTTATTCCACAGAGCACATTTTCATATGACTCATGTACCAATTCATCTCACTGCAAGTATTGCAGGATAGAAAATTCCTACAACCCCCCCCCATTAAGTTTCGGTTTTGGCTTCAAATCCATTGATGTTTATTTTGGAGAAAGCTGTTAAGGATGTTGCATAGATCCTGTCGTAAAAAGAAGTCTTTATTTTGGTGAGGCACACATCATCATATTATTATTTCTTGGTTCCTCATTTTCAAATTCAGGCCAAAGTCTGTTTGTTGGGAGAAAAAATACACCCCTTTTCTGACATCTGAACGTAAAACATTGAGAAAGTTCTGCAAGACAGACTCAGTGTATTCAGTTTTTTTTTCTGTGTAATCTAAAAGAGAGGGAGAAAAAAGTAGTGGTTTAGTTGAGTTAAAGTTATCTATTTGTAATAGTGTATCATATTTAATGAAAGAAAAGTGGTTAGTTAATGGAGATTGTAGGATTCGACAAGGGCCTTTGGGATACTGGCTTTTTTTTTTTTTACTCTCTGAAATGTTTCCCAACACTGACCCAGGTTCAGCCAGGGTCATGTTCCCATCCCATTAAATACTTCCATTTGTCTTATTTCATATTTTTGAAAACCATTTTATTAATGCTAATAAAGAATAGGTGTGTCCAAACTTGCAAACACATGCAATAGTTATTTGAATGTAACACATCTTTCAAGAAGATCTTGAGGAACTTCTCAACTCAACAGCTATAGACCTTTAGAACCAAAGTGAATTTCTGAAGTAAGTGAAAGGCTGTTGTTCTTGATTGGATTAGACAGTTATTTAAGTGTGTGTGTGCGTGTGAGTGAGGGAGATGGTGTTTGTAAAGTTGAATTAGGATTGCACCTCATTGACAAGGAAACTAAGCAGAAACTATGATGTAAGTACAGGCAACTCTTCTCCACCTCAGTGTCTACATATAGAAGTTATCTGGACTACAAATGTAAATGACAAAGCCAAACCAAAACAGCGATCAAGCAACTCTTTAACTCCATATTTTGACACGTTGAGGCTTCTGTGCTGTTTGAAAAGAGTTCAGGAGTGGAAAAAATGGAAAACCATCACAAATGCACTCACCTAAGCTATTATTGGAATTATCATAATTTGGACCATAGAGATTTATAGAGCATATACTGTAGACCCCTAAAAAAAAAAACATGGATGTTTGAACCGGGTGTTGCCTGCTGTATTTTAACTGCAGTGGGTGAGAGGGGTGTATTGCGCCACACTAGGCTGGCTTTAAGAACTCCATGATGTAATGGGGAGTAATACCAACAGAGGAGCAAAGCTGTGAAACCAGTCAACCAGGCAGGGAGGGCTGCCACCACTGTGTCATGTCTATATGCTGTATTAAACACACACATACATGTAGTATGAAACAGGACAGAATGCGAATGTGGGAATTTAATGAAAGTATTTTTATGCGCTCTGCTTATATGCAGATATAAATACTCTGATGTGCCATGGATGATATGAAAGGCAGCCAATGAATAATGCACAGTAAAGTAAAAATTGTTATTAAGGGTGGGCGATATGACAAATCTTAAATTAAGAGTAATTTTATTTCGCTGTAACTACTAACAATATATATCACTATGCAGTTATTTTTTTTATTTAAATAAGGTCTGTATGATATGAAAATTCTTGATGATTTAGAAATGTCATAATTCTTGACACCAGTGTCAGTATCACAAAAATAGCTCACTGAAGACAAGTAAACAGTCAGCGATTTTAAATAAGAAAATTATATGTTTTTATTAAAGTTACTAAAGTGATTTAGTCAGTTTTGTTTGATTAACATGAATGACAAATTGCTGTTACTTTAAGAGTTCCTTTTCGCTGCTGATTGCATTGCTTTTCAACGGCTTAAAACCAAATTTTCATAACCACGTAGCACAGCAATGTCATGTGCCTGTGTAACCGTGAAAGAGACGACAGTCGAAAATCTCAATGGTTGACAAATTAAATAATCAAGGTTAATCATGTCTGCCAGTATATCGACCACCCCTAGTTATTATAAATGGAATAATTGTAATTACTTGATTTAAAAAGTAATTTTAATCTAGGTCATCATGTACAAATGCACCTTGTGCACAATCATATTAAGATTGTGATATCACTGTAACACGGATATTGTTGATATCAAGATACTTGATTTGGGGCATTGGACCTGATTGTCTTCTGTCTCTCTTTCTATCCGGTAGGCATCCCCACTCCAAGTATGGAGATCCTGCGGCACACGCTCAACATGCTGGTCCGAGAGCGGAAGATCTACCCCACCCCAGAGGGTTATTTTATTGTTACCCAGCAGACATACTTCATCACGCCTTCCCTCATTAGGACTAACAGCAAGTGGTACCACCTGGATGAGAGGATACCGGAACGCATGCAGCAGCAGCCATGTACCTCTCCTCACTCGAGTACCATGACACCCTCCACTTCTGGATGTGTCCGGGAAAGACCTCACCACAAGAACCATAGTGACTCCTACAACAACAGCTACCGGGAGGACATCCCTAGTACGCATACCTCAACTTTACAGAGAAGGTCTAAGGAGCATAAAGAGTCTTCTCCTGTGTCTCCGCCCCCTCAGCAGCAGCCATCAGAGAAGAGTAAGAGTTCACTTAATTTTCCGTTTAAAACGGAGACGAACAGTAAACACAAAGACGGAAGCAGCAGCAGCGGGGAGAAGCAGTCTAAGAAGTTTGGCCTGAAGCTGTTCAGGTTAAGCTTCAAGAAGGACAAGACGAAACATCTAGCCACATTTTCAGCCCAGTTTCCACCTGAAGAGTGGCCACTGCGGGACGAGGAGACACCCAGCACTGTTCCTAAAGAGGTGGAGATAGAGATCATCCGTCGGATCAACCCAGATCTCACGGTTGAGAACCTTGCTCGCCACACAGCTGTAATGAAGCGGTTGGAGGAGGAGAAGGCACAGCGGAACAAAGCCAACTCCTCTGCTCAGCAGAGCGCCCGCAGCAAGAGGAGCCGCAGCCATCGAAAGGTCCTGCAGGGCAAGGCCTCGCGTTCCCATAGCAAAACACGTGCATCCAGGGGGGATCCGTCTGAAGGAACCAATCTGGACATAACCTATGATCGGGATTACAGATTCTACAGCTCCTCATTGGTACGTTCTCCACGTGAAACCATGATGTCCATGGAGCGGAATAGGGGGAAGTATATGGTTCACAGCAACCCCAATATTGTGGAGTCTCACTTTACCACTGCTCCAGAGTGGGATGTTTCTGGGGAACTGGCAAAGCGGCGGACAGAAATGCCATTCCCAGAACCTTCTAGGGCACAGTCACATTCCAAAGTCCACCGAAGTCATAGTCATACACAAGAGAGAAAGTCACGAAATGAGAGGTCGGGCAAGGCCAAAGAAAGGTCACGTTCCATGGACAACTCAAAGGGACCACTAGGTGGTCCATATTTGGGTGGCCCAGAGGACTTTGAATGCAGTCCCGATGACAGGAGCCGGTACTACACTGACGATGGTACTTTGAGAGCATCTGCGCAGGCGACCCACTATTCCCGTATCATGCTTTCTGCTGCTAGATTACATTCTGAGGTTTGTGTGCCTGATGTTGGAAGAGGATCCTCGGAGGATGCTGTGCTTTACCGGACGTTGGAGAAGAATAAAAGCAGAGATAGTCTTCCTGCTTACAACGACCTGAAGTCTTGCTCTCCCAAAATGCCAGTAGATGACTATTTCCAGTGCACTGCAGCAAATGAAGTCTCTCTCTCTGCCCCACCTTCTCTTGCAAAACCCAGCCATGACTTTACAGATAGTGTCTGGAAGGGGATCTCCTCGGAGCGACTCACTCCTCGTCTTACGCCATCTCACCCTATAGAATATAAAGAGGAGTCCGCAAAGGGACAAAGTAGTATTTCTACAGCGTCAACAAGCCAAACCCCTGAGCATCTCCCCAATGGACGATTGTTGCACCAACACAATCCCGACTCAGGTGACTTGGAGAAAATGCCCGAGGTTTACAGCCAAGAGACTTTGTTCAAACCTCCAGAATATGTGGACAGCAGCTTCTCAAGGCCAGGTACAATAGGTAGGTCCCCTCACACCAAGTCGACAGAGGTCCTGGAGACTCAGGAGCATTTTGATAAACCTCTACCACTGACCGTGCCACCATCCTCGGCTCAGGAGCAGGCTTCATGTGCAGAAACCACCTTCGACTATTATAATGTGTCAGATGATGACTCTGAGGAGACTAGTCATAAGAACCGTGTGGAGAAGAAAGTTTTAGAAGAGGGAGGGACAATGCAATGGCTGCTTGAACGGGAGAAAGAGCGGGATTTACAACGAAAGTTTGAGAAGAACCTTACCTTTCTAAGTCCCAAGGAAGGTGAGGGCAACAACAGCCAAAAATCAGTCCATTCTACCCGATTGGACAGTATGGACTCCAGCAGTGTGACTGTGGACAGTGGATTTAATTCCCCACGGTAAGGCACTCAGGGCCACTTTAAGGGTTTGCCTCATTTGTTGCGTTGGCAATAGGGTGTCTGAAATGAGGGGTATGCTATTCTATGAATAGACCTACATTATTATCCTTGGTTTTTAACTCCGTGTTAACTCACAGGAAAATTGAGGGTTTTATGCTTTTATAGACATGAATTCCATAGAGCGTTATTTTAATCCCAATTCATGCAAACCTTACATTTTCTTATTTTAAGCAGTAGTAACCACCCCTGTGAATGGCATTAAGGCCAGAAACATACTCTATGCAAGGACAAAACCACAGATGCCTAGCCAACATGTTGTAGGCACACTGTCCTTTTGTACATACTTCATGTATTCTTGCATTACTGTGGCAGTAATAATCCTCAGTAACTTAAAATGTCTGTGCCATTACACCTGATGTGTCATATTTCAGATAACTAGCTATAAACACATCACCAGTTTAACTAACTTTAACGTGCTTTGCAAGATTGTAAAAATGGTTGTTCTGCTATGACAGTAATTGACTTAAAATATAACTGACCACTATAGTGGTCATTGCAGAAGTGATGAGAATGCATTTTACACATTGCATTACAAATATGCATTCTGACACATTTAGCAATGCTACGGTTTGCTTAGAGTATGTTGGCGGCTAAATACTACTGTACTATGAATCAGGTTTTCACTAAAATGGGAGAGGCACCGAATACACCTTAATGTAGGTCAACCACTACCAGTTCTATAACTGCAGTCTTTGAAAGGGTTTACACTATTGGTTTTGTCCTTAACTGAATTTTTGATTCAAATAATGTTGTATCGGGTACTCCTTTTGTCATTTTTGTCTAAATCAATGCCATGTTTGTATTGTAAGCGCTGCATTGTTGCATTGTGTGTTCTCATCCAAAATCAATTGGGTTTTAATAATTTACATAGTTCTCAAAATGATCGCAATATAAAATGGATAAGCACATATCCGTCACTTTATCTATTGATGTTTGAGGCCTTACTTAAAAAATTAATTGCTTTGAGCACATGATGCAACTTGTGCAACTTCACGTCCTACCGTTATCCTTGTCCTCCCCTTCAACCTGCACCCAGACCCTTTGATTTCATCTTCCAAATGTCTGAAACCTCTCATACCGCAAACTTCCAGTAGATGTTTTCATGCTCAGATTTTGCAGTGCAATAATATTGACTCAGAAAACACTTTAAAGTTGGATAATAAGTCTGTTTTGCAGGCACAAATCCAACAATAAAAAGGCTCCGTGTCATCCAGAGTGATAGAAATAAGTTTGTGACATCTAATTGAGGAAATATAAATTGTTTTAATAATTGGACTTCTTGAACTGCTGAAATTGAAGTGAATGTTTTCTGACTGTGTTTATAAAAATGTGATTGGATGAAGAAAAACAAGCACTGTGCTGATACTCAGGTCACCCTGCGAGGCAGAGCGGGTTTAGAGCGCTTCACTACAGAAAAGCCTGATGAGACATTTCAAACATTTGAGGAACAGAATGTGTCCCCATGATTTCTTTTTTTTTTTCTTTAATTGTGTTTTTTGTTTGTTTGTTTTCCCAAATTAAAGTGTTGTTTTTCATGCAGTGGTTCAGTTGCAGTTTTTACCCTGTGTGTATGTGTGTGTGTTTTGCGCAATTCCTTGTGTTTTCATTCAAGCTAAAATTGCCTGTTTCCAGCGGTATGTCAAACGTCTTCTAAATTCTTGTTATGGTTTAATACATTATATTAGATAAAGGGCACACCCAGAATATTTTTTTTTTGGACAAACAACAATTTACATTTTTAAATACCCAACAGTAGCGTGGGCAGGGTTGGGTAAGTTACTTTCAAAAAGTAATTAATTACAGTTACTAATTACATCAATATTGTATTTAAATTACTTTATTAATTACTCCATCTGAAAAGTTTAGTTACTCAGTAAGTAATTATTCAAATCTCTAATTAGGCTACATCTTAAAATACCTATAAACCTTAAGCATAGACAATAGAAATTAAACTCTTTATTTTTCAATTTGAATCAAACATAGAATAGTTCAGCTTTTTAGCTTTAAAACAACTGTAATTTTTAAAATGTAACGTCTTTAAATAGAAATACTCTACAAAATATATGAATAACAAAAAAGGCTTAAGAAAAGTTAAACAATACATTTGTTTGGCAAGATGTTCAGGAAAAGCCCAACTACTAAAATCCGTACAGGTTTATGTAAAAATAAGACGTTAACTAATGTAGGTAAGAATAATTTACATCTATGATCTTCTCCACTGCATAAAGCCGCTTCAGCCAGTTCTTCTGAGGAAAATTCCTCTTTCAAAAACAATGAAAATTTGATGAATCTTGATGATTTTTTTTTTTATCAATTTTTTCCGTATCTAGTGAGGGCATGTGCACGCAGGTGACTGCATATGAGCTCAGATATGGGAAAGACTGTACCTTGCTTTAGTTTCATATGGATTAAATAAGGAGAGAATATTCGTTTTTCGATTTGAATGCGGTCATTTAAAAGTAGACCCTAAGCTTTCAGATATGGGAAAGACTGTACCTCACATTGTGATGTGTAGAAAGTTGCTCACGGAGATCTAGATGGCAGAAAGCATCTAGGTTTTGTTTATTTTAGAAAAGCACAAAGTTTTATTGTTATTATCGGTGTACACAAATAAAAGTAGGCTCTTTTTAGATTCTATTGATTTTAGTCTTATCTGTATCGGAAAATGTTAGGTTTATCTTTAGACTGTAAATGTAGATTTCAAATTCAATATTGATTTTTAGAGCTGTTGAAATTATTTACAGTATAAAACACAAGTACTTTATAAGTAACTGTAATTAAATTACCTAAAAATGAACAGTAATCCTTTACTTAACTTTTTCATTTGATAAGTAATTTACAGTAACACGTTACTTATTAACCTGTTACATCCAACACTAGGGGTGGGCTATATACCCATGCCACGGTTAAACCGTAGACATTTGTCAACTGGTTGAGATTTTGGACTATTGTCTTAATCGCAGTTAGACGTTCGCATGACGTTGCTGTGTTAAGTGGTAAAAACGTATCGTTTGTATGCTTTTAAGCATTGCGGTTTTAAAAAGTGATTTTAAGCTGTTAAAATGCAATCAGCAGCGAAAAGGAACTTTTAAAGTGACCGCTTTCTCAAATTCCTGCTGTCTGTCATTCATGTTACTCAAACAAAAAAGAGAAAATCTGTCACTGCTCTTGATTAAATAACTTTTGTAACTTTAATTAGAAGAAATGTAAATTTACACAGTGAAGTATTTTTATACATTTGATTATACAATTTATGTAGCATTTCTTATTTGTTCTACTATAGTTTTTATTATCCTATTGCTTATTAGTTTCTTAATCACTGGCTGTTTACTTGTCTTCAGTGAGTTTGAGGTTTGTTTTTTTTGTCTAGTATTAGGTTTTATTAACACTGGTGACAAGTATTATGACATTTGTATTGTATAAACAGTGATATAAAGACCATATTTAAAGCAAAAGCAACTATATAATGATAAATATTGTTACCATGAAATAATTACTCATATCGTCATATGAGAATTTGGTCATATTGGCCACCCTTACACCCCTATCCAACAGGATTTTTTTGTCTCTTTCAAGTGTATGCTTTAAATGGTTAATAAAAGCGAATTAATTATTACAATAACAAAATATCTAGATAAATAAAATATTAAAAAATACCGATATTTACATTTATGTATTTGGAGGGGGTAAAAATAGATCATGACGCTGATATTTTATACGTGCTAAGTTGGAGCTTGGCCATATGTCACCTGAATGGAGTCCGCTTGTAATTTGATTTAATACATTTTTATATTATTATATATTTTATATTATATTACCTTTTAAATTTGGGCAGTAACATTTAAAATGGGCCGAATAATTTGATATTTTCAGATAATTTTTATATGAAGACTTGCATTCATTAAACTCTCACATATTAATCCATCTCACATTGGGAAGGTTTGGGCTTTTTGAGAGTAGTATCTATTGACACTGGGCTTTTAGACTCGACATATAAATCCACGTATCACCAGACCACCCTAAACCTTTATAGATGTTCTGTCCCTTCAGGTTTGTGTTCCTCATTTTTTCAAAGTCTTAAATATGAATTGTGCTCAAGTACTGTACTTTCTCTTTTCTGTTGTCCTTATTTGTTTTTCTTTTAGTATCAGATTTGGGCAAAATTCTGAATTCCAAAGTGAACAGACCACATGGCACAGGATGTTGAATAGGAATGACAGGAAGAAGAATTAAACTGATACCCAGCAAGAATTTCTTTAGTCCAATTTAACATTTGCAATAAAACAAAATAACTACATGATTCATTTTGACAAATCTAGTCCCTGTAATTTATTATTATTGTTTTTTATCATTTTAAACATTAGTGGTATGCATACACGCATTTATTAAATTCAGTACATGTTAATTTTGTCTTTACAGCACCGCAAGAATTATCCACTGCATTGTTTTTCTGATAAAATATTGACAAGACGATTTATTCTTGGCTTCATTTTGAATGTTATTGTTACTTTATAGTCCAATTCAAATTCTACATCCTGTTTGCAAATTTGATTCAAATTGAGAAGACTCTTTGGAAATTAAACTGCATTCTCAGTTCAGTTCTGAATGGTGCACAACCATAATCAGCATTAATAACAAGATTGTGAGTGTTAACCTTGACTAACCCCATCTTCGTTCCCTTTTCAGCCTGTTACTAATCAATTTTCCATTTCTGCTTTCTTCATAACACTTTCATTCTCTTTCCCTTTCTGTCCTTCTGTACTGCTTCAGCACACGGGAAAGCCTTGCTTCGAACACCTCGAGTAATGTGGAAAATAGCAGGCGCCAGAATATGGCTTTGAGTCCAGGACACATTGGCACCAAAAGACCCCCGCCGCCCTACCAGCCCTCCAGCTTCCGCACCATCCGTGAACCGCCCGCCAACCGCACGGAGAAACAGGCCTCCATCACCAGCGTGTAGTGATGGGGACCACCGTCAAACCCCACTTCACCAGGACTGTTACAATCTCACAGAGCTCGTGTGACGCCTGTTCCAGCTGTTTTCAAATATAGACGTGTTTCAAAAAACACACTTCATCATGGGTCACTGGAGTTATCTTTTACTTTTTTTTATATTTGTAACAAATACCGCTGCAGACAAACAAGTCACTTCATTAGGACTAAATTTACGCTGACCTGTTTGGGATAAAATCCTCGATCAAACTCATTTGTAGGTGTCCTTTATAGCTTAATGTATCCACTACGGGTCTTAACGGTCTTCTGATCCAAACTTGGCTGCGTTGCCTCTGCCTATTCATTCATCGCGGTGTCTGGTGTGTCATTCTGTACGCTCAGGTCCCTCTGAACTCTACTGACTTAGTGGCTCACATTTGCTGGCCGAAATTTGAAGGTCACGATAATCTCCCTGGAAACCCGAACAAGCTCATCTGTTTCTGCTGGAATCGTTCTACCGTGTCCTTGTGTATCGTCTGCCGTCCTGGGATTTCTCCGGGACATTTATGTAGAATCTTAACAAAACATACCACCGCTAATGCATTATTTATTTATAAAAAATACCAATTTAAATACTACTGGTGCTTTCTCATTGAATGGACCTTTATTATTTAAAAAGAAAAACAAAAAGAAAAAAGTTTTTTCTCCAGATTTTCTCTTTTAACCAGGTGCTCAACTACTAGACGACACAGAATACACACATTGCTACCTCCACTATTTGTACAGTCGTAGAGGGAGACATGAGAGACGTCCACCCCACCTTAGGCCCGCTATATTAGACAAACCACTATCATCTTGCAAACTGTGAATGTACTGCTCCATCATCAAGCGTTAGTAACCTACTGTTCTCATACTAATAGAGCCAAATCTCATTGTAATAGAGAGGAGACTTGTGTAGAGTTTGGAATCATATAGGACCCATATAGAGTGGATCATTTAGAACTTCATATCTGATATGTCCTGCCATGGTCAATTATTTATTGTTATTATGATTATTATTAGGATTCTAATTATTATTTTTCAGTTCTTTTAGTGCACAAATTAATGGTAAGCATTTAGAACAATATTTCACTGATTCTTGAGATGTGGGGCAAAACTTTATTATTATTATTATTTTTAAAGTTAGATGTTCTTTCCAACTTTTTGTTCGTGGTTTCTACAAAAAGTGTAAGCTGCATTGTTTTTAACACTTTCTAAATATTAAAATAGAAATTGTGTTATTTTAAATAGTAATAATGTTTCACAGTTTTGTATATTACATTACGGTTTATATATACATCAACTTGTTCCCTTTCTAAAATTGGCCACTGCTTTATTAAAATTATTTGCTTAATTTTCTATTTGAATATTGAAGTCCTGTTACTATTATCAACACTAGAAAAATAAAGTGGCCACAGCAAATTAATACTTATGTGACCCTGGACCACAAAACAAGTCATAAGTAGCACGGGTATATTTGTAGCAATAGCCAAAAATACATTGCATGGTTCAAAATGATACATTTTTCTTTTAATGCCAAAAATCATTAGGATATTAAGTAAAGATCATGTTCCATGAATATATTTTGTAAATTACATACTGTAAATATGTCCAGACTTAATTTTTGATTAGCAATATGCATAGCTAAGAACTTGCTTTGGACTACCTTTAAAGGTGGTTTTCTTAATATTTCGATTTTTTTTACACCCTCAGATCCCAGATTTTCAAATAGTTGAATCTCGGCCAAATATTGTCCTATCACACCAAACATCAATGGAAAGCTTATTTATTCAGCTTTCAGATGAGGTATAAATCTCAGTTGCATAAAAATGGCTTATGACCGGTTTTGTGGTCCAGGGGCACATATGGTTATGATAGTGTGATATTTTCTTAATTCTTAAAGTTGAATGCTAAATGTATCAGTATTTATGATAAATATTTGACATACTGATTGGCTTCATCACTCGGTCTCCTCTCCACCAATAAGCTGGTGTGTGGTGGGCGTTCTGGCGCGATATGCCCCCCCCATGCAAAGGACTTTGAGTACCCAGAAAAGTGCTATATAAATGTAACAAATTATTCATTAATTAGTCACTTTTATAAATATTGACAAATCTAGCTAATTCTGTCACATGACCATACACATTTTGTATCTGACCTGTGAAAAAGTCTTGTGTAAATTATAGAGAAAGTAGAAAATAATTATTTGATACATTAACATTTGTTCTTTGCCCTGTTTTGCCCCAATATTTAATAATCAGTGATTTCCGAGTTTTTAAATAAGTTATTTCAATTAGAAGTCATAAATAATAGCTTTTTTATTTTGTGAAACGATGTTCACTGCCCCATTTAGTGAACATCGGTCATATTCATCCGGGTACGAGTCCCCTCATGAGTTCTAGAGGACTGTAAAATGTCACGCTCTCCAATAAATGGATAAACTGCAGCCAGGACTACCTTGTTATACCATTTTTGCACTAATGCCTGTTCTCTGGTGACTGTAAAAGAAAAAAATCATCCGAATGGATGTTCTGTTTATAATGTACATATTTCATACGAAATACTGATAGTCCATGAAATGTCTTCCCAAAACATGATGGATTTCTTATGGTTCTCAATAACATTGTTCCTTATTGTGACATTATGTCATTCTGTAAGAGATGGCCTATCTGTCAAGCGGAGTATAAAACGCTACAAGGGGGATTTTTTGGTAAAGTCTATAATATTCAAAGAAGAAATTCCCCGTTTGTGTAGTTGTGCTGTTAAATGTTTTAGTGTACTAAATCCCTCCCTTGGGGATTGTGTAACTTTTTAAGACAATAAAATAACATGACATGTTTAATTTAAGTGTGTGATCTCTGTTGAGGTCAATGCCATGAATGGAAAATGCAAAGCTCTTCACATTGAGGTAAACTACCACTAATAACCACTAGAGGGCTCCACAAAATCTGCAAAGCATTGACCTTGGATGAAAAGGATTTTCTTTTCATAAAGTTTAATAATTTGTATATTTTATGTTTTTCCCCCAATGATTTTGGCTTCATCTAAAACCACCCAAACAACAGCTTAAGTTCCACTTTTAACTTTGGCCAAATCAGTGTCAAAACAACCCTCAGAGGCTAACCATCTGTTGCTCCATTTATGTTGTGGTTGCTTTCATCCTGGGTTTCATACATTTTAAAGTGGCTAAAATTTGAAGATAATTTAATCTTTTCTAAATGAATATTGCTCATTTATTGAACTAAGAAAATGTGACATTGCAGCATAAAGCAATACTGAGACATTTGGGAGTTTATTCAGCAATACAGCTTTGTTAATGCATTAGAAATACAGCTGGTTTGAACAGTAACAGCACAGCAACTGAGAAATACATCTTTTCTGCCACAACACAAACCAAACAAATCTTCTGTGCATTCGGAAGAAGCATCAGCAACTTTTTCCCATGCAGCAAAATATGGTCAAAAATGAGGAAGATGTGCGGGTAAAAACAGCCATGCTTACATTAACGGAATGATCACAATATACTGTGGAAATTCATAGTGTGCAAAATCTAGTTTCCAATACCAGCAGCTCAAAATATTCAGTAATATGCACTTGGAAAAATAAAATACACTGTTAAAGACTGCTAATCTGTTCAGCAGGGTTAATAGCAAATATGACACAAGCTCAAATCACTGTTTTGGAATTAAATGAACAATTAGATAATTAAACAGAATAATGAAACTAATTAGAGTAAAATACAAACTAACTAAATTACCTAGTCTAAAATCACAATAACACATATGTAGTGTTTTAGTAACATGGTAAACTGTGCTGTTATCTTGTACCTATTTGCTATTTGGTAATCTGCTGTGTCCGTCACATCACATGTGGGTCTGAGGTAATGTACACCAAATTCAGCTAAAGCATTATGTCACAGCAAAATGACTGGTAACTAAAGTACATGATCTTAAGAGAAATACTTCACGTATCTGAACTACTGAGAGTTATGTGCTTATGTAGATGAAGTATGAGCAGAATGTGTGTTTACACCGAGTTCACAGATCACATGATGACTGAAACAGTGAACTCTGCACAATCATCACATGTTCATGACTGGGCTGTTTTCAAATGTTTTGTATCCATGCTTGTCTGTCTGTGTGTGTGTGTGTGTGTGTGTGTGTGTGTGTGTCTGTCTGTCTGTCTGTCTGTGTGTGTGTGTGTGTGTGTGTCTAATTCACAATTGCAGATGAGCACATCTTGTTGATTCCACACAGTCTGGATCCTCTGTACAGGTAATAGTAACCCTATAAGAGAAGTACAGGAAATATTTGAACATTTCTGTGATCTCACATAGTCTACGAACACCTACATATAAGTTAAGAGCAGGACCAAATGTTTTTTTTAACAGTGCTTGTTTTGGTAGAAAATCTACAATAATTGAAAATAACATTTTTTATAATAAAACGTATTTTTATAGCAGTTTTCATAATGCAGCTCAAAGTGCTTCATGAGGTAAAATATAAACAAAAATAAAACATACAACAATGACAATGCACTGTCACACCATATCAGTAAATAATGATATCAATATACTCAAAAGCTACTAAAAGATGTGGCTCACCTTTTAAAAATATGAAGAATGCACCACCACTGGATCATTTTTAGTGTATTGTGTGCAAAAGTACAGGACTAGAAGATCTTACATTTTAATTTGGAGCAATTTTAGATACTTTTCACTTTATTTTCTAACAATCAAACTGACTGACATTAAAACATCAGTAATGTTTTCCAACATCAATCAAGAATGTATGTCTACAGAGGCCATGTATTAATGACTTTGACATAAAAAAATGATTGCTGCATTTTCTTGCACACTGTTGAGGTGATTGTTCATACCTGCTCTCCATAGTCCTCTCCCCAGCTGTTCTTGATGGCCCAGAATGGAACGCCATTACCTGCACAAAAAAAGTAGAAAAATATACTCGACATCACTACGCAACTTTGTTTTTTTAAGATTACACAAATTTTATATGCCTGTAAATGTATATCCAAAGTATTCTGAAAGTTTTTTACATAGCCTTGCTGTTTAAACGCCTGAAGTTCACATCTGTATCAGTACAAACATTGAAATCAATATAACTCACGTTGTCCGAATCCCACAAGCAGCACAGCGTGATCAATCATCCAGGGGTTGCAGAAGATTTTTAGAGGATGAGACACTCCCTTTCTGTAGAACTAAAGACAGGAAAAAAAGGCAACTTCAAGTAACCAGGAAAAGACATGTATTTTTATTTCTGTAGGACCAGATATATTATGTTATTTTTGCTTACAGCATTAGAAACCTGGCTTATTTTTATACACACACAAACATAGACACACATATATATATATATATATATATATATATATATACACACACCGTTGAATTCAAAAGTTAACATACACCTTGCAGAATCTGCAAAATGTTGATTATTTTTGATTATTGTTTTTGAACCCTTTCCAACAATGACTGTATGATTTTGAGATCCATCTTTTCACACTAAGGACAATTGAGGGACTCATATGCAACTATTACAGAAGATTCAAACACTCACTGATGCTCCAGAAGGAAAAAAACAGAAACATATTATCTGTGAAATATCTTATTCAGGTCAGTACTAAATAAACAATAGCATTCATTTTGTATGATCCCTCTTACTTGGTAAAATAATCAACATTTTGCAGATTATGCAAGGTGTATGTAAACTTTTGACTTCAACTGTATATAGGCCTATTCACACACACATTTTAGGTTTTACTGTTTTCTCATCAATTACATTACATACAATTTTGCCCAGAACATTACAGGGAAATATATTAACGCATGCTAATGGTTTATTTTTCCAATCAGGCAGCTCTATGGTGTATTTGTTTTACCTGCATGGCGAAAGCATTGAGGGCAGCAGAGACCGGACCGTTCTCAGCAAGCCAAGCAGCAATCTCTACAAGCCAAAACCAATCAAGATATTTTACAGTTTTACTGAAACAAGAAATCTTTTTAACTCTGTGTACATCAAAGAAAACATAATATTAAGACTTAACTGTTTTCAACATTGATAATAATTAAAAAAGATGTTTCTTGAGCAGAAAATCATCCGATTATAATGATTTCTGAATAATCTGAATATGACACTGAGACTTGATTCTAAAAATATAGTTTTGCATCACAGAAATAAATAGCATTTTAATATAAATATATTCAAATTGTAATAATATTTTGCATTATTACTGTTTTTACTGTAATTTTTGATCAAATACTCTAAATGCAACCTTGGTGAGTTAAACATTTAAATAAATCTTACCCAATTTTTAAAACATGGGTGTATTTCCATTTAAAACACTGGATGTTCTGTAATTATCGATGGTATATTAACACTTAAGTAAGATTAGCTTATAGCTCATATTTCTCTACAAATGTTCTGATATAAATATTTGATATTTTTAATTTCCTCTAGTGCAGGTATTTCCATCATCAGTGTTGTTTTAATGTGTTCTTAATTGAATTGAGTTTGACACATCTCTGGTTCCTCTTCTCTCTCACTCACCGTTTTCATTGTCGGGCAGCTCAACTGAGTTGTTAATGTAGGCGGCCACCTTCCCTGAAGAGAAATCACAGCTCTGCTTCTGTCCTGTGTAGTTGTAGTCCGTTTCTGTCTCAAGACCTCCTTTATAGGTAAAAGAAAGAAGCACATTTATACGGGACATGTTTATTCTTACAGATAGGTACTTTGATTGAAATGGACTTCTAGGGAATGTTATTTCTTACCAAGCTTCTCAATGGCTTCGTAAGCGTTAGACGGCAGTCCACCTCCACATGCTTGGTCCAGTTTATCACAGTCCACTAATTCTGTGATGTAAACAGGTGAGCAAAGAAATGAGTGTGCCTTTTCACTGAATTCAGTTATTTTTTTAGAATTCTTCGGTGAAGAGAAAGTTTAAAATAGTAGCATTTATTTGAAATCTTTTGTCATTGCAAATGTCTTGATCCGATGTACGCATCCTTGCTGAATAAAAGTAGTCTTTTTTTTTATAAACAGTATTGTAGTTTATATTTACCCTGCTCAGAGAGGGAAAGAAGCTGTCCGGTTTTCTTGAACCACTGTCCCTCAATGTTTCCAGTCACAGAAAATGCCCAACAGGAGCCACACATGCCCTGCAACAGACAGACAGTTCAAATGTTTAACTAATTATAATAAAACACGTTCATTTGAAGTGAAATTCTGCAGACGTACTCGAGACTGATTTTCACTGATTCACTCTTTATTAAGCTAATCGGTCCCATCATACCTGATTCTTCACAGAACTGACCGCCCCGTGTTCCCTCCAGTCCCAGCTGTCAGGAGCAGCCTTACTAGCCGGAGTCGCTGTCTTCATCTCCTTCATCAAGCTCCACTGACTCAGCATTGGGTTCAGGTACATCATTCTGAACTCATCCTCTAAACACACAGAGCTTGGGATTAGCTGCATTGACATGATCTTATAAATCAATACAATCAATAAATGTTACACATTTTGTTCCAGCATCTTTGAATCATGTAATAACTATTGTTAATAATGTTCATTTTGGCTTGGGTTGTTACTTTTGACGACTGAGGCAATTTTTGAGTAATCAGCGATAATCAACAAATCCATAAACATACCTGTGAGGTCACTGAACTTGGTGACCCCGTACTCAGCTGACCCCTGTTCCAGTGATTGCAGCGTTTGTGCTGTTTTCATATTTTCCTGGAAAATGCGCAGACGCTTCTCTGCCTCTGTGGAGTTTAATGGACCAGAGCTTAAAGAAGGGATTGTTATTGTGTTATGTGCATTACAGATTGCCATTAACTGACATACTAGTGTAGAAAACGAATATGGTAATAGTTTACACTGTGACAGGTAATATATATTAACATATATGTATACTTATACAGTTGCACAAGATTACAAACTGTTTATTAGTAATACAAATTTCCTGAGAAATGACACTGTAAAATGTCGAATAAAGTGTGACAAATTCATGGTAATGTAAAGTATGTTCTGTGTTTTACCTTCTTGGGAGCTGTAAGTTCGATTGTATGTGATCATAAAGTTTTTAAACTGGGTCAAAAGCTCCACAGTTTCCTGAAAATAGCAACAGCAACAAAAAAAAATCATAAAATGCATGATTAAAAAGCTCACACATTTTTAACCCTGTAAAGCCTGACATTTGAAATAACAGTTCAAACTATTTTTGGAGGAAATGGAACTGTTTATTGAATTTTAGACTAAATATGAATCTGAAATATAAAAGATCTTAGGGTTTGCATGTGTGTTTTTTTGATGAGTACTATATGTAATACATCAGGCTTTTATATAGCTCATTTAATATAATAAAAAGAATATGGAGCTCATACTTGAAGAGGAAAAATTTCTCAGAAACCTCATGTATTATATTTGATACTCATATTTTACCATGATTTTTCTAAAACGTGATGCATGGATGCTCAAGTAAATCTAAGTTGGTTCAGTCCGGTAAGTGTTCATCTTGTAATATTGCTAACAGCAAAAAGACACATGAACCACGACCTGAAGGAGGACATTATTAGAATTACACTAAAGGTCTTTAAGTTTATACTAATGATCAGACGACAGATAGCATGTAGTAGATTGTGCACAATAGGTTTTTCACCAAAGTTGTTATACAGTATAGGCTTTATAGTGTTAACTGACTTTATAGGGTTAATTGCAAATACTTTAATGACATTTTAGGTGTATACTGCACACTTATCCATACCTTCATGGGTTTGCCATGGGTTAGAGGCACGGCCGCAACCTTTTTGAGCTCCTTGGAAACTAAAGCATGAACAATATCAAGGTAACTACACATGCATGTGGATGTATGATCAAAATCACTTTATATCCTGTCCTAAAACATTACAATGAGTATGCATGTCTCTGTGTTTTACACCACAGCAGTATATCATGTGATAAAGATGACTTGGACTACATGAGGCTGACAGATCTGCCATCTGTCCCAGGCTACTGACCCGCAGGCTGGCATTTCTGTTTAAGCAGAGTGGATTTATTTTCCCAGGGAATGTCCCAAACCTCAAACAAACAAACCTCCGTCTGTGGAGAGACAGAATGGGGTGATTAGGAGAGAGAATGTAAATAGTAAATTTGCAAGAACTGCATTTCTTTGCAGCAGACGGGCAAGTTCAACTTTTGCCAAACTTCTGTTTGGCTACTTTTTTGAACAAAACCATGGGGTTATCATACTGGGTTTGAATGATTTTGAACATGAAATCAAATTTGCAAACATGCTAATAATGTACAAAGTGAAATTCCACCCTAAATGTGTGTGTGCTGTGTATTGACTGTTAGAGAATCATCTGAATGTATCATTACAGGACACTGAGTAGTGGTGTTTTACATGGCTTAAGGAGTAGTGTTTGCTCACCTTCTGTTTGTGAGGCTCTGGGAAAAAGTCACAGGTGTCCACACCGCTCAACTTTAGGGATTTCTTACACTGAGTGTTTCCAATCTCAACCATAATACTGTACCGAACACCTTTTACCAGCTGTGGAAGACAGAACTCAAATTAAAGACTTTCAGTGGAGGAATAATTATGGTTGTGTAATATCAAACTTATCTAAATAATCTGAATACATTTGTTACATATTTCAATAAAGATTCACATTTAATAGATAAAGGTTTATAGAAACTTTCTAATGATTCATATAAATAAATACACACACTTGTTATCACAAACTGCAAGAATGTGTGGTATTTATACAACAGTAGGCTTTTTTAACAGCTTTTATATATACCTCCCTGTTGCTTCTTGTATTCTTCCATGTTCCATCTGTGTCACATCTCTGTAGTTAAAATATCTTTAAACCTTATTGCTAAATATTAGCTTCATCACTTCAAAAAATCAATTCTCATCACTTCTCCAAAAAAAAACTTTTGAAAACAATCTATCTAGTAGAAAATGTCTTAAATTAAATTGTATTATTATTATTTTTATTTGAATCATTGTATCTCCACCTCTTGTTATTGTTTGATTGCCTGGTGTTTATATGTATCTTATGATATTAGAAAGAAGACATGCCTAAAACATTCGTATATGTTCAAAAGTGCGCAGCTTTCCTTTGAACTACCATAATGAACAAATGCGCAAAATGCGCGCAGTGTGGTTCTGCTTAAACCAGCTCAGCACTGTTATGTATTTGAGGCCTCTGCGCACGCTCTGCGCTTGTTTACGTCAAATCACATGAATGCGGTAAAAATAGCTCCTTATAATAAAACGTATAGTCCAATATCAGAATCGCGAACATCAATAAGTCACGTCATAAATAAAACATAAACAATAATATAGGTACAAAATTACATGAACAACAATTATATATGTATTTGTACCCGTTAATAACATAGATATTGGTCATTTTAACGGATTCGTTATTTATAATTCTACCTGTTTGCTGGCCGAAAGGATTTTGCTAACACGGCGTATATGCATCGCGTTGGAGCCCATGTTATATCGTTCCTCTGCGAATTTGACCGCTTTCATAACCCCCGGGTCTGACTCCGACAGACGGACCGGGTTTCCCGGAGCTCCGATAACCGGGCGATCCGGGCCATCTTCTGAAGCCAGAACCAGTCCGACCAGGACGCAGCAGGCGATGACGGGGTAACCGCGGTTGAAGTACATGTCGATCTTTCGTAACAGAAAGCAGCGACGTAAGATCAGGCCAAGTCTTTGTTTTTAGATCGTAAGCTCGCAGTGTTTTGTTGCTCCACACACGGCACAGTGTCAGTCAGACGCCCCGCACAAAGATGGACGACTGAAAGCCGCATTGATGCCCCGCACAAAGATGGACGACTGAAACTTATATAATAATATTAACAATAATAATAGTTTGCTGGTTATTCTCAACAATTATAAATTACAAGATACATTTTCTATTTATTTTAAGTTGTTGGGTAATAGTGAAAGTGTTCCAAAAATTAATATTTTAATTTATTGTTATATACTATTAATGATATATCGCTAGTTTGCACCTCATGTCTCAATCTAAAACATCATACATCATTGCAGTTATCACCGCTAGCTGGTGTGAAATCTCTCTGAATATATAAAATAAGGTCTTTTCCTGCCCCCTGCTGGCCGCTCATTGATGCTTCTTTCACTGTTTCCTCCGTTCCGGTTGTCACGTGAACTCCAGAAACGAACGCATTTGGAGAGGAACTTAAAAGTAGCCAACGATATTCGCGTAGATGAATGGTTGTTAGTTGTTTATATGTGAAGAATTACACGAAATAGGCCACATATATATATATCCTAAAGCTGTGTTGGTGAATGATACAATCACGGGTGTGTCATAAATGGACTGTCAACCTCGAGGAAGAGGAAGAAGAGGAGGGCGAGGAAACCGGAATGAAGAGGTTGGAGAAACTATGATTGCTCACTTCCTTGGTCGTTATACAATTTACTATTTTTATACAAACACTACGGTAAACACAATTGTGCCATACGTATTTACTACGAGGTCTTATTTAAACAGTTTTTGTCATTTTATATTTGTATCAAAAATCAAGATTTTAGGTTAAAATGTATTTGCTTAAATATAAGTTTATATAAAATAACTATTATACATTTCATTATGAAAAACAAAATGCTTTTTAATACAGTTACAAGCATAGCAGGTCACATCTCCTGTGTGGAGAAGTGTGAAAAGTAGGCTAATAACGTTATTTTGTGTAACTACCATTTACTGTGTTAAAGTTTTGAAAGCCTCTGCGCACTGTAATTAATTATGTTCTATTTCTATTTCCTGTCTTTCAGAGCAGAGAAATGCGCATGTCTAAATCTCTGACTTATGTTTTACGCCATGGTGCCAGTAAGATGGGTCTGCAGATGAACTCGGGTGAGTTATGATATCCATTATGTGTATGATTGGTGATAAGGATAGTTTGTACACCCACATGAGAACACCCGCCCTGTCTGCTTACAAAGTTATGTAGGTATTTTGTGTAATTTCTTATGAGTGGAGGATGATTACTGTTGTTGTTGTTGTTGTTGTTGGAAAAGAAAACGAATTATTCATTCAAAAGTTATAATTCCTTTGACTTGTTTTTTTTTTAATCATCCCTGTTGTCTGTCTGTAATTATGTGACCTTGTCCACAGATGGCTTTATATTTGTGGAGGAACTTCTCGCTCATCAGCAGTTCCGCTCGTTTTCAGTGGACGATGTGGAGCGAGTGGTGGCCATCGACGACAAACAACGATTCAAGCTTTGCAACCACCCTGAGGATGGTCGTCTTCAGATACGAGCCAATCAGGGCCACTCAGTGCAGGTCGGTTTGGATCAGAGGTCATGCAAAGACTACAATATTTTTTTTTTTTACAAATTGGACATGGTCACTGGAGCATTTGCTTGACACAAGTTTACATATACTTTGATAAATGTTGTTACATAATGTATCTCATTCAGGTTACAGATCTGGAGCTGAGAGCAGTAGCCCTTGATGATCCAGACTATCCAAGAGAAGCTGTTCATGGCTCATATATGAAAAACTGGCCCTCAATACACAGTCAGGGCATCAGCAGAATGAACAGAACACACATACACCTGGCACCTGGGCTTCCTGGAGAGGGCGGAGTCATCAGTGGTGAGTGACTTTCAGATTAGATTAATTTATATTAATTCATTTTTATTTTATTTTAATGGTAAAATTTGGATAGCAGAAAGCAGTCCAGACCAAGACTGTGTGTACAAAATATGTGAATATGATTTTTAAATATAATTTAAATACATTAATTGGTTATTTACAGTTGGCCTCTTTTCTGTTTTTAGGAATGAGACAGAATTGCGATCTGGCTGTGTATATTGATGTTGCGAAAGCTATGTCAGGTATTAAGAAAACATTTTTAAAACCAATTTAAAGTTGAATAGGTTGAACAATGTTAGAGCTGAAGTTGTAATGATCCCTCTCCCCTCTTGTTGGTGTTTAGATGGGATTCAGTTCTTCTGGTCAGAGAATGGTGTACTCTTGACCACTGGAGATGCTGCTGGGATGTTAGCACCGCGCTATTTCTCTCGAGCACAAAGACTGAAACCCTCACGTGAGTCACTTTTACAGCCAGCTCATCAAGTGTTACTGATAAAATAAGATTTGTTTCTTTTCCATGTACTGTTATTATGCAAAAATGTAAAAGACTTGCAGGAATCTTACAATATTCCTATTGTCAATACTGATACCGATACCTTGAGTTCGATACCAGTTCCTGAACGATACTTTTTTCGATACCAATTTTATGAAATCAGTTTTAACAAGATTACATAGCTTGACATTTATAGACTCATCTCCTGACCCACTGCAGAAAGGAACAAAATATATCCAACACAATAAATCAGTGCAAATAGTTTCAATAAAGTTCAAGGCTACCTTTACACTAGTGCGTGGGATGAAAGAAAGAAAGAATGAAGGAAACATTTGTCCGTGTTTCACTCCGTCTCGAATCACGCTCGCAGAAAGCGCTCAAGAAGCATCTCTTCCACGGCTCGGTACAATCGTTGTTCTTTTTTTTTTTTCGGCCTCATGCAAGACTGTACGACGTTCACGTTACATGATTTGACCAACTTTTTATGTAGAGAGGGTAAGAGCGCACCGCATTAAAATAATCGATCCTTCATGTTTTCACAACCACTGGCCAAATTCAAAAACTAAACTAAAATGAAAACATATTTGAGAGCAAGGGGGCCCCCTGGTGTTTCGAGGGCCCTACGCAGCTTGCGTATTCTGCGTATAGGGAGGACCGGCTCTGCACCTAGTGCTGCAGGCTTATTGCCTCATTGACGTTGATGAGATTAACCCCTTAGGTATCGAAATTTGGTACCGAACGACAAGAAGTTTTTCGGTGGTATCGAGGCAATTCGGTCGATACCTAAAAAGTATCGAACTCGATACCAGTCCTTGTGATAATTGGATTTTAAGAAATCGTTAAGTAATAATGTTTTTTTTTCTTTCAGCTTGTGAAATCGAACTACATTAGCAGTTGGCGAGGATCTCCTTCTGACCTCAAAACCAAAAACCGGAATTTGAACTTTTGAAAGCATTAAAGGAGAATATCTGTAAAGCATCTTCTAAATAAAAACATTTTTTTTTGTATGCTACATTATTTATTAACAGAGTTGATTATACTCTGACATCAAAAGGTATAAATTGAAATAATAATAAGTTGTTACATTTATATAGCGCTTTCCTGGGTACTCAAAGCGCTTTCCATAGAAGGGGGTATCTCCTCATCCACCACCAATGAGCAGCATCCACCTGGATGATGCGACGGCAGCCATATTGCGCCAGAACGCCCAGAACACACCAGCTTACTGGTGGAGATGAGACAAGTGATGAAGCCAATCAGTGTATGGGATGATTAGGAGGCCATGATAGTCAGAAGCCAATGGGCGAATTTAGCCAATATGCCGGGGTTACACTCCTACTCTTTTTCGATGGACATCCTGGGATTTTTTAAGACCGCAGAGAGTCAGGACCTCGGTTTAACGTCTCATCCGAAGGACGGTGCTTTTTACCCCGTCACTATACTGGGGTGTTAGGACCCACACAGACTGCAGCTCTTCCAACAGCAACCTAGTTTTCACAGGAAGTCTCCCATCCAGGTACTGACCAGGCTCAACCCTGCTTAGCTTCAGTGGGCAACCAGTCTTGGGCTGCAGGGTGATATGGCTGCTGGCACCTAAACCGAACACCTACAGATCACTTTGAGAAGGGTTCATGGGAAGACAAGGACTGATGGTCTTTTAATGTTTTTTTTTCATAAAGCTGCTGTGCAGAAGTGAGTGAGTAGTGAGTGAATATGCATTGTTAGATTGAGTCATTATGTTATCCAGGAATCAGTATTAGTGCAGTATTAGATTTAATTAATTGAAATGCAGTTTTTACAATGCAATTATTATTTGTTAGTCTGTTATCTCCAAACAAGGACAACATCTGAATTTCCTGCACTACATATATTATGAAGTCAGCTGTATCTGGTTGTGTGGTGTTTTGTATACAAATTGTCAAGTGACCTCCTAAGCATGTTTTATTTGTGGGGCAGTTTCTGCCCACTGAATATTTGTCAAAAAATAGAATATCTAAATACGCTGAGCTCAAGATAGAAATGTGTCATGTTTCTGCAGGGGGATTTCTGCAAGGATATGTATGTACTGTGTGCTAGATAACAGTGTGCTAGAGACAAATGACACAGTAGTTTTTTTTGGGTGGGGTGAGGTGGGGTGGGAGGGGGGGTTGTTTGGTGTTTTTGTGCTGGCATCCGTGCAATCAATCCTGTTTCTGTTCTGTAAAAGCACACAACCTTTCAGGCAAAGATATTAAATGTCATGTGGCTCCATGAGAATGCACATCTGTAGCTTTAATTCATGGTCATTCAGAATTCTGTTTTGACTGTCCATGAGCTGATCAAAGACCTATTCTTGGTATTGTCAAGCTGCTGAGCTTTTGAATTTCTGTCAGTAGTGTGGTGTGAACACTAAATCCCCGCATCGCAGAAGTGCTCAGCATTCTTTCCACATAAGACAATTAACTAGTTTGTAACCACATGAAATAAATATACTTTGATGCACTGAACAATGGGCAGTAAAATGCTTAAAGAAGATAGTAGTCATTAGGTTATATTGTTATGCATTTTGTTTTTATTGAAATAAATCATTTTAAATTGTTAGCATTTTCAAGCTTAAAGCAAATAATCACTTTCCCAAACTTGTTTATATATATATATATATATATATATATATATATATTTCAAGAGATGGATGTTACAATATAATACTAAAGTTCAGTTGGTGTGTACTTTGTAAAACTGCTATTTTGTGTCCTCTTTCGTCTCTAGGCAGCCTCTCAAAGCAAAGTGTCCCCTAATAGAGGAGGTCTAAAATTAGTGAGCCCCTATGACTTGGCCTAGTGTGTCGGATTCCATTCACAGACTCCGTCTATTATATCGCAGCACCTGCTCCTAGCTGTAACACCCTATTAAGCTTGGCAGAGACATGCACCTATGTCCAAGCATGATTAAAAAAGTGCCAGGTCAGGTTCATCCTGTCCTTTTTTTGTGCATGCTTGTGTCTCTTTTTTTTTTAAAAGTGGTGTCAATTAATGTTTGAAATAGCCAGGCTATGTGAGCTCAGACAGAGCTAACGATACAGCAGTCGTAGCATTTTTTTGGACTTAGCTTGAGGGGCTGGACAAATCTGTGCACTGAGGGGTTTCGATGATGGGTCAGTTTGGCACACACAGGAAACCAGGACCCCCCAGTTGGAGCCTCATTCACAGCTCATGGTACAGTGCATAACTGCCCCCTGTTAATGTTCTCTGGAGGGGTTGTTTCATTCAAACTGGCCACATGGAAAACAGCAGAAAAAGGCAAGTATCATATCTGATTACTTTTATGTGAACAATGATTTCAGCATTTGTGTTGTAACACGTTTAGCACCGGCAAAGTTACTGTATATATTTTTGCATCAGTAAGTTTGCATTGATTTATATCTTCAGTCATAAGAGTAATTCTGTAATCTTATAACTAATCCTGTTTACCATTACTATTATTACTATAATTTTGTATAAGCGAACTATAAACTGTATTTATTTGGAAGAGACACTTGTTTCAAGTAGCTATAATTGTTGATAGACAGTCGCTTTCAGACACTTTGTATAAAGCTTACAAGAAAATATTTTCTATAAAAAATGTAGGATTTGTCATGAAAATTATTTAATTCTTATAGCAACACGTTTTCATGATTGTTTCTTTTGATGTTGCAGGTCTGAAAGCATTCAACAACTGACGAGTGACCAGTTCATGCATTTATAAAAGGCTCAAGTGAGACAACCCAATGTCTGCGGTATCTGAAGTGAAGAAATGGAACGCTGGGTTCTAGAGGGCGACAGCTACTCGTTTCTTCGCAGTGCTCCACACACGTTCAACCTGCAGAGTCGTGAAGGGCCAAATCATGTGGAGATCTTTGACATCACTTCAATCCCCAGCCATCATAATGCCATATCTGAATCAACTTGCCTGTGTGACATTTTTGGAGATGACGGCGAGTCTCCGTCACTTTCCAGTAGCCCAGCCTCTGCTAAATTTATCAGGAGAGAAGTGGATCAGTCTTTTCCAGTAGATGATGCCAATGACTCTTCGGGATCTTATCACACTGCCTATGGATCTGATTTAAGCGACAACGTTGAAGTCACTAACAACACACCTTCTCCAGAAAATACACCAGATTTTTCCACATCTGAGACCAGGGAATCACGTTCACCACCAGCTAAATCACCCATCTTGTCTGATTCCAAAAATGGACTTAACCAACTACACTCCACACCACCTGCATCCAAAGTCAATAGTAATGACCTGCTTTCACATTCAGATAACTGGGATGAATCCCAAGTGTCAGTAATCACTGCCACAGTGAATGAAACGGGAATCACAAATGCATCTGAACCACTGTATGTGAATTCAACACCAGCTACCACCCTGATTAATCCAACAAAGGAACCTTCTAATCCTAAATCCTGCTCTTCAGAAGAGAAAGAACCTGCTGTTTTTAAGCAAGAAGGAATGATTACAACACTTCAGCACATAAGTACAAGCCCATTTTTAGATAAACAAATATTTGAGTCAGACTGTGAATCTTTGGCAGCATCTCCAGTTGAACAAAATGGTATGATGTCTTCTGAGGACAAAGAGAGTATGATCTATCGTAATCCACGAGAGCAAAACATTTTCTTTGCACAAGGGATGATGAACAGTAGCTCTGCATCAGAACTGTCAAACCCTTCTCCAACAGATTGCAGCCTTATGCAGGAAATGTCTACTTCACCTTCAAACAGAGATACTAACATTCTACCCATACCCAGTGTCATGCCAGAACCCAGATTAACCTCCACCTCCCCTGTAAGCAGGGAAACTACCTCCACACCTTTATCCACAGGTAGATCTTCACCTGAGCTGCTGAATTTGTGTCCAACTCAAGTTAGGAACACATTGGAGACTCCACACTTGGAGGACACTTATGGTAGTACTTTATCCATATCTACGCTGCCTACCAGTTATAATGTGGAAATAGATTCCCTAAATGTGTCTGACATTTCTACTGAAACAAGAGGACTGGTATATTCATCCATAGATGGAAGAGAAAGACTGGAATCACCTGAGATCAACGAAACCTGCTCTTCTCTTCTTGATCAATCAACACATGCTCACTCACAGGAACAAGTAATGGTTCACTCCCCTTTAGGTTACACCATCAGCCCATCACCTACATATGAGAAAATAATTTCTTCAATTGAACCTGAAGACTCACCATCCTCCCCTGTATCACCTGAGATCAATGAAACCTGCTCTTCTCCTTATCACTCAGCATCTGCTCAATCACCAGAACAAGTAATGATTCACTCCACTGTAGGTTACACCATCAGCCCATCACCTACATATGAGAAAATAATTTGTTCAATTGAACCTGAAGACTCACCATCCTCCCCTGTATCACCTGAGATCAATGAAACCTGCTCTTCTCCTTATCACTCAGCATCTGCTCAATCACCAGAACAAGTAATGATTCACTCCCCAGTAGGTTACACCATCAGCCCATCACCTACATATGAGAAAATAATTTGTTCAATTGAACCTGAAGACTCACCATCCTCCCCTGTATCACCTGAGATCAATGAAACCTGCTCTTCTCCTTATCACTCAGCATCTGCTCAATCGCCAGAACAAGTAATGATTCACTCCCCTGTAGATTACACCATCAGCCCATCACCTACATATGAGAAAATGTGTTCTTCAGTTGAACCTGAAGACTCATCATCCTCCCCTGTATCACCTGAGATCAATGAAACCTGTTTTTCTCTTAATCAATCAAAACCTGCTCACTCACAGGAACAAGTAATGATTCACTCCCCCATGGGTTACACCATCAGCCCATCACCTACAAATGAGAGAATAGTTTCTTCGACTGAAAGTGAAGACTCACCATCCTTCCCTGTATTCACAAGGATTGATTACAGGGATATTTGCTCTTCTCCTGATCACTCAGAACCAGTAATCATTCACTCATCTCCATGTTACAACATCAGTCCATCACCTACAAATGAGAGAGGGGTTTATTCAATTGAACCTGATGCCTCAAAATCTTCCCCTTGTGGTCACAGTGATATGCACTCCTCTTCTGATCACTGCATTCCAGCTCACTCGCCAGAACCTGAAATAATTCACTCACAAATGGTTTATACCATCAGCCCATCACCTACAAAAAAGAGAATGTTTTTTTCAGTGGAACCTAATGACCTACCATCCTCTCCTGCCATCACAGGAACTGATTACACAGCAACAACAACATGTAGTAGAGATTCCACACCTGCATTAAGGAGCATTACCTCCACTCCAAACAGCAGAGAAAATTACCTTACACCAGAGCCCAAATCCCCAGCCCCTTCATTGGAATTGAGATCAGTTACCTGCTCACCTGAAATCAAAACAATATCATATAGTGTTCTCCCACAAAATACAAAATACCCAGGAATCACATATAACGTTACACCAACCGAAGGTTTAGCGCTATCACCTGCAGTAGAGAAAAATGTCTGTGGCAACTCTTCTGAAACTTCCAGCTATCTTTTTGGAAATTACACCTCTGTCTTACCTAGCTCAAGAAACTTTTTGCCAACAGCAGAGAGTAGGTCAAGGCCCTCATCAGCTACATCAGACCATACCAAATACACATCACTATCATCTGATCTCCAACATGAGCCTTCCATCACTCTTGCAAAGGCAGAAAATCAGAGTTTATCCATAATCTGTGATGAAGTTAGTCATCCTTTTTCTAACCCAACAGACTGTTTTGATTGTTTTGATGACCATGCTGACACAAAGACCCTCAAAAGCCATGCATTTGTCCCAGATAAATGTAAAGGCAGTAGACCACCAGTTCAGATACTGCAAGATTCAACCTCTAAAACCTCAGATTCTGGATCGTCCACAATAAAAATAGAGAAAAGTCAAGAAATTGACACTGACAACACAACTGATTTCACATTCTGTGGAACACCAACCTCCCCGCATTCATGGGATGCATCTCTGCAGAAGCCAGTGCCATCTGTAGAGAAGAAACAATGCCATGTTGAGGTTTTTAATATAAACAAGGGAACAGAAAATTTGAAAAATTATTCCCCAAGCAGTGACAAGAGGCTTAGCCAAGTGCCTGTAGCATTGAGAGAAAGCCCAGTGGTTATCAGTAGGGACAATGGTGGGGAATTTGACAGGCAGCCATGCAGGGAAAAAGAAGAGAGTGGAAAGAAGGAGGGAGAGGGGGAGGGGACTATGGGAGAGGGTAGTTACAGAGGGGAACAGGTTGAGCTGTCATTCAATGCCAGGAATAGAAAAGGGCCTGCAGGCCACAGCCCAGCTCTCTCAAGTCGAGACCCAAAGTCGGGAATTTCAGCTCGCTGTTATTTTGAGGCGCATCCAACAACTTTGCTGCAACAGAGTCAGCTCAGAGCTCAGGGCTCACAACAAGAGAACAACGGCGGCGCCAGGCAGCTCCAGTCAGCTGCCCAGGATAAATACAGCAGCACAGCCTTTCTTCCTCCTGAATGTACTGGTGAGACCTCCAGCATGGGAAGTGAATTTGATGAAGCAGACAATGAAGTAAAGTGGTTTACAGATCTAGCCTCCAGAAGCCTATCTAGTCCTCAAGTGGATTATTTGGATGTGTATAATTCAAGCCACAGGTCATCTACAAATGTTTCACAGCCATCGACTGTAGACAGCCCTGGTGCTGTTGCATGGATGACCTATGCAGACTTACATGGTTCAGCATTACATGAAAAGGATGGTTTGTCTTTTTTACACCGTGACAGCCTGGACCCAAACAAACACTTTGAAATGGGGAGTTTTGAGTGTGTGGATGTTGCATTAGAGAGCAAGGAAGAGTCCAGTAAAGGAAAGAGGACAGTACCTAAAAGGCAGATCCAGCTGTTAAGGCGGAACACAGATGAATCAAAACATAAAGGAAACTATGAAAATATTTTGAATTCACCCTCATCATATAGACGCTCAAAAGACTCACTTGTTCGTCAACATAGCACACCAGCTTTTGTGCAAGAGGAAGTTTCCAAGGAGGTACCAGATTCACCACAAAATGACAGGAAAAAGACCTTGCAGAAGTCTGTGTCTTTAGATGGTGGCTGCCCTAAGACACAAATAGCATCTTGCATTATCAAGAGTGCGTTGTCAAAGAAAATGCAGGATGTGCAGAAAGAGATACCAAAAAGTACAGACCCAAGTCCTTCTGGAGATAAAAACAAACATCCTGATGTATGGCCCAGCTATTTTGATGGTGTACCAAGTACCATGGAGAAACATAGTTTAAGCTCTAGCCAGCATTCTGAATGTACTCTTTCATCTGAAGATTTTGCTGTCGGAGAAGAGAGAATTTCACATCACCAGCCGAAGAAGTGTGCTCCAAAAGTTCCTCCAAAGCCATTCTTAAGACCTGCAATTTTTAACAATGGGGAAGCTCAGGTAGTTGGCAACATTACAAGAGAAGAAACAAAGCCTATAGTGGACCCTCCACAAGTTGATGACAAAATACAGAACAGCAAGAGTGATAGGAAAGAGAGAGGCGCTAGCAACCTTGAAGAGAAGCACAATAGTGACTCAGCAAATACCAGTATCAGTAACACAAATCCTGTTGTTGCTACACCAGCAATAAGCATGCAGAACAGAATGACAACCAGAGACATACAAAAGCGTCAGATGACACCGGAAAACCAGGAACAACTGGCTGGAAAGAGTGTATTTATGTCGAAAACCCCAGAGATAACTTTGAAACCTTCTTCTGTCAAAGGAAAAAAGATATCTTCTCTTAAAGTTTCTCTGTCGCCTGACTTGGAACAGTCCAGAGAAATATCTGAATCTCAGGCAATGGAAAAAGCTGCAGAAGATATAAGCACTAAATCTACTAAAGGCATAGAGACAGAAGACGATGATGACAGCACAAAAAAATCTGTTATACATAGAGTTAGATGTGAGGAAGTTAGTGAAAAACACATACAACCTGTCTTTCAAAGCATCAAATTCAACCTCTACTGTAGAAGAGACAGTGATTCAAGGGAAAAGGGAGAAGCCGCCGCAAACTCCTCCAGCCTTGCACATTGAATGTAAAGCCATTAGTTGGAAGGACAAACAAACATCAGGCAGCAAAGCAATCCACTGTCATGGTGAAAAACAGCCTGTTGACATATCAAAAATATCACAACCATGGTCGTGCGCAGAGACAAAAAGAGATCCTGACTTCACTGAAATAACATCCAAAGGCTTTTCGCCAAAGACCGAGTCGAAACAAAAAGCACCATATTCTCACTCTACAACCACAGATAGATTACCTGAATCAGAATGTATCAATAAGAGATCTTACATTCACTGTGATCAGAGTTCTAAAATTCCCCCTAGACCCCCAAGTAAGGAGCGAGAAGTTTCTGCGTTGGTGGTTCTACCAGATTGCACATCCAAGACAAAGACCGCTTCCCCTACAATTCTTGAGTCTACTCAAATGAGAGCTGCAAAAAACAGCCACTCTGTATCCATGCTACTGAAAGAAAAAGGGATGCAGGCTGACATTGGAGTGTGTGATGTTCTCACTGAAGGTGCAAGTGCTACAGCTAAACATGTCAACAGGCTTGAGGTTCCTGTACAGGCTTGTTTATTAGAACGCATTTCAAGTGAAGCACAAGTAAAGGCAGAAAATGCATCATTGCCTTGCAATCCAACAGCTTTTGTCAACAATTCGTCAAGAACATCTCAACCAAGTGAGAGTCCCAAGGCAACACTGACAGAAGAACCTTCAACAAAAAAACAAGAAAAAAAGAAAACTGCCACCACAACTATGACACAAATTCCAACTTATTTATCAACATCTAGCAAGCCAGAGGTGAGGTCTTTTTCAAGCAGTACAAAAAATAGTGTCACACCAGTGAATGCATCAAAAGAGATTGAGTTACCTATACAAGTGAGATCAATATCCACTGATAGACTAAAGCAATTTGTACCACCAAAACCCAGCTTTAAACAGTCATTTGCAGAAATTAAGTCAGTGTCCAGTGACCCATCAAAAGCAGATACTCAAGCATCGTCTGTTATTAAACAGCAAACAATGTTAAGTAGTGAATCAAAGAAAAATGAAACACCATCAACAGTGACACACAAGGTTCAATCAAACGAGACTTCATCAAGAGATACAAAAAGACTGTCTGAATCAGCTGTATCAAGCTGCAAACCACCATCCATCCCAGTGACAACAACTCCAAGTGTTGTGCAAAAATCCACCACAAAGACACTGGCCAGTCTGGATCAACAGAAATCTTCTGCTCTCTTGCAAACAACCAGAACTTGCCAGCAGCAGACCCCATCATTCAGTCAAGACCAGTCAATGCTAGATTGTTCCTTTGCTTCTAATCCATCAGGACCACAAGCCCTTAACCACACACGATCTGTGACAAGGGCATCATCTAATAATTGTATTCACACGGATGACCATATTTTCTACGCTTCAGATGATCCTCCCAGCTATGATGAGCGGGAGCGTTTCAGCCCATTAAGGCTCTCAGATTTACCCCCACATAGGTCATGCAGGTATCATCCAACAACTAAGCAATCTTCTTGCTCCTGCACATCAAGTTCTCATTCACTTCAAGGACATCCCAATAACAGTCCACAGGAACGTGTACCAGCAGCCTCTCGGTCTCCAGGCCAAGTCCTTACCTGTCCCGGAGCTCCTCCGCAAGCTCAAGTTCGTCCTCATCAGTTCAGAGCAGAAGGTCTACCAGTCTCCAATACCACAATACCCCATGCCTCAGCTTTGATTCAGCCTCTACACAACCCACGAGCCTGTCCTGTTTCAAACCAGATGCCAAAAAATGAACCAAAAGGCTATTCATCGCTGGATCAAAGCTATCTAGAGAGCATGTATTACATACCCACTGGGATGGATACAAGCCCAAATGCAATCCCTTCAGAATGCTACCACAAGCCATCAAGCATGCCACCTTCAGGGGGACGAAGAGCATGAAACATCAGTGGATACATGTGGTCTGTTTACATTTGAAATCTGTTCTAGTTGGCAGCATTTTTAGTTTAAGTGGGATATAAAGACGTCACATTTCTAGTGAAAAGTTGTAGCTACTTAGTTACAAGACTAAGATTGAAACCATATTTTTTATGCTCATTTCATTTAAACATTTACTGTGAAAGACAATGTGTTAACTCCTCAAGATTTTACATTTGACATATCATGGTTGTCATTGTCTGATATAATTTCAGTGTATCATTTGGACAAGTCCTTAACTTTCCTGGTATAGTCCAGGCTTATTCAATGGTAGGCCTTATCTTGCAATAACTGTCAGGGCTTTAATAAACATTGTCTTCTTTTAACATAGTAGTTATGTTTATGAAGGAATTTATTTCACTGCAATAAAGTGTTTGGCGTTTTAACCTCTAAGTGACATTATTTATCAAATACATAATATAACTTGATGTAATTGCTTTGTGCAACACCTGGGATGTGCAAGCAGATGCTGTACATTTGGGTAAACGAAAAGAATGTGGATGAGCAAGATGCGCCAGTTCATGAGTATTAAAATCACAGACATACTTTCTATCTTCAGAAGATTGCCATTTGCTATTTTTTACACATAGATGCACCCCATTGAAGATAACTGTCTACAAAATCCAAGTCTCAGTGTTTTTTCTTCATTGAATTTTAAATGCAACATATTATTTCAGTAAGCGTAATGCTAAATAATCACAATGTAAAATGTTATATTTTGTTGTCACATTTTGTGTAACATTATTAAGCTCAAATGTAAAAGAAGAGTTTTCATTTTGGTAAATCACATGACATCTAGTTTGGGAGAACCACATTTGCTAGCCACAACATAATAGAAGATGACCCACTTAAGAGTTTAGGGACACTGCTGGGCTGTCATTTTATCTCAGGATGACATCTAGTGGACAAGGTCTAACATCTTATTTACTGCTTTCTTTTAAGGATGTGTATTTTTGTAAGAGAAAGAAACAAATACTGGCCTAATGCTATAGCCATCCTAATAACAACTCATTATTCAATTAGATCCATCTGTAAATTGATAATATGACCGCTTTTTATATATTTCCATGAAGGATTTTCTAGGATCATTCTGTTCGCTAAGTAGCACTTGTTTTGACTGGTGTGAACTCTGGATGTTTCTTTTATTTGGGTGTTCAGCATGGCCGATGTGACATGGATCACCATGTCTTAGCTGTGACATTTTGTGTATATGTTTCCACTTATTCAGGCAAACAGCCTTCTCCCTATTCCCAAATTGCAGCCGCACCCATAAATGATTTATTTAATTTATTTATTTTTATTTCCTGACCTGTTTGGTCATACTGTAAGAAAAGCTGATGGAAGTGTGTGGGCAGACAGCTTTGTGGGGGAGAGGGCCTTGACTCTGTTTGTGGGGTGTTTGAGTGAAAACAAAGATATTCATGTCTGCCCATGACTTCATTCAAGATCCTCTGAGTTGACAGACAAGGGGAGTAGTGTGGAAATTAAAACAAGAATGTCTTGGGGCAAGGACTGATCTTTACATAAACATGTGTCGTCCTGTTCTGTTCCACGATGAGTCAGATCATTTCTAGACGCAACAACTTAAATTTACAACCCAAATTCTGGAAATGTTGGGACGTTTTTTGCATTTGAATAAAATAAAACCTAAAAGAATTTCAAATCACATGAGCCAATATTTTATTCACAATCGAACATAGATAAAATAAAAAAAATGTAAACTTTAAAATATAAAAATTTTGTGCACAAAATGAGCTCATTTCAAATTTGATGTCTGCTACAGGTCTCAAAATAGTTGGTGTAGTAATACTATGGTGTAGCATCTCCTCTTCTTTTCAAAACAGTTTGAAGAAATCTGGGCATCGAGGTTATGAGTTTTTCTGAAGTTTAGGTGTTGGAATTTGGTCCCATTCTTGCCTGATATAGGTTTCCAGCTGCTGAAGAGTTCGTGGTCATCTTTGACGTATTTTTCATTTAATGATGTGCTAAATGTTCTCTATAGGTGAAAGTCCATTTTAAATGAGCCTTGGCCCCCAGGACACGACGGCGCTTCTGGACTATGTTCACATATGGCTTCTTTTTGCATGATAGAGCTTTAGTTGGCATCTGCAGATGGCACTGCAGATTGTGTTTACCGACAGTGGTTTCTGGAAGTATTCCTGAGCCCATTTAGTAATGTCAATGACAGAGTAATGAGTACTCATTACCGATGAGTAATGAGCGTTGTCTGAGGGCCAGAAGACCACGGGCATCCAACAAAGGTCTTCACCCTTGTCGCTTACGCACATAGATTTCTCCAGTTTCTCTGAAATGTTTCATGATGTTATCCACTGTAGATGATGAGATTAGCAAAGCCTTTGCAATTTGACGTTGATGAATGTTGTTTTTAAAAATATTCCACAATCTTTTTACGCACACTTTCACAGATTGGAGACCCTCTGCCCATCTTTACTCCGCCTCTCTAAGACATCCATTTTATAGCTAATTAAGGTACAGACCTGATGTCAATTAAGTTAATAGTTGCTAGATGTTCTCTCAGCTGAATCTTTTCAAAATGTCTTGCTTTTTCATCCCTTTGTTACCCCTGTGCCAACTTTTTTGAGACCTTTAGCAGGCATCAAATTTGAAATGAGCTTATTTAGTGGATAAAAGTGTAAAATTTCTCCCTTTAAACATTTGTTATGTTCTCTATGTTCTATTGTGAATAAAATATTGGCTCCTGTGATTTGAAAGCCTTTTGGTTTATTTTATTCAAATTTAAAAAACATCCCAAAATATCCGGAATTCAGGTTATATCATTTCACATTATGTAAGGGCTAATCTCGAATAGCTGGCCATTCAGTATCTTTCTGAAGGTTTGTGTGTGATAATGACTGACTGACTGTAAATCAGGGTCAGGCAAAATTCAGAATTGAAGAATTGGAATCCCTTTCAAAACATGAGTTGGAATTTGGCAAAATCCCAATGGAAGTTGAATATGAATTAAAAGGAAGAGGAATTTATTGAATTATAATTTAGAGAAATTCAACAGGGAATGGCAAATGAAGTGTTCTTCCACCCTGGTCTATAAGTTTAAGGAAATATAAAGAAGAATACGCAATGTTAAGTACAAATTCCTGTACCTCACATTTCAAACAAATATCTGCTTGTCTAATCTTGCGTAGGCCAGAGCTCCAGACTAGAGGGTGACACGGGAGTGGATTCTCAAACCTCTCCCGTCCCACTCCCACAAAAATGAATCTCTTCCCGACCCAATCCCACGAAAAAACTGGGGGAAAATCCCGTCCCGTCCACTCCCGGAAGAATGACTCCCATTCCCTCCCACTCCCGTGTTGTTGTTTTTATTTTTGCCGAAATCTGTCAGTTACAGTAAAAATATAGTACAGATCACAGCGTGCCCACCTTATTAGTTGAATAAAAACCCAAAATGTATTTTTTTTGTTATTATATTGAACTGAAAGCCATCTTATGCACAGTGTTGCACAGATTAAATTTCATGTAAATCATCCATGCTAACACACACGTCTTCTATTTTTATTTTTAGACATTTCACTCTCTATAGATATATTTTTCAAAGACGGAGTTTCTAAGTTTCTCAAGTTCACATGAGACCTAAAGCGCATCCTGTTTGCTTAAAAGCGCAACGCTTCGTTGTTATTCTGAGTGCACACAAATAAACGTAGAGTCTTTACAGATTCGAAAGATGTATTAGGCTACTTTTATCTGTATGACCAAAATTACGGAGATTTTAAGAGCAAGTGAGCGCACGGAGCCTGTCCTGCAGCAAACGCGCTTCCACACAAACACTTCAATAGCGCACATTTCTCTAGGTTAACATCATATTGAGCGGCCATGTAAAGTTGTACTACATACATCTTTCAGATGAAAAGCCATATTTGAGGTTGATGAATGATAGGTGAGCGTTTGGATGTCCTGCCCGATTGTATTACCACATAGACCAGCCGTTAACAATCTGTCCATCACGGACTGCGTCATTCACTTAACCAGCCAGACCAAAGCAAACAGGAGGAGAGCATAAAGAGACAGGGCAACTAGAATTGAGTTCAGAATTCAAATATACAGTTTATAGTTTATTTATATAAAAGGTATATTTGTGTGTAAATTTGGGTATTATTACTATTCCCGGTCCCGCCCACTCCCGATTAAATTTTTTCCCCTCCCGTCCCAATCACGTGATTCGTAGCGATTTTGTATCCCATCCCGTGGGATTCCTGAAAAAATGTCAGCCTCTACTCCAGACTGACAGCAAAAGGTCTGGGAACCTTGGCCTCTTTGAATAGCCAAGGACCACTCAAGAGGCCATGACTGACAGGTAAAGCAACCAATCACGTTTTTCAGGAGTCTATGTAAGAACTTTACATATTTCACATACTTTTGAAAATCCAGCTTTTAGTGCTCATCGCCACAGTTATAAACACAATGGCTTTCAGGCGGAAAACAAACACGTTTCAAACACATCTCTCAGAAATCATGTATAATTCAACCAATTCGATGAGTTTGAAACTCCTGAAGTGTTTCCAATTTTGTGTGCCATGAGGCTGTCTTGACAAACCTTCACTTCATTGAAACAATTCCAATTCTTTTATTTCAGTTATTTATTGTGGTTATTTATCTATTATATAAGTAGATGGACATTAAATATGAACTAGTTTTTATTCGATTTGTTGGTCATAAAATATTTGACATACCAAGGTTTTGTCAAATGTTTAAGAGTACGCTGAAACACAATGTACTCCATGTGTAAGATGTATGAGTGAAAATTGTTTGAAAGTAAATGTAAGACCATTTTCAAACAATTACAAAGAAACAACAAATCAAACTGAATTAAAATGTTTATAATATTAGTAGTTATATGTTTTTCTTGTAAGGTGTACTCCAATCTACTAACAACTAATATATTGTTTACTGTATAATAAAGTGGCACTGTGTATTTGCTAAAATCTTTGTAGGAAATCCTTATTCCACTCCACAAATATACAAATGAATGTTTTTAAATTAAGTTCCAACAGAGACTAAGGTCTAAATCCCCCCTTTTGAGATTAAGGATGAACCCTTAAACTTTAACCCTTATCACAGCTGACCCCTTCAGCAGGTGTGTCCCTTACATTTTTGTAGTGTTAGTCGCTTTGTTTTTTCCAGACAAAATAACCATAAGGAAGCAGCTCCTTAGCGGAGTTTAGTTAGGAGGTGAGTAAATGAGCTATTGCTACATAATAGCACATTACTCACATACTCATAAACAGAGCCGAAATGTTAACTTTGTCTTGTCCATGTTCTGCTTTGAAGGACAAACCATATATGGGCGCATTCCGGGGATGACATCAGCAAGAAATGCAGGCATGAATGAACTTGCCTTTAGGATGAATGAACTCTGGACTACCTGCAGGATGACGGATCAGGTACGCAGGTTAGATTAGGAAACCTATTTCCGCTGCCCTTCCGGTCTAGTCATGTCACATAGCAACAACTGAACCAAACAATGCTTCCGTCTGCAAGCCAAACCCCAACAGAGGGCGGAGAATAGACTGTATGCTGAGGTACCAGCAGGTGGTGCAGTCACACCCACAAACATACACAACTGAGATGCTTCACCTGCTTATATTTCACCGAAGAGCTATTGTATTGCATCAGGCATTTTTTAAATTCCTGTTTGCAGACATTTACTTATTAACCACCATTACATACAGATTGGTCCCAAACATTTTTAGACATATAAGTCACACATAAATATGTCTGAATTTCATTGCATTTGCATTCCATTGTACTTTTCTCAGCCACTGTTTTATAATAGTGTTTGAATGTATGAAGTCAGTTCCCATCAAGTAAACATAACCTTACAAACCTTGTTTTTTTATTAAATTGTTTTGTCATACATGAGGCATCTGTAAACTAAAGTATGAATAACATAAAATAAATAAAATAGGAAAATAATAAATAAACAAATTACCACTTTTTTGTTTTGTTTTGTTATAATACATTTGCATAAGTTAAATATAATAAGTAAAAATAATTCAATCAAATGTGAAATAAAGAAAAATATAACAGTGTAATATCTTATAGCTCTGACTGATTTACTCTGAACAGATTTACTTTCCCTTTCCTGGAGAACATACGGAACATATTTTGAATGTTAATTGATGATGTAAGCACTTAAGCACTTGTTTCGGTATGTCTTCTCCGCAAGACGCTGGACTCTCAATGAGGCCTGAAACTTGAAGGATGGAAGGAATTTGCAGTGAGACGTCTCCCCTAGAGAGCCTCTGTGTGTGTGAGAGAATAAAACCACTAAACCATCAACAATTACAGGACAAAGGTGAGGGGAAACTAAACTACTGTATGTGTGTGTTATGGCAACACGATAGGGAGAGGCAAATATTTTCCTTAATTCCCTTGTAAAAGTCACAAAATGAAAAGGAAATGGCTTGTGAAGCAGGAGGTTTTAATCATTCAGTGTTTGTAACATGCACATGTGGAAAGTGAAACCCCGTTTCCAGTGACACAGTTCGGATGAGGGGATTCCCCTTCCGGCACGGCTAAAGGGATCAAATCTGAATCTCTCATTATTGGATTCTGTTATATATTAAATGAAAACACAAGGTCAGACTTACATTATAGTTCCAGAAAGATTGCAGAATGGGAGACTGGACACAAAAAATAGCAGAGTGTGTCACTTTGACGGTGACTTATGGGTAAAAATATGTCTCCTTTTTACTTCTGGATCAGAGTATCCAAAATACTGACTTCATCTATGATATCACCCTTTCTCAAGAACCCTGATGTGTCACATCCCCAGATGTATGTTTTACTAATACAAATGAGGGTGTCTGGATTTTTAATAAGTATTTTGTTTTAGTGTCTGATCACAACCAGATGTAAGTGAACATGTACAGCACTTAGGAATTGCTGTATTTGTGATTTCATTGCCTTATGGTGACATGTTTCACCACTAGTTATTCTTAGAGACGCCCACGATTGGTTTCTACTACAAAACCTGTATCAGTAGGGAGCCGATAATCTCGGAAAGCATGACAGACTCGTTTCTTTTTGGTATCTCTCCCTACCTCCTGCAATAATAAACTGCTTATTGTTGATGCCCACTCCCTCACTTTGATGTCAGTAGACATTTGATCAACACGGCCCCAAGGAATGCTGGGGAAAGCTTTGAGATTCTGTGGTGATACCATAAAACAACACAAAGGCATGTGAGAAATTTAAAGTCAAATGCTTGAGCTGAAAGAGTAGGTGGTGGCATGCTTCATGTGACTGATTATTCTTAAAGTCTAATTTTGAGGATGTATTCGGTGAGACAGATTGATAAGGACAGTGATTGATAAATTATCTTTTGACTTTTAATAGTAAACAGAAATAGTGGTGATGAAATAGAGGCTAATGCAGCGTATAGGCGACACTCTTGGAGTGATGACGCAACACTGAGAATTCCTGACATGACAGCATTTACAGTGAAATCAACTCACTTCAAACACATCACTAGTTATTGTTAGGGAAATGTGCTTTGTGGTTTCTTTTTCTGTTTCTATTCTTTCTATAATTTCTTACCTCTTTCCCTTTCTCCTTATCATGTCCACACAAATGTTGACAAATCACTTTATCACCTTAAAACACTTTCTAATTTCCACAGATATTGCCCTGCTTACTCAGTTAGTCAGTATGACGCATTAGTGATGAAAGTCCAAGTGCAGTGTTAAACAATCACAAAATTAATTAAGTTTATTACCAGACTAGAGATGTAACAAACCAGTCACGCCACATTGATCACGCCACACAAACTGATGCATCCTGATTTGTATCACTTTTGAAATTGAAATATTTTTTTAATTTACATTTTTCAATTCAATTCAAGATTATTTGAATAGCGCTTTTTATATTCTTATATTGCAGAAACGTAATATTTTTAACTTATGGCAAAATGTGGTTAGTTCTTCTGTATACTGTCTGAGGGTTGGCTTCCTCTGAGGTCCTCCGAGGGGTTGGCATCATCTCTTCTCAGGTGTTTGGTCATCTCGGATCATTTTTGAGATTCATATTGTTCTTTTATAGCTCAGGAGTCCTACACTGTAAATTGTAATGTTTATAGAAAATGACTGAAAAAACTACATGCCATATACAGTGCTTTCCACTAATATTGGCACCCTTGGTAAATATGAGCAAAGGCGGCTGTGAAAATAAATCTGTATTGTTTATCCTTTTGATCTTTCAATAAAAAAATCACAAAATTCTAACCTATCATTGAATTAAAACAATTGAAAGTGGGGTTAAAATCTCATTGTGAAATGAATGCTTTCTCTAGCTATGAAATAATAAATAAATAAATAATAAATGCTTTCTTTATGCTGGTGCTTCTTCTTTTCAGTTCACCTCACTCATTTTCTACAGGGTTCAGTTCAGAGGACTGGGACAGCCATGATAAAAGATTCATTTTGTGATCAGTGACTAATTTTTTGAGTTGATTTTGATGTTTGTTTTGGATTGTTGTCCTGTTGGAAGATCCAAACTTGGCCCATTATGATTTCTAACAGAGACAGTCAGGTTTAGATTTTTATCTGTTAGTATTTGATAGAATCCATGATGCCATGTGTTTTTCTGGCAGAAAAAAAGACCCACAACATTAAAGATCCAGCAGTATATTTAACCGTGGGCATGCGGTATACTTTTTATCCCTGTTTTTACTAAACCCAGCTGGTGGGTTTGCTGCCAAAAAGCAATCTTTTTGTTTGTTTAATCTGACCACAGAAGCCAGTCCCATTTGAAGTTCCAGTCGTGTCTGACAACTGAATATGCTGGAGGTTGTTTTTGGATGAGCGAGGAGTTTTTTTCTTGAAACCTCCCAAAAAACATGTGGTGATGTAGGGGATGTTTGATAAAAAAAAAAAAGGTTTTCTGCAGTTCTCCAGCTGTGGTCCTTGGAGAGTCTTTGGTCACTCAAACTCTCCTCCTCACCATGCATTAGGACGATATAGACACACGTCCTCTTCCAGGCAGGTTTTTATCATCTTGAGTTGTTTGGAACCTCTAAATTATTGCCCTGATGGTGGAAATGGTGATTTGCAATGCTTTAACTCTTTTCTTACAGTCACTTTCTATGTTGTGATGCTCAACAAGGTGCCAATAATTGTGGCCAACATGCATAGGAGAAAAACATTTATTTCATCATGAGGTTTTCTCCCCACATTCAATTGTTTTACTTCAATGAAAGGTTAGAATTTCTGTTAATTGTTTTGAATGAAAGATAAAAAGATCAACGATGCAGATTTATTTTCACAGGCACCTTTGCTCATATTTACCAAGGGTGCCAATATTAGTGGAGGGCACTTTATGGTGAAAACATGTTAAGTGGTTAACCTTAAGTTGCTTTGCCATATATGGTGAAAAACTGTACATTTTTCAAGATTGCACAATATGTAATGTAATTGTAAAATACAGTCACTATGAATTACCATGTAATTTATGGTGAAAAATAGCACAAGGAATTCCCAGAAGTTCCTGTGTGACACATTGCATATGATTATATTGAATTAGTTTTTTCTGATTATTTTTCTTATGAGTAATCTGCATTAAGGTGTTTTGTGTTACATTTTCTTTTATGTAGTTTATTGCATTATTTTAGTGTCATATGTGTTACCCAGATGTTTTATTGTGTGTATGACCCTGTGCTCCATCTGTACAAGAATATTTGCTATGTTTTACATACAGGCAGCTTATGATAAGCTCATCGTGTGGCTTTCTATGTCACCTGTATTATGGTGGTTATAAGTAAATATACAAAGGAGATGTTGATAGTATTTTTATAGTGAAAGTTTTAGCAACTTTTCTGATTATGTGAGAGCATAGAAGTCCACACCACAGCTATGATAGTGACACAGAGGAACGATATTGTTGGAATCACTTTAAAATAATTTTTTGAACTTATGATTGATAAAATCATTGACAGCCAATCAGAATCCACCATGCCTTAAACAGCAGTGCACTCTTACAATAAACAGAACCATTGGTGTGGATGCTAATATAGTTATCTTTATAGTTATAGTTCCTGTTATAATTTGCTCACCCTCATGCCATTGTAAATCTGAAGGATCTGTATGAGAGATATTTTGATTAGCATTGAGTCAAAAACAAAACATATATCTAAAGTCTTAAACATTTTAAAAGACATGAGGGTATAAGTGAAATTGTGATTTTAAAGTCTCCTTACGCACTCATGTTGTCATGAAGTGTCATTTGTAGTTTTTCTTTCCTGTGGGTTCATTGTCTACCCAAAAGCACCTTTCCATGACTCCTGTATCAGTTTCCTGTGGTCACTGTTGTGTACAACCTGCCCGCCCCCTGACGAAACCCCTTCCTTATTCCTTCTGAGAATTCTCAAGAATGGGCAAACCAACAGCGTGAGTCAGTGCTTCAATCAGCACAATGTGGCTAAAACAGTCTGCGAGCAAGGCGCAACAACCTTCCAACATCATATTTAGTTCTCACTCACTGTCCTCTTACGCAAAACACGCGACCACATCGTTTTTGTTTCCAGCAGGATTTGACTCCAGACTTTTGCAGTTGGCCGCTCACAGTGTTTATGCGGCTTGTATAGCGAGAGCATGACGGCTGGCTAATGCTATTCCAGCCATGATAATAAGGAGGGAGCGGGCTATATTTATCAAGTGGGGGAGTGTTCATCACTACAGCAGAGCTTAGCGCAGGTTGTGGCCAAAGAGGGGTTCATATGGGCCTCATAGCAAGTCTTAGTGTTTGTGTTTTTCACACCAAACATTATTCCAGTAATTACAGTCTGAGGTTTACACATCTAATTATTTTAAGTCTTTGATTGTTTGTGGGTATTTACAGTAAATTCTCATATGTGGGTTTATAGATACGTGTGTGACTAGTGGCATATTTATGCTATGCAGGATGTGTGTGTTATTTAGGCCTTTACTGTGCTAATTGGCTGGTGGTATTTTGAAAACAAGTAAAACTTTTTCTGCACTCTGTCTCCCAAGATTGTCAGTCCGCTGTCATTTTGTGTGGTTTCTATCTGCACCATATACTATATATATATATATATATATATATGCTGTATAAATCTATATTTTTTTTGGGAGTAAATATAAGTCATATTTTCTTGTGCAAAACTGCTACAAGGACATTGCTATGTGGTTTTAAGGTATTCTGACAGTTTTTTGTATGTTGCAATGCAGTTCTGTGTGGTTCTTTATCCTTGCATCATCCAGACATGTATTTGACTACTATAAATTACTTGTGTCTTTCTGCAATTGTACATATTTTATTTATTTTTATTTATTTTTAAAGGGCATTAACCCTTAGCCCTTATAATTCACCTTCAGTTGCTGGTCCCCATTGACTTCATAGTATGGGCTAAAAACACTATGCAAGTCAATGGAAATGGGACCAACTGAAGGTGAACTATCCCTTTGACACTGCTTTTTTGCGAATCACCCAAGAAAGCTGCATTAAAGCCATCTGTGATATAGAGTTAAAAATCAGTAATTGTGTAAAACAATAAAATATTCTTACATTTCTTGAAGAGATTCTTAAGAGTCTTTGAATGCTCGATAAATCACTCTCACAACCTCGACAAGGGTCCCATTAATAATACAAATGTCACTCCTTCTACAACCACAAGCCCACTAGCAGTGACCACAAATACTCTCTGCATTTACAAATGCTGAGAGCTGGGGGTTTGCACCCAACTGACAGGTGTTGAAACTAGATGTCATCACCCGTCACAGCCCATAGACACCGTGACTGCCAGCAGACTGAATGCCTGAATTTACCTTTGAGACTTGGACAGACACAAATTTGCAATAAACTAGTATAATAACTTATATTTTATTTGGATACAATTATACCCAAAGTTAGATTCGTATTGCATTTACTTTTGATCTTTCATTGTTCATGAGTTGAACTTTGGTTCTACAAATGGCATCAATTTGAGGCTGAACTATCTGATTATCTCACCAATGACACATGAAACCTGTTTGTAAGAACCTTTATGCCTGCAATCCTATTTGGTGCCACTAGAAGTGCAGAAAGCACACACTTGAGATTTAAAATGTGCTTTTAAACAACAAGATGATCTCAATAAACAAGCACGCTCGTGTTTGAATTATAAAACACCAAGAAGAAACATTCTGTCCAGTGAGTTTCGGTGGCAACACGTCTCCAAAAAGTATAACAGTATTTATATCACAGTACATTTTAGGTGGGGGTATGAAGGAATGGTTGCGTAGCTTTCAGATCTGGAATGACATGATGGGTCGTGATTGATGTTGTAAGTCACACATGAATCTCCTTCCTCAGGCCAAAGTAAACTCTTGGGAGTCATTACAATGATGAGAGTATGAAACCCTCTGTCATTCTGCCAGGCAGCTGCTGCTAAATCCAGTTTTGGAAGGAACGAGGCTTTCATTTTGCTGAGTTACAGTAACACAGGCAAGCGTCACTAATATTATTGGACAAATGTATTATTTTATGTTTGGTTTTTAATACCTAACTATGGCAAACACCACTAATAGATTAAAATGACAGTGCTGGAAAACAGCAAAGAATGTTCTCCACAGCATTACACAAAATTAAATATGTTGTCACAGTAAAACCGCATCTCTAAACCTCCCTTCAAGAAAAGTCTGTTAAGTCTGATGAGCCACATTCTAACCAATCAAAGTATGTCAATGTAAATAAAGGTGACTTGACTTGACTTGCTGTATTTTCCCATTCTTTAATATGCAGGACAGTGTGTTCTATGTTAGTACTTCTATTTGTTTCTGGATAAACATCCCCGCCTGCCACGGTACTGTCAAATCACGATATGATCAGAGGGCACTTATCTAAAACTTGGTGGAGTCACATCCTAGGTACCGTATTTTCCACAACAGCATTGTAGTAGCTTAATCATTTCAGGAACTGTTTATTGAGAAAATCCAACACGCAACCTGAAAATAATAGATTTAAAAGAAAGCAGACTCATTTTGGGCTTTGTGGAAATTTTGGACAGCATTCCAGAGTTGTGAGAGCGTCGCATAGCTCAGGGAGCACCCAGCATGCCTAGGCAGATCCTTACCTCCACCCAAGCCATAATGATGAACACTGAGCTCCTTCCTTACTGACGCTAACAGGTGGGATTGTAAAAACAAAAATATGCTATTTCAAAATTACATATCTAAATGAGTATAAATTTGGGTGGTCAGCATAGGGTTTGAAGTCTCAGGGTTTGTGTCCCACAGGTTGTAGGTTCAAACCCCGAAGTCAGTGAGCTACCATCATTGCATCCCTAAGCAATGTACTTATACGGTTAGTAAGACCCCAAAAATATCTTAAGGGTGTGCTCACACTTGTAGTTCAGTTCACTTTGTTCTTTTTGAAGAAAATTATACATTTAATCATGAGTCATTTTCAAAAATAAATCTAAAGATGCGGACACAAACTGATTAGACAGCCTCAGCAAATGAACTGAACATCTAAAACAATGCTGGGCTAAATATGCTCTTTGTATGTGTGTACATATGGTGGTATTTTTACCAGCTGATAACTCATATAGTACTTATAAAATATGTAAATGATTCAAAACAGAATTCCTTCATTGCACACACAAATAAAGATCTGCTAAGGAAATGACATTCCGACACCTGTCCCAAACGGTATCGAATTTTGGTTTGTTTAGACGTCTTTCCTCTGTGTTGCAGAGCCCCTTTTAAGTGGGTTTTGTTCCACTTGTTTGGTGGACACCATGGTTTGTGTCATGAATGCACGTCAAAGACTGACACGGAAGAGAAGGAGTTGTTGAATAAAGTCATTATTTTTGTTTCTGTGCACAAAAAGTATTCATAATATTAGGGTTGAGCCACAGATGTCCCATGGACTATTTTAACAATGTCCTTACTACCTTTCTGGGCCATGAATGTAGTAGTTGTGTTGCTGTCAATGCAGGGTCAGAAGGTGAAGAAAATCTTATGGGTTTGGAACGACATGAGGGTGAGTAATTAATGACAGAATTTAGATTTTTGGGAGAGCTATCCCTTGAACACTTGAAGCAACTGCACCAGCAAATCGACCCAAACCTGCAAAGGTTGAACACACACTAAATGTAGACTGTATGACTTGTGCACTTATTCTTATAAGTCTTCTTATGTCATATAATATATATTCTGCTCTCAAGTTCTCAAATTAGTCTTAAATTTGGTTATGACATGCACTATGTTTGAATTTAAACACATACATGGAGTTTTGAGTGCATGCTGACTTAAATTTCCTCACAGAAATGGTTTATAAGACCTGAAATATAGTACGAAATTCATTTTTTTTATGATATTTCTAAATATCTTTAACAACTTGCAACTTAACAGCCATGGTCATTTTATATGAAAGAAAAACATTAACATTGTTTAAAATTTATATTTTGCATCTTCTAGAAAGTAGCAGCATGCACTGACATGAGGGTGGGTAACAGAATGATGACAGAATTTATATTTATGGGTGAAATATCCCTTTAAGATTGTGCTTGTCACTTTAGATAAAAATAAATGCTTGCTAAATAAAGAATCATAATGTAATATCATACATGATGTAACCTCAGATCTGCATTTGACATTAGCACACATTTCATTTTCTTGGTTAAATGAACTAAGCTGTCAGCAATGGAAAAAATAGACTGTCAAGGGACATGTGCTATTGTGTGTTTTGGCTCTCAATAACCATTTTTAAGAAACTAAAATGCAGCACTTGCTAGAAGGATCTTGCTGTAAGCCTTGATATGGAGTTGTGGGATTTCACAGGCCGTATTGTGTGAAGGTCAGGAAACTCTGTGAAGCATTGATACAGTACACTGGCCTGGCTTTCCTCAGTATGGACAGCTGCTCTTGATGACAAGATGGCAGGATAAGCCACACTGAGGTTTTTTTCTTTAGGTTGGGGCCTTTTTTATTCATGCAATATGCATACTGTGTAAGCTAACTGCACGTTATAATAAATTCAGGATTGTCATTTGCCGGCAGCAAATGGAAAGTCTGGAGTGGAGGTTAAAGTCCAGTTGTTCTGGGAAACTAAGGGCAACAGAAACAACATGCCAAAACAAAACCGTATGTAACCGTATCAGTCATTAGGGTGTCATCACGGTAAACCAGAAGGAAACCTCTTTTATGACAGAAACCTGGTGTTACAGCAGTCGGATCATGTGGGTGGATCTCGTAAAATCATGTCCAAGTCACATTTCATGTCAAAATCTAAATAATAAATAGCATCAAAAATGTAAGACCATGAGGATTGCACTGTGAAAATTTGATGGAAAAATTGACATTTTCTTTAAGTAAAATATTTCTTATCAAAATATTTCTTTAATTTATTTTAATTTTGGAAGTGAAATATGGCTGGGACATTTTCTTCACAGGTTTTCTCAAATGAACTCTTATAGATAAACACACAAACACTCCCAGACGTCCTAATAAAGATAACTTTCACACGCTCAAGTTCACCTTTGGACACTTAACATTAACAAACTCGAGTACGACATTCATTCTTTACCTGTTGTAAATATTTGACACCTGTTGAAAGAACACAGTTCACCGACTCTAGGTTTTGTGTTATCTTAGTAAAGATACTCTGTCATGACATGCATCCATTGAGGCCAGAGAGGGCCTCAGTAAACAAAGGAAACGTGATAAGTGTGCTGAGGGAGTGCCTGGGCTTCTTTAGCTTGAACACCCCTGCTGAAAAAGCCCTCCATTGACGCTACTGGCATTGAGAGTCACGTCATTAGTCATGGCTCAGCTTTGTAATAACAGCTCTCACCGGAAGATTTCACATCAGATACAGATCTGATAAAGAATGTAGCCCGTGGAAACAGATTACACTGCTGTCTTAGCTTGTTGGTGGCATTCTTAAGCGTCCTTTAGGTATGACATGCAGAGAATACGAATGCATCATAAAACAACAACAGCTATGGTTTCTGTTTGTATGTACAAACAATTTGTTTACTCATTCCATTTTTTTTCCAAAACACTGGATCAAAGCAATGTACACACTGTCAGTGTTTGGGACTGACAACCATTGAACATTTCTCATATGAATTTACTGTACTTATGATTTAATTCAGTGTTCTGCTGCATTAAAGGTTAAACTAGTGACTGCTAGGAACAGCACATCCTATCTGAGTCTGGCCTTCAATGTTCTTACGAATTTCACCAGTTCTTTTTTTTTCTTTAAAGTTATTTATAGAAAACCCAGAAGTGGAAGAACCCTGCCTCAAAAGAAAACACCCAAGAATAGATTCCACAAGGAGAAGAAAGATAGCATATGCTGCTGGTGAATGGAAATGGGAAACAATTGCTCTCATTTCTATTAAAAATAAAAACGCTGATTTTAGGCTGCACTTTGTCAGAGCTACTTGTTGACAGTGTTTGTTGAATGATGAAATGAGATGTCAACGTTTGTGTGCCTTCAGAACAGCTTTATGTATTTTTATTCCCGAGTTCCACTTGTATAGTTTTTTTGTTTATTTTGGTGCCAAGAATGCCATCATTTTGATTTAAATGACTGTTTTTAACCTTCTACTGACCCTTAGAATAAAATGGACAATTGTCTGATGATGTGCCTGTTACACTTCTCCAAAAATTGGTTGATTGATTGGTTGGTTGATTGATTGATTGATTGATTGGTTGGTTGATTGATTGATTGATTGATTGATTGATTGATTGATTGATTGACTGACTGACTGACTGACTGCAAACTATACATTACATTTGACAGAAAAAGAATGTACTGAAAAGTTCTGCACAAACCACCAAAATACTGCAATTATGCGGAATCCTGTTAAAAATAATGTTGGTATCTATCATTTTGGGGGACTTTCCCATGGGGCGTTAAGTTTAATAGTATCTATTCAACTTTTTTTTATTTCCTCACTGTGACTAGGCGGGTCATGTTTTTGAATACTAAATAGGCGTTGTTGGTGTGTAAATGTTCATTTTTCATGTATTTGACGTCTGTAATCCAATGATTTCAGCGTGAGCCATTTTTGTAGCTTAGTTTCACTTAATATCCGTTTTAAAATGGTGAGGAGATTTTGAGTTACAGAGTTTTTTCATATAGTTTCATCTCAAAAGATTAGGGTATTTTTGATGTTGCGTGATCTGACACCTTAATCTGACATTGAAAAAAGAGAAGTGAAAAAAGGCCAAATATGCAGTTTAATAGTCAGCATGCAGGAATACACTACTGTTCAAAAGTATTTGTTTTACTTATAAGGCTGCATTTATTTATAAAAAATAAATGCATTTCAAGAAATGATAACTGTTTAAAATTACTTTTTATTTGAATATTTTTTATATTATTTACATATAATATTTACTCCTGTGATGTCAGAGCTGAATTTTCAGCTTCATTACTCTTTAGTGTCACATGCTCCTTCAGAAATTATTCTAATATGCTGATTTGCTGCTCAAGAAACATTTCTTATAATTATCTAAGCTGAAAACAGTTGTGCTGCTTAATTTTTTTGAGTCTTTGCTAAACAAATGTATTAATTTCTTTCCAAAATAAATAAAGACATACTGGACCTCAATTATGCTGCTGACACCACTGTCCCGCTAGGTGGGCGTGGTTTCAGCAACTAGCTCCACCCACCTCCTGCCTTTTTGCCCATTTTCGATTATCTGGGAGTGACGCGCTGCCAAAATGGCGACGGCCGGCTCCGCCCACTTTGAGCTTCAAAAATCCTCTTCAGAAACCTACGGGTGACGTCAAGGACACTACGTCCATTTTTTTTACAGTCTATGGTTTTTCTTCATAGTTTAATAAAAAAAAATATAGCTACTAATTTTTTCATTGTTGTTCTGTAATACGGTTAAATGTAAAGGGTTTGTTGTGGATTAAGGAGAACTAAATGATCTATATAGTGTTTATAAATATTTCGTTATATTTACTGGTATTTAATATAAATGAATGCTGTTGTTTACAATTATAAGGTTAAAGGGTGTTTTTAGAGTAAGATCAATTTCTCTTTCATGACATTATACTTCCTCTTTTTGGCCGGGTTATGTTTCTCCGTGTCGTAAACTCTAGGGGCGAGGCTTCTAAACCGGGGTGTTTTTAGGGGCGTGATATTCAAATGACGATTGTTTTCAGCCGCCACATGTATCAATGTACGATCTTTCACTTCAGGCATACGAATGTTTCATAAATCACACATGAACTCTGTCGTAAACTTATTTGTACGCTTGGATCTGCACTGGTTTCTATGCTAGATTGATAAATGAGACCCACTGACACTAAGAGCTCTCTTTGACTCTTTGTGACAATTGACCAATCAGAATCAAATATTCCAGAGAGCGTTTCATAACATTTCATATTAAAATATCAAGGAAGGGCATCTACACAGGATCCACCTTGTATTCTCATTACAGGCCAGTTGGCATGAGAAGCAGAATAAAACAAAAGCCTCTTCTTAGTTTCTGTCACCATCCCATAATATCAGTCCAGCCTACACAAGGAATGCAGGGGAATGACCCGTAATGTTAGCAGGGAACAGACGCATTCCTTTAATCTCCACTGGGTTTCTTTATGAGCCAGAGAGTAAGAGAGATTAAACATCAACCTCAGCAGATGTGTGACTTGTGCCCACAGATCCACCTGCAGTGTTTAATCACCAGCTATAATGACTAGCTATAAAAGTCTGTCTTTGTTTTCTGTTCCATGTTCTCCTTCCTGATTTCAGTACAGCTTTATTAGAAGGAGGATATTGGTTTTACAAAAAGCCCCTCCGTTAGCAGGTGTTCTGGAAACTGTCCTCAATGTTTCAGTCATTTTTGTTCATTTACTGATTCAAAAATCAAAAGAAATTAAACCCGATTTAGTTTTAAAGCACATTATTGGTTTTATTAACTGAATATTTCCCTATACATAGTTTTTTTCTGTTGAATATCCTGTTTAATTCTTAAACACATTATATAATGTAAATAAAATGTGTTTTGAACACTATTTTAAAGTTTCATTTCTTTAGATTGGTGTAGAACATGAGCTGTTTTGGAGAGTACCTCAGAACGGTATCGATGTAATCCGCACTGTTTACGTTCAGCATGCGCGCGCTGTCTACTGAAGGTAAACCACACTGATTACATTGATTACGTTCTGGGGTACTCTCCAAAATGGCAGAAGACGGTAGCTCGGGGAGAAGAATTGTTGAATAAATTATGTTATTAATGTTTTCTTTGCGCACAAAAAGTGTTCTTGTTGCTTTGTAAAAAATGACGGTTGATACCCTGATGTCACATGGACTGTTTTACTGATGGCCTTGCTATGTGTTTCTGGAGCTGGGAACATTTCAGTTGCATTGCTGTCTATGGAGGGCCAGAGAGCTCTCAAATTTGATCAAAAATATCTTAATTTGTGTTCCGAAGATGAACAAAGGTCTTACAGGTTTGGAACAACATGAGGGTAAGTACTTAATGACAGAATATTCAATTTTGGGTGAACTATCCCTTTAATTGCCATCCTGTATTGTTTTCTGAATTTCCTTCTCATTTATTATCCTGTTTAAGTATTAAACACATATGATATCAATTAAATGTCTTCGGATTAGTTTGGAAGCTTGTTTCCAAAAAAAAAAAAAAATCTGAAGAGTTTATTTCTTGCCATTCTTAGTTTATATCTAACGATATCAACTATTTCCTCAGAATTGCAAGAAAAAAAGTCAGAATTGTGGGATATAAACTTGCATTTCTGAGAAAAAAAGTCAGAATTATTAGATTACACTTACCTTTTCATTCTGTGGCAGAAACCAAAAACAGAAAACCACAGAGTTTCAAAGACACAGAGTTGAGATAAAAACTTTATTCTGAGGTGGGAAAAATAAATAAAAATAAATTGCTAAATAAAAAATCTAAATTGAAAGATGTAAAAAAAAAAAAAAAAACTTAAAAAAGGAGAATGAAAAACTATATATATTTCTTGTAATTCAGTTATTTTTCCTCAGAATTGTAGTAAAACAACTGTACAAAGTTGTAATAAAAAGTCACAATTATCTTGTTTATTTATTTATTTTATCCCATGGTGGAACCATAGATTTATGTAGAACATGAATTAGACTCCAGAAACATAGTCACAGACGCAAGTGGATATTTTTGTGGGTCAAGCTGTCGGATAACACACACGGGTCCAATATCTGAATATAAACCATGACACATTCACAGGTCTATGTTTAGAGCTTTTATGATGTGCGGATCATAACTGCGGATCCATATTTAGAAAGGACGGAGCCTCAACATTTATCTAGTAATAGATTCAGTGTCAATATTGTTTATTATAATCATGTTTATTTAGTATTTGCATGGCCAACTGCAGCTTAATTGTTTGTAGCTGTGATTCAGTCGTGTTTCAGATTCACTGAATGATGTTGTCCGTTGACTCACAGAACGTACGAGGTCATCAGCGTAACATTTGCCTGATGCCATATATTGTTTGATCCGAGTTCATTGATGGTGGGCCAGACCTGTATGAGCCTACATCATCTCATTTCCCCCCGGGGCCACTCATCTGCCCATCAACCCTGGAAAACACAACAGGGGGGCACCAAGAGGAAGAGGTTTCACATGGAGACACAAAGGCTGGGTGCTCTGAATCATGCTTACACATTCACAGGGGAAATGGCTGAGTAAGCAGCGCTCACTGCAGAGATTTTTAATGATCTATCAGGTCTAAGGGAATGTTAGCAATAAACCCTTTTTATATTTTTTATCCAGTCAGCTTTCGAAAGAGTAAGAAGTGTGGATCACACCGAAAAAAAAGACTTTTAAGTGCTCTGAGCCAGGCTTTGTTCATGCCTGGAAGAAACGACAAAACCCTGAGCTGTGACATTGGAGTCGATGACTCTGGGATATGGGTTTGTGGTCAAATTACGGCTTCCGCTTATTGCAAAGGTCCAAAGTTGAGGGTTGTGGGACTAGAAGGGGCATTTTACTTACTGTAGAAGTGTATTGTTGTAAACCATGTACGGATTTATCTTGTTTTAAGCATATTTTACTGCAAAACATGACAAAAAAACTGATAAAGAAAATTATGCTTTGATGTAAAAACAAAAACACATGTCTGTGCTGGTCTTTTGAACAAGGCTGGGGTTGGGCAGATCAAAAACTTGGACATTATTCTAATTCTACAGGAATGGATCACTCCTTATGAAGCATGTTAATGATTCTTGCCATTACTACATCTGTCTTTGTTGTAAAGCAAATATTTTTCAGCAGAGCTGTGAGCTCACCATGTGAAAAAATCCCCTCCTTACATTCCTCTGGCCCTGACTACAGCTCCCACTTCTCTGTGGCTGGCTGTTCAGAAACCAGACAACATGCAAATTAGAGAGCTAGACAGATCTTTTCAGCTCCTGATGCAGGCTTCTTAAATGAAAATTTGTGGTTAATATAAACAGGGCCTTAGCTAGTGGGTTGAAAGGTGTGACGATTATAGGGGCCCACGGCTGAGGGGGGGCCACCGGCGATCTCAACCCACTGGCTGAGGCCTGCCTAAAAAGACGCTCAGGACAGATGACGGAGAGCTAAGTCATGAGAGCTTATCATTTGCATGTGTTTTTCATCCTTGCCAATTTAAACATTCAAAAGAGTTTAAAGCATTCAAGCACAAGACGCGGAAAAGCTGAACTGAGTGGCCTACTCGCGCGCCGTGTTCAGTGCACACGCAGAGAGCCATGTCTCACGGACAGCAAGACCGAACGGAGCTCTCCTTCATATCATCCTGCATCTGAACGAACAAATTCAAATCGCAGTTTAAACAAGCAAACAGAAAAAGATGTGAAAGATGCGCACAGAGAGCCGGTCTCAAATGCATCAACACTGCTCTTGACTGAATCACTTTGGAGTTTAACAAGAATGAATCCAGTCAAACCGAAAATTATTCAGACACCAAATATATTTGTTTATATTTTTTACTAGTGGGTGTAGGACTCTATAGTTCATTTATGTGAGGATATCAAAATAAACTGTGACATATTATTCCCAAAGATTCTTCGTACAGTGGACTACCAGTAAAATTTATAAAAATGTGGGAACAAAAATTATTCAGACACTTTGACCTGACCATGTTTTACATACATGTTTTCTTTAATTGCTAATGCAACCTTTTTACAGACTGAACAAAATGAAGCATTGCTTGTTCACCAAAGTAGTGATAGTTGTGTAAATATTGTCATACTAACAGTTGTCTGAATTTTTGGTTAATGTAATCCATTACATACCTTTCTATCAAAGTTATCTGACATTATCAAGATGAATTTGTTCTGGCACAGTTTAACTCTGAGTTCTTGTCATATATATATTTTTTGATCAAATAAATGCAGCCTTTGTGACCATAAGACACTAAAATTCAAGGATTTATAAATCCACTGCTACTCTCAAGACCATCCGCCAGGAGTTTGAATGACAGCAGATCTAACCAGTCATAATGTTGAACCTATCATATTGTCCGATAAACTTGAACTTGAAAAATGGTCAGTGGCATATCAGATTGGTACGCAGGACGCGCACTTGCGCTACACCACTGAAAACGGTGTGTATTGACATCTTTCCGCGATTGAAAAAGATACCTTCTGATGTTCATTCATGTTTATTTTGTGCTATAACTAGTAGAGGAAGAGATGATCGGTTCACATGCCACTTAAACTGAGGCGCTACAGCGATCTGTCACATCACTTTAAAAAGCCACAAAAGAGTATTTATTGTTTCAAATTTTTACAAAATGAAAAAGAATTTAATACAAAGACATAGTTTTATACCAAAAGTAACCTGCTCTGTCTTGTATGTCGGCACATTATCAGTTTTCTCTTTGCTCAGCGATGTATTTTTCACGTGAGAACATGGTTTGACCACCATGGCTTGTAAGATGTAGCAACAGCAACTAAGGGGTTGTGTCTTTGCAAAGGGTCAAATGTCCTTTTTGTAAATGTTCTTTAAATTGTTTTGTTGTGTGTTTCCTTTTGCTGCCTGGTCATTCTTTAACATTAGCTTTTTTTTCAGTGGGCAAAATTCACTATTAGCAGTTAAACAGTATTTCAGCACAAAATCCTGCATCTTATTAATTCCCTCCAGTCAGCTTTTACATGGTTAAAAAAGCTAATAATTTTGATACTTCGATTTGTTCATATGAACAAAATGTTCTGACATTCATTGTGTACTTGCCTCATTGGCTTCCACTGTCTATAAGTGTATTTTTTCCCTCTTGTTCTTCATATATTTTGTAGTTGTGAGGTAAAAGTTGCTATCTCTTTTTTGTCATTCCACCATAACTGACACCTAATGTGACCTTTTCAGAAAGTATATGCTGGTTTGGTTAACTATTTAAAATCAGCATGTTCTGCAAAACAGTGGCTCATGGAAGAGTCATTCTGGCAGAAAGGCATGCATGCTTTAGCTTAATCCTGCCCAACCGCATTCACCGGAAATGGGAGGCTGAGAGGGGGGTGGAGGCTCTTGTTTAAATATGTGAGTCAAGTGCAAGACATCCCGCCCTTCTGACTGAATTCTGCAATGTGGTAAAAAAAGGCAATGCTCAACACAAGCCACAGCCCTGGAACACCATCAGATTCCCAACGTTTCTTGATAGCATCCACTGAAAAAGCAACTGAATTTGTTTGTGCAGGAGCCGGAGCAAAAAAGAGATGGCTTCTTAGTCATTTTGTCTCCTCTCTGCTCCACTCCTCCCAGTGTTATCATATCCTCTCCTCACATATGACATACAATCCTGCTCAGACCCTCCAGGGGATCTAAATAGACGGGTGAGAATTTAATAACGTGATAAAGATACACAAGTGTCTGTCCAGCAGCATGAGGTCACGGTGAAAGAATCCGATGACAGCTCACGAGGGCCATCAGGACAGAAGATGAAGTGGACTACTGGCTCTTTAGGAGAAAGACAGATGGTGCATCAGACAGTTGATGTTTATGTAGAGATTTACCATGAGAAAGTGTGACCCCAGTCAAAATTCAGTTCCTACCCATAATCCCTAGCCGTGTCTCCTCAGACTGCCATGTGCTATGGATAATGCAACTTTATACAACCCGAATTCCGGAAATGTTGGGGTGTTTTTAAAATTTGAATAAAATGATCTAAAAGACTTCAAATCACATGAGCCAATATTTAATTCTCAATAAAACAGAGAACATAACAAATGTTTAAACAGATACATTTTTCAATTTTATCCACTAAATGAGCTCATTTCTAATGTGATATCTGCTACAGATCTCAAAAGAGTTGGCACGCAGGCAACAAAGGGCTGAAAAAGCAAGACATTTTGAAAAGATTCAGCTGGGAGAACATCTAGCAACTATTTAAGTTAACTGACATCAGGTCTGTAACATGATTAGCTATAAAAGGGATGTCTTAGAATGACAGAGTCTCTCAAAAGTAAAGATGGGCAGAGGATCTCCAATCTGTGAAAGAGTGCGTAAAAAGATTGTGGAGTACTTTAAAAACAACGTTCCTCAACATCAATATATATATATATATATATATATATATAAATTCAGCATTCCTCTTGATCATTCTTTCACTTCTAAAAGCAGTTATTTTAAAATAGTTACTCATCTGTCCATTATGGAAGGCCATTAATATGGAAGCTCATTCCCTACACTGAATAATACAAAATTAAAACATTTCGACTTTTTATCTCACAATTCTGACTTTTATTCTCAGAATTGTGAGATATAAACTCACAATTGCAAGTTATAATGTTGGAATTGCAATATATAAATCCATAATTTTAAGAAAAAAAGTCAGAATCACAAGCTTTTTTCTTGCAATTGTGAGAAAAACTGTCAGAATTGCAGCATATGAACTAGCAAGATAAAAATTGTCAGAATTCTGAGAAAAAAAGTCAGGATTGCGAGTTTGTATAATGCAATTCTGAGAAAGAAATCTGATTTGCAAGAGATATAGAGTCGCAATTACTTTTTAGATTTTTTATTAATTGTTAGAAACAGGATTCCATAGTCATTTTCAATAGAAGATAATAGTAAATATTCCTAAACTGCATCTTTTTTGATAGCCATTTAGAAATGGCTTTTAATCTATCCACTGTAGAGGAAAACTGTTTATATGGACATGAATGACACCTCAAATTTTGTGGCCACCTAGCAACCCCTTAGCAACCTGCTGATGACCACTGAGAATAATATAGCAACACCTTGGCACCCACCACCCATAAGTCCCTATAGTTTATATTCTTGCTACTACAAATGTAAGTTTTTGTGCCAAAATTCTGCAAATGTTCAGACAGTATTTCTAGATTCCCTTTGAGCTGTAAATAGTGAACAAGTATCTCACTGTGCTCTATCAGGCACCTTGAGTGTTGAATCACAATGGCTGTGTCAACACCTCATTCATCAAATCTCGTGTTTCACCGGCGGAGTGACAGCGTGTCCGATTCTGTGGCAGCTGCTCTTCCGCGCTGCCAGAGAGTCATTAATACACCACGCACACCCTGCTCCACACAGGTAAGTGAGTGAAAACAAACACCTAAGACACGACACCTTCTGGAGATATGTGTATAATGAACCTTTAGCCCAACGCATTCTGGTGGCCTAATGAGATCCCCAACTGTCAGTGTGCGCACTTCCATTGTACAATGGAAATGAGCCATTGTTACAGCAGGAAACACCTTGCTCAACAAATAGGTTTTGAGAAAAGGCAAGTTTTTACTGGCAAACAATAAATGTTACTCAACTGAGTCATCTTACTCAACCGGTGGAGATGTCTCAAAAGCAGAGCCACTACAAGAAATGTCTGAGCGTATGTCAAGTCACCTTATCACGCCTTATACAATACCTAGACTGTTTCAAAGCAGATTCACAGTAATAAACAAGAAAATAACAGAATCAGTGATGCTAACTTCATCAAATATGAAAGAAATTCAAATTCCACTGTAAAGCAGCTCTAAAAAGACAATAGTGTTATTATTCAGCTCAAGTCAGTTTTGCTAATTCAGTTCAGTTCAATGGCTGTGTAAAGTTCATCAATTATTAAACAAGTTCAATTCAGTTATAACCAGCTCTAAAGAAGACAATAGGGTTATTATTTAGGTTAAGCCAGTTCGGTGTTGATTCAGTTCAGTAAACCAGTAGTCAGGTTTACTCCTGACTACTGGTAGACTCCTGAAATATGCTACATATTTCATTTTTGACAGGAATGAAAACTAGTCTCTGAGGGATCAGCCTGGTCTCGTGTTTATACGTATGTATTAATACGTAACATTTACATGCACAAAGCTTTCATTTTTGTACGTATCTATTTATGCTAAAATGTACAATTTAGATGTATTTCAACATTTAAAACGTACAAATCGATACGTATTTTTAGCTAAAAAATTAAAAAATTATTTACATATCTTTTATATCATTAAGATATTTGTATCAATGCATTTTTATCAATAAGCGTTTTAGATTTTTAGGACCCTTAATCTACCCCTAAACCTAACCCTTTTACAGCAAATATAAATTTCTAGATATTTTAGGCAATATAGAAATCCTGGCCAGGATGTGTCCGGGAAAAATGGCACGTATTAATATTATTTTATTTACAGGGGCAATGCACATTAATAAACATAACTGTAAACGTGCCAGAATTAGCCCAAAAGGCTATTTTTCATCTGTAGACCCTTGACAGAATGTTAAAAGGTCACCCTAAAACAAAGACAGAGCATCACACATATACACATAAAAAAATGTACAAATTAAAAAAATACTACCAGTATGGTCACCCTTAGTCAGTTTTTCCCAACCCTGTTCCTGGAGGCACACCAACAGTGCACATTTTGGATGTCTCCCTTATCTTACCAATATATTTCTGGTCCTGGAGTCTCTACTAATGAGCTAAAGAGATGATTCGGGTGTGTTTGATCAGGAAAAGTTGGAAAATGTGTAGTGTTGGTGTGCCTCCAGGAACAGGGTTGGGAAACAGTGCTCTAAGTTATGGTGAATTTGATGTTACCCATTCAAAGAAATTTCAAAGATGGCTGCCGAGTGAAATGACTTGCCTTAAAGGGGCTTTGACTACACTTTTTCTACACCAAAGATAGCCAAACTCCATCAGGAGACACAAATTGAGAGAAAAAGCTTGGAAGAAACTGGACTCAGTCGAGGGGTCATTTCTGCTCTGGTATGTCATCATAACCTTCCTGAATTATGAACTGTAAGCTCGACATACTGCCAGGGTGTAACCCAAACCCATATGTACAGTATTCCGACCAGATGTGGCAGACTTAGATTGGATAGCTCATAAAGCATGAGAATTATGTCATTCCTAAAAGAGGTCTGTCGGCCACCCAGCATGTGATGAACTACCCGTATCCCCTGCCAGATCGGTCAGCTGACCACGGTAATACCCCATTACTCAAAGCTGAGTGAACTTATATGAGTATAACACAATACATCTTCATATTGTCTTTTAGTATCACTAACAAATAGTGATAAAAGTTGGGACTCGGCAAACACTTCTTCCGGTGCAACTGTATGATTGATGTTACTCAACGGGAGCTTTACAAACAAACAGCATGAGTCATTCATTCAAGCAGACAGGCACTGTGCGGAACAAGCTGAGCTTGTTAATGCGTTTTGCGGAGGTGGTTTGCCACAGACGTTTAAACATTGGTTTAAAACAGTGAGGGTCAAAGGTTAAAAAAACCAACAAAGGATCTGAGACCGACTTCAAACACGCAAAAGGAAATGAGCCGTGTGGTGTGGGTTCCTCTTTTAAGTCTCTCACGGATCCTGTTTTTATAGATCAGAGAAGTAATTTCAGTTGAGTAAAAAATGCTGAAGGCGTGACCCATAAGTATTGCAATTTTCTGTTAATGAAGCGCAATTTCATGATGATGCAAACAGATAATGCAAGATGAGAAGTTGCATGTGATGGGTGTGTTTGTTGTCCATGTAAAATGGCCACAATGCAGATGACATGCTCAGGATACAGGTGCATGTCACATGAAAGCCATCTTTGGAATTGAGAGCAGGAGGTGGACTAGACAAAATTTTCTTTTTATGCCAAAACGTAGACATTACAGTATTTTTGTCTCCATTCCAGTTTTCAAAAATATCTTCAGAATGGGAAACCGGTCCTAACTGCTCTCATGAGGAAATGACTCATTGCATCACACGGAGTCGTCCTCCTTGGGAAAATAATGAGCATACAATTCTCTAAAGAAATTACAATAACTTGGTCTTTTATATAAAGAGGTTTTATTATTTGCCTTAATGTCTTGTCTAAGCATTTTAAAAATACTCCATACATGCAATGAGAATGATGAAACCACGACCGTGTCTTATAGAACAGGATGTTAAAATAAATAAACCGAAAATTAACAAATAATTCACATTTCTTACTTGGAACACCGTTCAGTAACAGTGTAAGCGTTTTACTGGCCAAAACAAAATTCATAATGACTTTTCATACTGTTTGCTGGAATATACATTCTAACACCATCCTGAACATCAAAATAGAAGTAATAATAATTCCAAAAATGATCTAAAAACCATACCATTACTTAGATTTTCTGTCTACCGTGGTTTAGTACTCATTTACTGAATGGACACGGATTACTAATGCTTCTTTTAATAAATAAAATATTACATCAACATACAACACAGACGTTCAAATACATTGCAAGTGCTGGACAAGGTTGGTCTAAATCCAAATAAATATTAATAGTTATATATACATAAATAAATAAATTAAAGCAGAGCCAGCAACGATTAAATACACAGTGCACAAGACATGAACAAAAATGCTTATTTGTAAGAATACTTATTTCAGGCCAAGCTTCTTCAGTACTAGAAAAAGCCTCGCCTCTAAAACTCAAACTACATTCCCAACCCCGAAGAGTTCCTTCTCATTCTGTATCGAACAGATCGGTTTCTCTTCCTGACCGAGTCGGTCCGTCAGAGTTCCAGTTTGTGGCAGGTTTTGAGCCCTCCTGTGAACAATTTAGCGAGTCATTTGTGAGTCAGGCCCTTCACGGAGGCGTCACGACTCCTGCCAAACAAACACGGTCACTCTATCTTCCTCTCCAGCTCGCAGTGCCTGCTGCACCGCACAACATTCAACTTTGCCACTTCATTTTGAGGTAGACTTTCCACACGGTTGCCCTGAAATAAAACAAGAACGCAGATGTCAGGCGACTGAGACAAATCATGCTGGATGATTTTAGGCAGCATGTACGAATGTATGACCTCACTCACCGTTCTCTCCAGTCTCGTTTAGTGGTGTGGGGCGGCTCCCAGTTTGACCTTCTCCTCATTTTCCACATTATATGCACCTTGCTTGTGAAACCTAGATGATATAATGATTGACATTATAATAGACTGCAGACATCTTATTGCTTATAAAAAAAGAATGGGGGGGAATAAATACAAACCTGAGTGTCAGTAAAAGTCCAATGATGGTGAGACATAATGAAGAGAGAACCACGGCCACCACAGCAAGCGCTGTAGTGTGGTTATACGCTCCCTCGTTCTGCTTTACTTCCAGGGAGAAACTGTGACAGCGCTCTCCTGAATAGCCCTGGTCACATCTGGAAACAAACAACAACAGCCATTGGTTCTCTTAAACTGCTTTAAAATAGAACCATTTTAATAAAAGGGTGACAAATTGCAGGAGAAATTGTTTAAAGGAAGTGCTTACATGCAAGAGGGCATTTTCAAGTCCCTCAGATACTGGCAGGTTCCGTGGATACAAAAGTCCATGTACTTTTTTAGACAGGGATTCCTTTTTTTGCCTTTTCCCTTTCCTTTGGCCTTCTTCCTTCCGAGCCCCTTCCTCGTCAAGCCTTCAAGTTTCTCCGCATTCAAAACTGCACTCGGGTCTTTGGGTTTGCTTGAAAAAGCAACTGTTTTGTTGGGAGAGAAGAAGAATGTACCGTTATTCATACAAAAATTTTAACTACAGCATAAATGCAAATCACAAAATCTGTGACGAATTGCTTATGCTCTTCAATTGATCTATTGGATCACTTAGGATTAAAGCATCCACTAAATGCAAACGTTTAAATTAATTACCTAGTGGCACTTTGTAATCCCCTGAAAACTCATCCTCTTCATCATAATCATAATAGTAATACTCGTCTTCCTCCTCGTATTCCACTTGCTTGTTGTCCACAGTAGATTTCTTCTCACTCAGTGCCGCCAAGATCAACCACAGCAGTCTGTGCAGGCCTCTCGCTCTCAAACCGCTCTATAGACGCACCGCTCACCGATGTGACAGCCACTGGATGGGAAAACAGTGAATGGCCATTAAAACTTAGTCAGTTAGACTGATTGATTGTTTATGGTTATGCAGTGGATTGTTCACTACAACATACACGTTATACTTTCTGGTGTCTCAATTAAAAATGGGTCTTATTTTTTTGTAATTAATGCATAGAGCTCACTAATATTTTCTCTTAACTAGAATAAATACAATCTAGTTTATTTCACAATACAGAGACTGACATGCAAACAAGCAGGTTTTAAAACTAATAATAGGTTGTGTGCATTGCCTAAAACCCCTAGAGGGTGCTGAGGGGCTTCATTTACAAAGAATCTCGCATGCACAGACACTGAGCTAACGAATGAACGCATGAGACAAAAATAAATATATCCCAGGATATTCTTAAAACAGGATGACATTGTTGACCCATTAATCATCATTGGTAAATGCGACATTTTGGATGGTAAAACAAAGCCACGCGGTTGAATATGAAACAATCATGTTATGAATTTCCACACAATCTATTAGTAAAACCAAAGTTTCTTTATCAAAAACGGAGTATGTTACACGTATATAACTAGCACAGGGTTGTAATGCGACACCCTTCAGCAACAAGCAGCCTCGGTCTGTCAGTAATACTCACCGAAGGTAAAGACGAAAAGACGCAAAATAGTTAAAAACTTCATATTTTCCCTTCTGGCAATGACGAGGATAGATTCAGCTGTTAAAAATAAAATCCTTCCCGCTGTGTTAATTCCCCTGAAGCCGCCGTAGATTGTTACTTCGTGTCTTCAGGCGTTACTGTGAGCGTCTCTCGTGCGTCAAGGTTAGAAAATCAGCCGCGTCTCAGCGACAGCCGGTTAAATATGACTGTGACCACGCCCACTAGAGCTGTAACAGACTGTGCATCAAGACAAAACCCTTTGATGATGATTTATTTGTCTACACCTTTCTTTTTTTCAGAAGTTTTAACCCTCCTACTGTGTTAAAATCTACACCCACATGTCATCATCTGGCCTACTTTGTAAACAATTAAAAATGCATGACTTTTTTAATAGAGCACAAAGGGTGCTTTTATCTTTCTTTCTTCTTCTTTTTTCAATATTGATGGAGTAGCACGATTTAAAAAAAATAACAAATTCTGGCTAACTTAACTTTTGCCATTTTGGCATATGTGAGATCAACATCTCACATATTTTGTTTTACTAATTGTATATTCTGGTATTAGTAAAATATGTATTATTGATACAATTTTAAAATTTCAACATATTTCACAAATAAATTGCCATTGTGACTGGAGCAGTAAATACAGGCTCACTTTGAACATCAATTGCAACAAATTATCAACATTTTTAACTGAAATGACCTAAAGACAATATAAGGTTAAAAACAACACCTGCCACGGTTTTGATCATGAGTTTTGGGTAATAAAAAAACGTAATATTATGTAATTATAATTAATTTTGCAGGAGAGCCATCCAAGTGGATGATAAGCACATAAATATTTATGTAAACCATATTGCATTTTCTTTTAGAGTTCAAAACACCTGTATTGAATCAACTAAATCAGATTCAGATTTTGAATAACGCTGGGATCAAATGAATGAATGAGAACATGTATAAAAAACAACAACATTAAATTGCTTTATATGGTTGAGATCTAACAAATGAATTAACCTTAATATTTTTGAATCCTTGACATTATTACCCACGATTGCATCTTTTTCATATCACATCTTGTGTCTTTAGGTAATGTTGGCTATCAAAACCATTTCAGATTTTTTTTAACACTCAAGTTGTCTTAAAATGCTAAAAATGACTTTGCATCAGATAAGTCTTTCACTAGTTTTGGATTAACAACACACTGAGCAGAAAGCCTAAAAACAGCATGGTCAGAGTATCGCCGTTTAAATGAACACAACAGTGTTCGTTACTGCCATCTAGTGGAGACATTAAACTCCTACATAGACAGTACAACCAATACGCACACATAATTTGTTAAACTTTAAAAGTTTAAAATATGTCTGTCCGTATGTGGGTAAGTTCTTCAATCTATTTTAATATGTTTTACATTTTTTATTGATTTTGGTTTATATTTCTATTTAGTTTCTATTTGATTTCTGTTCAATATCTTCGTTCTTTCTGTTCTGCACGTCTAATATGAATGTATTTAGTAATATTTTACGAAAAAGTAATCGATGTTATAGATCATAGACTGGAAAAAAATATATAGATCAAAACATCTCCTCAATCGCCAATCGATTTGTCTCCCCTGAGTGATCAAATACCGATTGCTCTGGTCTCGAGTCACATGTTTTGATATGTAAACATGGCGGATGAGGATCCAAACACCAAAGTTGAATGCGAAGACGTTCCTGCAAAAGAAGAAGAACCAGAGGCTACGGAACCTGGGCGAAACGATGTTGCCAACGATACCGACGAGGCCCAGAAGGACAAACGGGCAGACAGCTCCTGGTCTGCGCCGATTCTGTCGTTTGCTCGTAAAGCGACGGAGACGCTGAGCGGTGGAGTGAATCACTACAGCGCGGGGTTAAAGGGGTCGGACTCATCACAACACACCTCAGATCCGATCAACACCGCAGGTATGACACCGGCTCAGCTCTAGGAGGTTTAAATATAGGGATAAGAAAACTAATCGGCTGTGCTTACTTGGTAAGATAAGTAGTCAATAACAAAATTAACAAAGTACAACGATAATGCCATATTTTTGGAAGTGGGACCTTGCCATAATATTGTATATAAATATACATGCACGGTACTTTTTTTGTACATTTTAAATGCAACATTTAAACGTTCAGATTAGTACGGCATATAAAGGGAAGGTGTGTATTTACCGTGAAGTTTAAAATCAACGTGTTTTTTTTCAATGTTTACTTAAATATCCCTGAGGGAAAGACCATCTGAAACTACAAATATCGCATGCAGGGTCATGTTTCAGATGGCAGTTACTGCATCTATATGTACATAACCAACTTTGTGTTAGGAAAATTAATAATAAAATAAAAATGTGCAGCCAGTATATTAAGTATTTTTCACGTTATTCTACCTAATATATTGTACTGTGTATTATTTTTAAAAGTCTATTTAAATAATTATTTACGCTTTAGTTTGATCTGCCTTTCAATTATTTAATTTTAAACTCTAATATTGTTGTTTATTTTAATTATTGTGACTTTTTGAATCAAATTGCCAATTTAATCCAATTATTGTTACTTTAAAAAAAAATGTTTTAATGTAATCATATTTTTATTGATTTTACAATGTTTTTTCTAAACGTTTCCGTTCCCCCAGCTCCCCCTTGTGTCTCACGGTTTTGAAAACCCTCTTATTTTTGACATGAGAAAATAATAATTGCTTGTGTATTTTCTTGATGAGAAGTATGAAACTATACTAATACAAATTATATTGTGGATTAAAGTATAAATACTCAAAAATATAGTATGCCAAACTAGAGAGCACTGCTGAGACTGTTTGAAACGTCATGTCAGCTGCCCAAATACTATGGTAAATGAATGAATATAGTAAAAACGATGTACTTTAGTAAATGACAGGACCATGGTATCATCGTATTGCAGCACTGCTTCATCAAACAGTACAGTTTTGTAATCGAGATCTGTAAGTCTACCATTCAAACGAATGTAGAGGTCCAGTTGATTGCAGCACACAGGTTAGTGTATCCATGAGCTCAATCCTTGCAACTCTTATCCATTTTGATTTGGCGTCTATGAGTAAAACAAGTGATTTATACATTTAATGCAGCTAGTGTTATATGGTGAAGAACATAACCTACATCTGTGGCTTATTTTGTGGTATAATTCCAATATGTGACATAATTGTATTGTACCATTACGTATACAGGAAATGAATAATGCACCTGCTTCCTGACTCTGAATATTATTTTTTTCCAGCAGGAACTTCCACTTCCCTTCAAGTTCGGTTTAAGACTCCTTATTTGTTATTCTAAGTTACTGTAATATTTAAGTCATTGTTTTTCATTTGCTCTTAATTACACCGACTCGCCGGTAAAACTGAGCCGTGAGCTGATTAATCCTGCAGATGCCACAGGAAGTGTTTGTGCTGATTCATCTGTGTTGTTCAGCTGTGAAGGATCCTGTGGTGGTGGAGAGGTCAAATCTCCTCAGCATGATGAAGCTCAGCATTAAGGTTCTGATCCAGTCCTCCCTCAGTCTCGGCCGCACGCTGGACTCTGAATATCCACCTCTGCAGCAGTTCTTTGTGGTTCTGGAGCACTGCCTTAAACATGGGTTAAAAGGTGAGATGGGACATAAATCTTAAAAGTGAATGTAGAATTACAAAATGCCACTATTCATATAAGTAACTCTCACAAAAACATATTCCGGTGACCGGTCACGTTTCACCCTCAAAATCAAATGAGATGAGTATAATAAAATAAAATAAATTAATGAATATATATATATATTTTATATATATATTTTAGATGCATTTATTTAATATCTATCTATAAAAATGATATATTTTACAGTTTGACTTTTAGTTTTAATGGTGCATATTTTCCACTTATTGCTGGACATTTTTTATTTTCAGTTTGAGTTGATTCTCATTATTGTAATACAGTAATTTGTACTATATAAAATTATTTATTGTACAGTAAAAATAAAATGCTGCAATGTAATTAGTTGAAAATTTCAGTACAACAAATACCTCCATGATTTATAAATACTTCAGAGCAGTGTTCTTTTTGTTTTATTGCTATGCTGTGTTTTAGTTTTTATTAATATTTTTGAATTCAATTTCGTTTTATATTTTTTGTTTTCAGAAATTGAAAATGTGACCTTGGTTACTAGCTGAAAGAAATATGTGTATTATTTTTTTTTATATATTTTTTTCTGTTTATTTTATTCAAGCAAAGGTTTTATGATTTTAATTTAGTCAGCAAAATATGTATATATATATATATATATTAATGTTTTTTTTCAGGAGGGAAATGTTTAATTGTAATAAACTTAAAGGCTACATTTCTTGAAGGAAAATGCTTAGTTTTTTTTTTTGATGTTGGAGTTTAAAACCAAGATATTCTTGACAGTTTTTGTGAAATTAATCCATTTTATGGCCTAAATCCTGCATGTTTCTGTCTCTCCTCCTGTGCAGTAAAGAAGACTTTCATTGGTCAGAATAGGTCTATCTGGGCTCCTCTGGAGTTGATCGAGAAACTGTGCCCTGAGTCAGCTGACATTGCCACCAGTGTGCGGGATATGCCTGGAATCAAGTAGGTCCCTATCACAAGCGTTTGTCTTAAATATAATATCCTGTCTGAAACGGTGTGATTTGATCTGTGCATTCATGAGGTTCTGTGTTGTTTCAGGACAGGCCTCGGGCGAGCTCGAGCGTGGCTGCATTTGGCTCTAATGCAGAAAAAAATCGCAGACTACATGAAAGTGCTAATAAATAGAAGAGACCTTCTTGGGTAAGAGCTTTTAAATTCCAATGATCTTTAATATTTAGACTCTTCTACAGAATGTGTTTAATATCATACAAAATGCAGTACTGTAGTGCTATTAAATTCTGGGCTTCCCAATGTTAAATTTGTGTTTGTTTTTTGCTGTCTCAGGGAGTTTTATGACCCCGGGGCTCTTATAATGGAGGAGGAGGGGGTTGTGATTGTAGGGATGCTGGTGGGTCTGAATGTGATCGATGCCAATCTATGTGTGAAAGGAGAGGATCTGGATTCCCAGGTAAAACATATAGCCATCCAAACCATGTTATCAGATGACACTGATGCTAAACATGTGTTTTTGTTTCTGCAGGTGGGCGTCATTGACTTCTCAATGTATCTAAAGGATCTGCAAGCTACTGAGAACGCACAGGAGTGAGTGTGTGGTCACTTAGCAAAGATTAAGCATTAAATCACTAATTACATGGCTAGAAACAAGACTATTATTTTGTTATGAACTAGTTTAGTAATTTTGACTCTTTCTGATTCTTTGACTGCTAACAGTGATTCAAAAATGACAGCCATTCTTGACCAGAAGCACTACATAGAAGAACTGAACCGGCATCTGAGCTGCACAGTAACAGATCTTCAGGCCAAGATGGACTCACTGGAGAAGACCAACAGCAAACTCTTTGAGGAGGTGGAAACATTAGATTGATTGATTTTTATGGACTTTATTATTATCTTGTATTTTGCATAATGTAATTTCTTGGTTCTAAATTGTGCACATTATTAAATACAGAATTAACGTGGAAAAATATATTTATTTGATGTCTTTTGTACAGCTTACAGCAGCCACAGATAGAATCAACGCTCTGCGTGAAGAGCAGGAACAACTTCAAAAAGAAAATACAAATATTCTCCAATCTAGTCAGAGGAAAGAAGAGGTGAGAGTTGCAATAGAAATGTTGTGTTATGAAAACAATCAGTATGAATATGCATCTGTTCACTGGAAAAGTCACTAGAAAAGTTTGGAACATCTAATGCCAGGACCCTAAAAATGGCCAAATGTAGGCCTGTCTGTTGGTTTATTACTAATAAATTAATCCATGCAGTATTTTGTCATTCTAAAAGAAAGTTTTATTTTCTAAGCAAAATTGCGCTCACTTTGGATTGTTGTTTAGGTGACTCTACAAGACAGCCAGGTTGAGCTAGAAACATATCGACAGACACGGCAGGGTTTGGATGAAATGTACAATGTAGTTTGGAAGCAATACAAGGAGGAAAAACGAATCCGGCAGGTAAGAATGGCAAATAATTTGGCTCTAAATGTAAAATAATTTTCACATTTGAGTCTGTATTGTATTACACGGTATTAAAGGGACCCAAAAAAATATATACTCACCCTCATGTTGTTTCTTTTTTCTGAGATATGTTGAAGAATCTGGGAAACCAAAAAGTTGCAGCTCTTTCATAGTATGGAAAAACTATTATGAAGGTCACTTGGGCCTAGAAACTGTTTGGTTACCTACATTCTTCAAAATATCTTTGTTCAACCGAAGACAGAAACTCATATGGGTTTAGAAAAACTTGAAGTTTAAGAAATGATGACCGAATTTTCATCCCTTTAATGCTTTAATGTAAATCTAGTATTTTATGGAGTCAGTCAAAGTGTCTGAATAAACTGTTTGGCAAATCAGGAGCTGCAAAAGGAGCTGGAGCTGCAGATCGGTCTGAAGCAGGAAGTTGAAGTTGCCATGAAACTCCTGGAAAAGGACACGCATGAGAAACTAGACACGCTGGTCGCACTTCGCCAACAACTAGAGCAAGTCAAGAATCTCAACTTACAGATGTTCAACAAAGCACAGGTGATACATCTTGTTGTCTGAACAACATGTTACTGGAATAGGATTACCTGTAATTGAAACTTGAGTCTTGTCGTTTAACCAATAAGGAGTCTGAACGAGTGGCCCAGAAAAAAGTGGAGGACATGCAAGCGGTGGAAAAGAAGATGATTCAGATGGAAGCAGCCATGAAGGAACTAGAGCAGAGGTGCCAGGACATTTTTAGGGAATAATTCACTCTAAATTATTCATCATTTACCCACCTATATGTTGTTCCAAACCTAATGACTTAGTTTTCCTTATGATCTTTTGAAGAATGTTGATGATGTCATACAGGTTTGAAACAACATGAAGATCACAGATATGTATGAAATTATATGTATGTGTTTTTTCTAGATCTGACAAACATATTTGCTCCTTAGGCTTCAAAATTCAGAAAATGTGCGCAAGATCACGGATGAAAGCCAGAATGAGCTGAGATCAGAGGTGAAAGGGAAAGTGGATGCTCTGCAGAAGCGTCTCGCTGACCTCGACACACACAGGTAGAGTAAATCCGGCTTCTAGAAGTGCGCTGACTTTGCTGTCATAGATACCTCGAAGGGATAGTTCATCCAAAGATGAACATACAAAAAAAAATTGTATAGCCTGAATTGTAAGTCGCTTTGGATAAGTGTCTGCTAAGTGCATAAATGTAAATGTAAATTTTGTCATAATTCATCACACACACTTAAGTTGTTCCAAACCTTTATGCATTTTTTTCAGCTGATGAACACACACAAACTATATATTTGCTTACTTTATAACTCGCAATTGTGACTTTATAAATCGTAATTCTGACTTTATAACTCGCAATTGTGACGTTATAAATCGTAATTCTGACTTTATAACTCGCAATTGTGACGTTATAAATCGTAATTCTGACTTTATAACTCGCAATTGTGACGTTATAAATCGTAATTCTGACTTTATAACTTGCAATTGTGACTTTATAAATCATAATTCTTACTTTATAAATCGTAATTCTGACTTTATAACTCGCAATTGTGACTTTATAAATCGTAATTCTGACTTTATAACTCGCAATTGTGACTTTATAAATCATAATTCTTACTTTATAAATCACAATTCTGACTTTATAAAATTGTGGACGTTATAAATCGTAATTCTGACTTTATAACTCAATTGTGACTTTATAAATCATAATTCTGACTTTATAACTCGCAATTGTGACTTTATAAATCATAATTCTTACTTTATAACTCACAATTGTGACTTTATAAATCGTAATTCTTACTTTATAACTCGCAATTGTGACTTTATAAATCGTAATTCTGACTTTATAACTCGCAATTGTGACTTTATAAATCGTAATTCTGACTTTATAACTCGCAATTGTGACTTTATAAATCATAATTCTGACTTTATAACTCACAATTGTGTGGCGTTATAAATCGTAATTCTGACTTTATATTTCGCATATTGTGACGTTATAAATCGTAATTCTGACTTTATAACTCAAATTGTGACTTTATAAATCATAATTCTTACTTTATAACTCGCAATTGTGACTTTATAAATCATAATTCTTACTTTATAACTCGCAATTGTGACTTTATAAATCGTAATTCTTACTTTATAACTTGCAATTGTGACGTTATAAATCATAATTCTTACTTTATAACTCACAATTGTGACTTTATAAATCATAATTCTTACTTTATAACTTGCAATTGTGACTTTATAAATCATAATTCTGACTTTATAACTCGCAATTGTGACTTTATAAATCGTAATTCTGACTTTATAACTCGCAATTGTGATGTTATAAATCGTAATTCTGACTTTATAACTCGCAATTGTGACTTTATAAATCGTAATTCTGACTTTATAACTCACAATTGTGACGTTATAAATCGTAATTCTGACTTTATAACTCGCAATTGTGACTTTATAAATCATAATTCTTACTTTATAAATTGTAATTCTGACTTTATAACTCGCAATTGTGACTTTATAAATCGTAATTCTGACTTTATAACTTCAAATTGTGACTTTATAAATCATAATTCTTACTTTATAACTCAATTGACTTTATAACTCACAATTGTGACTTTATAAATCGTAATTCTTACTTTATAACTCACAATTGTGACTTTATAAATCGTAATTCTGACTTTCTAACTCGCAATTGTGACGTTATAAATCATAATTCTTACTTTATAACTTGCAATTGTGACTTTATAAATCGTAATTCTTACTTTATAATTCGCATTTGTGACTTTATAAATCATAATTCTTACTTTATAACTTGCAATTGTGACGTTATAAATCGTAATTCTGACTTTATAACTCGCAATTGTGACGTTATAAATCGTAATTCTGACTTTATAACTCGCAATTGAGAGTTTATCTCACAATTCTGTGAAAAAAAAGTCAGAATTGTGAGATAAATAGTTGCAATAACGGAAACGGGCTTCCTTACCAAACAGTTGACTTCCATAGTATGGAAAAAAAAATACTATAGAAGTCAATGGCTACCGTCAACTGTTTGGTTACCAATATTCTATTGTGTGTTCAGCAAAATTAAGAGTTTTCATTTTTGGGTGAACTATCTCTTTAAAGTTAAACCAGCTGTGAAATATTTGTTTTGAATTTACATTTATTATTCTAATCCCTTTAGAATCTCATCCTGAATTGTATGTATTTTATTTGATGTATTCTCGCATTTGTTTTGTTCTCTAAAGAGTTTAGTTGAAATTAAAGTTAAAAATATGGTTAAAAACAAGGGGTCATAATTTGACCCCTCTAGATTTAGATTTTTTATACTCGTGGTGTTTCTGTTCTGTTTTCAGGGCAGGCCTGGAGTCAGATCTCAGCGCAGAGAAGGAGCAGCGGCAGAACCTACAGAGGGTGCTGCAGAGAGAACAAGACAACAGCACAGAGCTGCGCACACAACTGCAGCAGCTGCAGGGCCTGCAGACGGTCAGATGCACTGCTGCTTCCACCATAAAACTAACCACTTCAAGTCAATAAAGACTTCAAATTATACACAATCAAAGCAAGAGTCAAGCTTTTGTATTATTGTGTTAATAAATAATGACTGCTTCAATCTAGAACACTCTACCTTTGTTTGCACAGGAGCTGCTTGATCTTCGACAGGAGAAGAAACAGCTCCAGCAGCTGTGTGAGGAGCAGGAACAGGCTCTACAGGAGATGGGCCATCATCTCAGCCAGTAAGACTACTACACTCACTGTTTCTGGATAATGACCGTTCACATTTGTCTTCTTTAGAGCTGCTTTGACAGAATTTAATTTGTATCATAATTAACAAATTCTGCAAAACTGACAGTCTTTTTGGACGGACTTCAGCTGAATGATGCTTTTGTCATTTTAGAGATGCTTTACAGCTGAAAGTGTTCATTTCATAACTGAAGAACTTTGCAGCATGCTAAATGTCTTGAACTAAAATCCTACTTTCAGATCCAAACTCAAGATGGAGGACTTTAAAGAGGTCAACAAAGCCTTGAAGGTAAAGGAGCTTCATGAGGTTACTTTATTGTGTCCATTTGCACAGCAAAACTAAAGATCCCTTCTCAGTATTGCTTTCCATGCATTCCTTTTTTACTTTGCTGTGTAACTTCTTCTAGTTCTTGTTAACTTACTGATTTGACTTACTTTTGTAAAATAGATTTTACTGTCACTTTTAATCATTTTAATGCATCCTTACCTAATAAAGGTATGTTTTTTCCCCAATAATTTAAGTAACACATAAGGTTCAGTATTCAAATAATTTTGAATTTTCTTATGTTTTCCAGGGTCATTCCTGGTTAAAAGATGATGAAGCTACTCAGTGCAAGCAGTGCAAAAAAGAATTCTCAATCGCTCGGAGAAAAGTGAGTGATGCTCCACTCGGAGTCAGTCACTACATCGGTCTTTGGCATGTAACTCAACTCTTGATTTTCTGTTTGAAGCACCATTGCAGGAACTGTGGAGACATCTACTGCAACAGCTGCTCCAGTAATGAGCTGGCTCTGTCCTCGTACCCCAGACCTGTCCGCGTGTGTGACGTCTGCCATTCCCTTCTGCTCCAGAGAAGCTCCATCGGCTCCTCCTGACAGCATTCAACATCTCTGCTGATCATGTGTGAGATACTACAGGCCCACTGTATTAATCAAGCTTTCAATCTGTTTTTAACACTTAAGCGTTAATTGCTTGTGGCACCACTGGCTTCCGTTTGACTAAAACCTTTGACTGTTGCAAAACCATATGCAAAGTTTTTTGACAGAAAGATGTGAGGATAATTAGAAACTAACATTAATTTGATTGTATTTATAATCATAGTCTCCATTTTGGGAGAGCACTAACATATATAGGCCTTTCACATGTTCACCAAAAGTGTATGCAGAGGAATCATATTTCGATACGCTTCTTGCTTTTTAGTCTCCTCTTATTAAAATAGGACTGAATTAATTTTATAATGATTTTGTAAATTGTATTGTGTTCTATTTTATTTTTTTAAGGACACATGGAATTACTGAATTGTAATCGTTATCACTATGTTTTAGTGTATGTGCTTCGGCTATAAAGAATTAATCTGTGCATGTCATACAAAAATATACCACTATCAGAAGTCAAGAGTTGGGATCAGTTCTGTATGAAGTTAGTAGATATGTGAATTGTTCAAGAAAATGTGTAAACCATTCATAAAACTATTCTTACATAAATATAATTGAACAACAATGGTTTTATAAACACATTTATTCTGCTAATATCACAAATGAGGCATGAAGGAAGTCTGTAAAATCATTTATACCAAAGACTAAAGAGCAGATGCATTGTATTTTCTCCAACTTTTTTTTATAAAACTTTTTAAGACTCTGAATACAAAATGTCTATTTTAGATTGTATGACAGTTTCCCGTGTTGTACCCTCTTTTGTCTCCTGTTCTGTTCATATAGCTGTAATGAAGTTTCTGAAGATTTTATAGAATTGTGTACGGTTTAATAAACACTGCCTCAAAGTAATAATCCATCTGTGAAGCCATGAGGAATCAGACATTTGTCCACTACACTGAAATCACAGGTGATACACTGCATGGGGAAAAAGCAAATGCAAACAGTAACATGCATCTAATGAAACGTCCACTTCCCACCATGCTGTAAAATTATACAAATATATATATATCTTTTTCCTAAAATTAAACTCTCTCTAAACGATCGGCCTGGAGTAAGCATTAAGTACATGCAAAACACCTTTGCAGGAGCCAAAAGTTTAAGATATGATGCTACAATCACTGACAGAGTAAAACCTCCGTGTGCAAAGACGTCAAGCTGTACGAAAGACTTTGATAAAGTTGGCCCATAGAGGAAACAAATCACCTCTTTAATACTCTACTGTAAAAACAGATGTACAGGCACCTCTCCAGTGTGATACATGGGTTGTGTCACATTTAAGCAAATAAAGAGTTTCTCTTTAACAAATTACCACCTCTAGTCAGGATTTGTTTACAGCCATGTCAAAAGGGAAAAAGAAGTTTACTTGTGTACAGCTCCAAACACGACTTAGAAGGAAACAAACAAGTGAAAGAGGACACTGTTCAAATGAAGGCTATAAAAAGCCCGGAGGTTACATCCCCCAGCCTCCCCCCATGCTGCTGTTGAGGCCGTTCGTTCCCATGGACCCGCGGCTCCCTCCACCGTAGTAACTGCTCCCCATCCCGCCCTGATTACCTGACAGGAGAAAGAAATACACGTTTTAGGACCAGGGAGTTCTCAGTGTGGAAAGAATCCTCATTTATACTATGACTCAAGGCCTGGTCACATGACAAGCGATGCAGGTTTGTCATGAAAGGGTGATTTACATGGTTATTATAGTTAACTACACCAAAATTAAAACATTACAAAAACATTAGTCACTTGAAATACACAATTCATTTCAACTAGTTGCCAAGTTTGGGATCAGATGGGATCAAAGGTGAAACAGTTTAAAGTTTGGGTGAAAACGTTACATTTAAAGTGCATGCAATCCAGTGCCGGAGATGATTGGGAGACTTTGATGGAGGTCATGTGATCAGGCCTTGAGCGATGTGTCAAATTCTAACCCACTTGGACCCCTAAAAACTCTCTGGGCGCTGGGTGGGTGTATTTGGAACTAAATTATAAATCCCAAAATACTAAGCCTTAACCAGCAACATGCATCAATAAACCAACACAAAGCAATCGATAAAAACATCAGTATTTTTAAAAATGATATATCCCATGTACAAATTCTGGATGTCCTAATTCAGAGACTGCATCTTTCGAACGCAGCATTCCAAAGACGTCAATGAGGGGCTAAATGCATTAATGCAGCCTCAAAACGCGTCCTAGTAAGAGGACTTTTATTGAGAGAAAAAGCAGAATTGCACTTTTAAATGTAGTGTTGGGTTTCAATTTACTCTGATATTTAACTTATCAATATAAGAGTCAAAAAATTCTAGTACAAACTTTACTGCCACTCATTAACAGCAGCTGTCACCGTTTCTATGCAACAAGAGCAATCCACCATTAGTGAGACCATCCCATTTAAACAATACTTGGTTTGAAGAATGCAGGCCCTGAATTGGGACGCAGATTATGTCATTTATAAAATGATCAAATGAAATGCCTGTTTTGTTTAGTAAGCTAACCATTACCATAATCTTTGCATTTTACATGCAACCTTTACTGAATTTTGCTCTGTTAAATATGTGAACATTGTGATATTGAAAGGGACACATTTATTCAAAAGAAAGATACTATGTAGTCAATGTAAAATCCAGAAAATCTTTATTAAAATTATATTATTGGCATTGAAGTACTGTTTAATTGTGATTGTATTTACCTGATCAGCTACAACAGGATAACACGAAAGGCTTTTTAATCAGGCATTACAAACAGCTACCCCTAGGGGTCCAAGGGCGATAGGATTTGGCAGGGAACCGGCTAGCAGAGCTACGGAAGAGCTGACACTCACTGTAGTCACTGTAGCCCCCCATGCCACTCTGGTTACCATAACCTCCGCTGTAGCCAGAGCCCATCTGCTGGCTGCTGTGTCCGTATGACGACTGGTTTCCTGCAGAGCGACAATTATGCATTTATGATAGCTGCTCAGTAAGAGTTACTCAATTCTGAAGGAGAGGTGAAGAAGGGGTCTTAGCCATACCGCCCATCATTTGGCCACCGTATCCTCCACTTCCGCCCCTGCCGTGGAGTTTAGGAACAGCTCCACATAACGGTGCTCTGCATGAGAATAAAAGCCCATTCACAACAAGAACGACAACAAAATGTACTTAGTTAGAATCCACACCAACAGAAAATAACATTCTGTTTATAATAAGCACATGCTACAGTTTTGTCTGGATTCTGATTGGCTATCAATGTTTTTGTCATTCATCAGCTTGAAAAGTTGCTTTTAGTTCTCCCACTTAAAAAGATGAGAGGCCTGTAATTTTCATCATAGGTATACCTCAACTATGAGAGACAAAATAAGAAAAACAAATCCAGAAAATCACATTGTAGGATTTTAAAGAATTTATTTGCAAATTATGGTGGAAAATAAGTATTTGGTCACCTAAAACAAGCAAGATTGCTGGCTCTGCAGACCTGTAACTTCTTCTTTAAGAGGCTCCTCTGTCCTCCACTCGTTACCTGTATTAATGGCATCTGTTTGAACTCGTTATCAGTATAAAAGACACCTGTCCACAACCTCAAACAGTCACACTCCAAACTCCACTATGGCCAAGACCAAAGAGCTGTCAAAGGACACCAGAAACTAAATTGTAGACCTGCACCAGGCTGGGAAGACTGAATCTGCAATAGGTAAGCAGCTTGGTGTGAAGAAATCAACTGTGGGAGCAATTATTGAAAATGGAAGACATACAAGACCACTGATAATCTCCCTCGATCTGGGGCTCCACGAAGATCTCACCCGTGGGTCAAAATGATCACAAGAACTGTGAGCAAAAATCCCAGAACCACAGGGGGGGACCTAGTGAATGACCTGAGAGCTGGGACCAAAGTAACAAAGGCTACCATCAGTAACACACTGCGCCCGCCAGGGACTCAAATCCTGCAGTGCCAGGCGTGTCCCCTGCTTAAGCCAGTACATGTCCAGGCCCGTCTGAAGTTTGCTAGAGAGCATTTGGATGATCCAGAAGAGGATTGGGAGAATGTCATATGGTCAGATGAAACCAAAATATAACTTTTGGTAAAAGCTCAACTTGTCGTGTTTGGAGGAGAAAGAATGCTGAGTTGCATCCAAAGAACACCATACCTACTGTGAAGCATGGGGTGGAAACATCATGCTTTGGGGCTGTTCTCTGCAAAGGGACCAGGACGACTGATCTGTGTGTAAAGGAAAGAATGAATGGGGCCATGTATCGTGAGATTTTGAGTGAAAACCTCCTTCCATCAGCAAGGGTATTGAAGATGAAACGTGGCTGGGTCTTTCAGCATGACAATGATCCCAAACACACCGCAACAGCGAAGGAGTGGCTTAAGAAGCATTTCAAGGTCCTGGAGTGGCCTAGCCAGTCTCAGATCTCAACCCCATAGAAAATCTTTGGAGGGAGTTGAAAGTCCGTGTTGCCCAGCGACAGCCCCAGAACATCACTGCTCTAGAGGAGATCTGCATGGAGGAATGGGCCAAAATACCAGCAACAGTGTGTGAAAACCTTGTGAAGACTTACAGAAAACGTTTGACCTCTGTCATTGCCAACAAAGGGTATATAACAAAGTATTGAGATGAAATTTTGTTATTGACCAAATACTTATTTTCCACCATAATTTGCAAATAAATTCTTAAATAAATCCTACAATGTGATTTTCTGGATTTTTTTTTTCTTATTTTGTCTCTCATAGTTGAGGTATACCTATGATGAAAATTACAGGCCTCTCTCATCTTTTTAAGTGGGAGAACTTGCACAATTGGTGGCTGACTAAATATTTTTGCCCACTGTAATTAAAAACTTTGTTACAGTTACTGTCCTTTAGTGTTGTGACAGTTAAGCCCAAAGTATACATCAGTTTTTAGGCATATGCGAGTGTCAGCGTACAGTGCGTGATCGGAATTTAATCATCAGAATAGTACGCACACTGTCAGATTTTTGTATCCACGTGTACTTTGCGCATTGATTGGTTTTGCACTAATCGGTTGTTCCACAAGGTGGCAGCACTAACACGGGCCGTTATTTTATAGTAGAAAACTAAACTAAAGAGTCGGAACAACAACAAAATACCAGAGAGTGCAACAACAATAGACAGCTGCATTGACAAAGCGCTTGTGTCAGGGGTTATGAGAGAGCCGCAACTTACTTTAAAAGAGTACAAAGACATTTTTATCAGACATAACTTCTAGAAAAAACAACAGATGCTGAACAAAGACTGCCTGTGTTCGCTCACACTATCACTATTCAAATACTTTGAAAGGCTGTGCGTTCATCTGTACAAAACATGTACAAAAACAAAGTATACTTTGGGCTTTAGGCTACAGAATATCATCCATCTATCATAACCAAAGTTTTATTAAGGTGTTCAGTTTCCTTCAATAGAAGAATTCAGAAATTCAAGACCCATTAACAGGACTGAATTTAAAAGTATAGTTCACTCAAAAACAAATGATTTCATAATTTACTCAATCTCAAGTAGTTACAAACCTTTATGAATTTCTTCCATCTGCTGACACAAAAGAATATATTTAAAAGGATGTGAGTAATCAAACAGAAGACTTTTCATTTTTTGGTGAACTATACTTTAATGAAAATCATTCAGTTTTACTTTTGTTTCCTCTTCTAACACTTACGCATATTGGCTTTGTCCTTCGACATGGCTGCCACGGCGTCCTCATGTGTGGCAAATTCTACATCCGCCTCGCCTGTTACTCTTCCATCAGGGCCGATCTCCAGGTGAACACGCACTGGGTTCAGTGGAGAGAAGAACTAGAGAAGAAAACATGGAGATAAACAGTAAACAGGACATGTATGTAATCAAATAAAAGCTTTGTATTAACCATTTAGGCGCCAGGGTTTTTTGGAAAAAATGCTGGATTTTGACATCAAGACTTCAAAAGCTTGTGGCTTGACAGGGGTTAAAGATAGAGAGCTACTGTAAATTAGAAAAATGTTGGGCATGACCAAAAGTTTATGTGGGGTGTAAATATACTCATCTAAATTGCATATTATGATGTCATCATGGGGCGGCCCTCTCGAATTTCATAATATTCAGGAAATAGTAGATATTGAATTGATGTTTGAACTTATTTGCATGTTTGTTTGTTTTTTATTCTTCTTTTATTCTCATAATTTACTCACACGCTATGAACTGAACTGCTTCCGCATCAATGACACTATAGCTCACTTGCTCTACTACTTTCTATGAACACTGTTGGTCTAAAATCGAAGTACCACATGTCTGCCATCTAGGGGCAGGGAATAAAAATGCATATTAGAAACTACAGCCTATTTAATGAAGCATGACGCCTTGTCGCAATTTTGCGACTTTGGCGCTTAGAGGGTTAACATTTATATAAGTACTTACATTGTATATGTCAGTTTCAGCGGCTCTGTATGGAAGGCCTCTCATGTGCACACAATGTCCCGTTGTGCTCTGAAAGGAGGAGCCGCCATCTCCATAACGACCATCTTTGAGGCAGATAAGAACAAGTTAAGAAAAAAATATTCTGCCTGATAAGCCTTTCGCTGTCTGTTTTACTTAACTGTGCACAAGTATCTTGACAGGAAGCTGTAGAAACAGAGCAAGATTCAAAGATTTATCTCGACAGAGTAAAAGCAGCGCTATTCCTTTTATTTATTTAGCAGAGGCTTTCTTATCTAAAGTGTCATAAAACTGTTTATTACAAGAAAAGTTCCTTGAAATCACATGAGGTTTGAACCTACAACCATTCAGTTAGCAGTGCAAATCTGCAAATCTTATTTTGGAACTACTTCGAGTGCCATAGTGTCTAACTTTTTCTCTATATGCACACTACCATTCAAAAGTTTTAGTTTTTTTAATTGATACTTTAATTTAGCAAGGATGCTTTAAATCAAGTGACAGTAAATGTTTTTTTACTTTCTATAAATCACATAACCCTGAAAAAATGCAACATATCCACAAAATGTATCACAGCTTTCAAAAAAATATTAAGCACGATAACCGTTTTCAACATTTCAATATTCAATAAATATTTATTGTGCAGCAAATCAGCATATTAGAATGATTTCTAAAGGATCATGCAATAATGTAATAATGCTGGAAATTCAGCTTTGCATCACAGCAATACATTACAATATATTCAAATAGAAAATGTTACTTAAATTTGTAATTTTTCACAATATTACAGTTTTTACCATATGTGAGCCTGGACCACAAAACCAGTCATAGGTGTCAATGCATATTATTACTAATCAAAAATTAAGTTAATATATTTACGGTAGGAAATTTACAAAATATCTCCATGGAACATAATCTTTACTTAATAATCCTTTTGACCCATACAATGTATTTTTGGCTATTGCTACAAATATACCCCAGCGACTTAAGGTTTTGTGGTCTAGGGTCACATATTAGACCAAATAAATGCAACCTTGGTGAGAATAAAATACTTTAGAAATATATCTTACTGACCCCAAATTTATGAACAATAGTGAAAGAAATATTAAAGCAATATTCCATGTTTAGTATTATTAAGCTCTATCAATAGTATTTGAAGCAATGTTAATAGCAACAAAAAAGACTTCACCTCCACCGTAGCCTCCACGTCTCATTCTCTCAAAGGAGACTCCTCTGCCCATGCTGTTGTAGCCGCGGCCGCCTCCAGGCCTGTCGTAGGGGCCCGGTCTCTGCATGCCCATGACCTTACGCTGGGGTTCATGTGTGCGCACTTCCGCCCGGCTGCTCTTGAAGATCTCTATATACCTAAAGACATAAATGCAGAGTAATGGCACCAGGGTCTACTGGTAAGAGACAAGAGCATTCCTGCGTGCAGTATAAATAAGGGCTGTCTGAAAACAGGTCTAATGAACAAACACCCTTAGAAACAATGACTCTGGGATGACACTAATTAACAGTCTGCCTCTGCGTTCAGTGACTTTACGTAACATGTTTCCAAAAAAAAAAGAGACACAGAGAGAGAAAATAAAGAACCCTTAAATATTTAGTTTCATTCAACCCTTCATTACGAAGAACTTTTCTTATGGTCACCCGAAGGCAGCTGGCAATGTGTTACTGTGGTCTGGGTCTTATTGGACTGACACGCTGCTTTCGTTCTCTGCTAGCAAAGCACTTCAGACTGTTAGGGTTAACTTTGTATTACCTGTTTAACTGGGTCCTCGTCATCTGAAGTCTTCAAATGGTAGAAAAGCTGAGACATTCCTATTGCATAAAACTTAGTGCTGAGTGGCCATGTGACTTGGCTATCGATCAAGCAGAGAAGGGTTGACGTCAAACATCTCAAGTAAAAAAGAAATGTTTCTTGAGCAGCAAATCACCGTATTAGAATCACTTCTGAAGAACTATGTGACTGAGAACTCAGCTCAAGAATAAATTACATTGCAAAACTTTCAAATATAAATGTTATATTCAGCCAAAAATTTAAATTGTCATTAATCAATGTCGTTCCAAGTAAGACCGTCATTCATCTTCAGAACACAAATTAAGATATTTTTGATGAAATCTGAGAGCTTTCTCAGTAAGGTTGGACAAAAAAATGTCAAGTCATCCTCTGTCAAAATCTTTATACATGTTTATGACTGTTTTATTTCTGCTTGTAAACAAGGTGTATTGCTCCTGCATAAGCAGCACCATGCGCATGATTCGTGATACTGCTGTGAATGCAAATTGAAGACTGACATGGAAGAGAATTTGAATAAAGTCTTGTTCTTTGCAAACAAAAAGTATTCTCGTAGCTTCATATCATTAAGTTTGAACCAATGATGTCACATGGACTATTATATCAATGTCCTTACTACCTTTCTGGGCCTTGAACGTATCAGTTGTGTTGCTGTCTATGCAGGGATGAAAAGCACTCGGATTTCATCAAAAATATCTTAATGTGTTCTGAAGATGAACGAAGGTCTTAGGGGTCGGAAAAAACATGAGGGCAAATAATCACAGAATTTTCATTTTTTGGGTGAGCGAACCCTTTAAATTGTAAAAATATTTCACAATATTACTCATGTCAAAAGAAACAAACTCAATTACAAGTGTGTGAATACATATTCCTTTAGGCCTACCTTCTACATAATCTTTCTTCACTGCAATTTTAAGATCTTCTTCTGATTCCAACTCTACAAATGCTTCTCCACTTGGTCGCCCTTCCCGTGTGTATGTGAAGTGTATGCTTGTCCCATTGCTTGCAATTTTGCATTCTATGATGAAATTTAGCTAGAATTAGTCAGGCAGGGAATACAACCTAAGTGGAAAAGATTTAAGCAGATGACTTTTTTTACCTGAGAAAAACCTCTGAACTTCATCAACAGAACAGGACCATGGCAACCCTCTGACTCTCACCACAAAACCCTCTCCATCCGCCATACTGGAAACAACCCTGATTAAACAATATAAGATAGTGACTCTTTAATAGGCTACAGTATAACACAAAAACTAATATTTCTTATAAAGTGATCTGAATTTCAGACACTTATCTGCATTTCAAATGAAGCATGACTGCATAGTAAACTACCCCAGACATACAACATATAAAGCAAAATGCTCAGCCAAAAAAAAATAAACAACAGCCAACTATTAATTAAAAGAAAATCCAATCAATCATGCACCTAACATTTCCTATTCATTATCTATTCGGTCAAAAAAAATAATTGAAAATCCCTTTAAGCATAAAACAAGGCTCTATGAGAAAAGCAAATAGTAATTTACATAATAAATGAGGTAAACTCTTTTGCATAACTGAGGAAACGAAACGGTTAGCTTAGCGAGCTAACGTTAGCTGAACCACATACCTTCTTATAAACCCCCAAAAGACGCTTCGTCTACTCAACCGAGGCAAAGTGACGTGATTTATCTATCCCTTAATAACGTATTTTACCATACAACTTCTTATATGTGTCAAGAATAAGTACATTAATACAAAAAACACGAGAAGCTGAACTGTATGAACGAGCAATAAACGGCGCTCTTCTCTGATCTGAGGCGGATTCAGAAACTAAAGAAGCGTTTGGCGACAGCTGCTGTTTGGGATGTGAAACTACATCTATATGACACATTCTCTGTCTGTGTCACTATCAGGAACTTATGCTACTATTTACATACGAATAACCCAATACGAATAAAAAATATCACACCTTTGAACAGATTCTATTTATATCATAGACCGTAAAAAAAGGTTTATATTCGTATCTGCTAGGCCTATCACTCAGTGGCGGAGCCATTGGGGTGTCCATAGTGGCCCCTGGCATCTGATCGGCCACCCAAAAAAATGAATATAATACTATTTTATTTTCTTTGTATAATCGTACAGAAAAATAAGTCATGCAATGCGTCTTGTGTTCCGCATCGCGCTTCATCGCATCCATTCCCAGCCTCTCACACATGCAACGAGCTGACTGACATCAGAGCAGGAAACAAAGGGTGGCTTAAACAGATGACTCTATTGTTACCTGAAGAATTTCTGAACTTCTCAACAGAACAGTTTTGAGCTCTTTGTTGGCTTGATCATCGCGCTCTCCAAAAGCCTCAGACCAGAAGCAAAGCAATGATTCTTATCAGCATGAAGTAAACACTGAATGAACATCCGATCCATGATGAATGATATACACTACAGCTTACTGAATGTATAGTGTGTCATGTAATCACTCAATGAGTGTTTCAGCCGTGGAAAGACAGCAGCTAGAAAACAGGAACTGTGTCCATAATAGTGAGAAAAATGTTCACTAGAGAGAATTTAGCAAAAATTACTTTAATGCATTTACTCATAATTGCCCTTTTTATTATAATTAATAAAAATGTATAGATATAACGTTATTATAAAAATGGTCTAATGTGAATTAATGTGTTTGTATACAAAACAATTGTTACTTTTAACCTTAACAATAGGTTCCTATAGTTAGTTTGAAAAATTATAAAAAATAATTATCTACATTACCAGTCAAAACAACAACATAAATTATTTTACTAAAAACTGCTTACCTGCATTTATTTGATCCAAAATACAGCAAAGGCAGTAATATTGTGAAATATTTTTACAATTTAAAATAACTGCATTCTATTTGTATATATTGTAAAATATAATTAATTGCTGTGATCAAAGCTGAATTTTCAGCATCATTACTCCAGTCTTCAGTGTCACGTGATCCTTCAGAAATCATTCTGATTGGCTACTCAAGAAACATTTTTATCATTATTAATATTATAAATATTTAAAACAATTGAGTTGGTTTTTTTTCTGAAATAAATTACATCAATTAATACTTCTATTTAGCAAGGATGCTTTAAATTAATCAAAAGTGATAATAAAGACATTTATAATGTTACAAAAGATTTCTATTTCAGATAAATGCTATTCTTCTGAACTATACTTATCAAAGAAACCTGACAAAAAAAATCTGCTCCACTGTTTTCAACAACAATAATAATAATAATAAATGTTTTTTTGAGCAGCAAATCAGCATATTAGAATGATTTCTGAAGGATAATGTGATACTGACGACTGGAGTATAATGATGCTAAACATACAGCTTTGAAATCACAGGAATAAATTACATTTTCAAATATATTCAAATAGAAAGCAGTTAATAAAACTACCTATTTCATTATTACTGCCTTGTATTTTGCCTAAATAAAGCAGTGAGCAGAGATAGTTATTTTATAACATTACAAATCTTCTGTAATGCGTTGGTTAGTACTTAATGTTAGCTTGTTAATTATTCCTGAATAAGGCCTCACTCCAACTGAACTCAAAAGTTGGCACTTTCCCTGAACAACATTTACAAAATCCACTGTAGCCTACAAGTTACTGTTATGGAACCAGCACTGACAGTCTTGTCATTGTCTGTCTGTCTGTCCTTCTGTAATAATTTTATCAATGTTTCTTTGTTTGTTTGTGTCTGAGCACATGGCTCTGTCACAATGCGTCTTGTGTTCCGCATCGCGCTTCATCGCATCCATTCCCACCTCACATGTTTCCCTGGTCACGCTTGTTTAGTCAAGTCTTAGCATTCAAACTCAGTTTGTGATTGAATTTCACCTGATCCTGTTTTGGAGCTCTTTATTATTGTTCCTTCCCCTTATCTTTGCTGGTTTGTTCAAAATGTTTACTGTTTCTTAAAGACTGGTGAACGTTGATCCATAGTTATTATACATACTGAATGTATTTTGTGTGATCTCTTATCTTGTTATACTATCTCCCCGTTTCTCTGAACTGTGTTTTAGAGCATTTAATTTGTCTAGTTTTTGCATTTCTCTTTTATTTAGATTTAACGTTTTTGCAGTTACAATGTTTGGCTTGGCTTTTTGTTTTTAATTTTTGATTATTTAGTTTGTTATTTATTTGTCAAAACAATTGTGTTCCTGTAACAATTTTCTGTCTTGTGTGTGTCTTTTTGTGAAATTGTCTTGATAATCTTGTTTGTTAAAGATTTCTGCTTACCCAGATTCCTTCTGATACTACTTGGAAGAAAATGCAGCAAAGTCAAGTCTCTGGTTCTTTTTATGAAAATTATAAAAAATATAAGGATTCACTTCAAGCTGAATTTTCAGCTAACTCAATCTAGTTTTAGTTGGGACTCAGTGATCATTCCTGAAATATTGATTTATTATGTCTTTAAAACTGATTTTCACTTTACCTGCTGTTTCAAGTCACTGTCCTGTCAATAAAACTAATAATGCTCATTTGCATCTGTCCTATTTTTAAATTCCTGACAGTTAATCATTAGATCTTATGATCAACCACTGTTAATGATTGATAACATTAGATAATTATTTATTCAATAATGATTTCACTAACTTTAATTATAAATATAGCTAATGCTAATTATCAAAGTTACAGCAATAAATATTTATTTATTTTTTTTTATTTACAACATTATTACTGGATTTGAATTAGCTTGTAATTACCCCATGAATAAAACTCTAGCTCCTCACTGTATCACTCAACCAGTCTGAATAAAATTTCTTAAATTTTTTTATGAGAATATATATATATATATACAATATAAATATAATTCTACAGAAACTTTTTTACACATTCAAAATTACCCCTGCCATCATAATGTGGCATTTTATTTTAATTAATTATATATATTCCAATGCTCACAAAACTGCTTGTCCCCACAGCCATGTTCACAAAGTGCTATTTTGAGATCAAAAACAGAATTTTCTACAATTTAAATACATAAAGTATTATCCCTCGTTTAATGTCTCTTTTATTAATTGATGACATCCCTGTTTCTATTTTCTAAAGATCTATGAAAAAGGCCCATGTTTAGTCCACTGTTTCTCATATTCGATTTCATATGAAGCTTTTAGTTGATGTCACTAGTGTGACCTATTTATTTTTAGGGAATTGTAAGAAAAAAAAACTATAATACAAATGGTTTAAACTAATTAATTTAGTGAGTACACCGTGATTGACAACATGTGGTTTGATACTGTCACTGGTCTTACCTTCCTTATGGGTAACACCAGTGAAGATCAGTATATCAGGTCTTATGTATGTCACTGGTGTTACTGTCACTGGTGTTACTGTACTGTTTATCTGTCACATTAAATAAATAAAACACAATCTACTTATTTCTTGCATTTTCATTATTTTTCTTTAACTCTGATACATATGTGCTGACTAAAAATTGATAAATAATATTTCCTAGAAACTTTAAATATTGCTAAAGAAGATAACACCAGTGACAAAAATGATACATGTGGTCTTGAAATAATAGCACAAAAAAGCTACAAAGAACAATTAAGCTGTCATTTATATGTCATCTGATTCAGAATGCTGCAGCATGACTGGTCTTCAATGAAACCCAAAATGGCCCATGTTACACCTCTCAATAATCTCCCTGCACTGGCACCCGGTTGTAGCTCGCATCAAGTTCAAGACACTGATGCTTGCATATAGAACAACCACAGGCTCAGCACCCTCCTACTTCCACTCACTGATGACAATCTGCATAACCTCCAGAAGCCTGAGATATGCGAGTGAGAGACGCCTTGTGGTGCCATCACAGAGAGGCACAATCACTTTTCCAGAACGTTTTCATTCACCGTTCCTGGCTGGTGGAATGGACTTCCCACCCTCATCCGGAATGCTGGATCCCTGTCAATTTTCAAGCGACACCTGAAAACTCATCTCTTCCGTCTTTACTTGAAACACCTTTGCTCTCTTTCTTAAACCCCTGGCTAGCTAGTTTTGCTCTGAACATGCCTGAAATGTTGTATGACAAGCACTTCCTGTGACAGTATGCCTCTTTATAATGTATCGCTTATTGTATTCCTCAATTGTAAGTCGCTTTGGATAAAAGTGTCTGGTAAATGAATACATGTAAATATATATTCATAAAGTCAAAAGGTATCTAATAATGTGGTCTAAGTTTAAATGTTAAAAATATATATATTTTAAGACATTTTGGCATACCAAAAGTGGACGTTTCTGTAGAATGACCCAAAAGTTAAACTTTTGCTAACCATTTGTTGAAAAGGGCTTTAAAAAAAATTGTAGGCTATGCTATAATTATGGAAGCACGTTTTTGACAAATAAACAAATAATGCTTTGGTAAGTCATAATTATGACGTAAAAAGACATTATGACTTACCACCTTTACTCGAACTTTTTTATATATAATTATGACTTAGAAGCTTTTCGTATATTTTACCCAGTATCTCACAATTTCTATTTTTATCTTATAGCTTTTATCTCATGGATTTTAATGTCATTGTTATTATTATAACTAACGAACTATTTGTTTATTTATTTATTTATTTTTTAGAAACTTGGCTTCTGTATATATACATATATATGTCTAAGTTCCGTGTAAATTCAAATCCTTGGCAGAAGTTTTGTAAAAACAAATCTATTTCCTTGAGAGATCTGGCAACCCTGCATGTTACACCGCCTGTTTTTGTTGTTGTTCGAGTGTGGTTTATCACATGATGCGAGTCACGTAGTCTGGGCTGTTGTTAAATACCCCTCACCCAGCCCTCAGCTCCACCACCGCGGACAGACAGCCTCTCTTCAGAGAGTACCACGAGACCAGCGCTGTCTGCAGCTCGCTAAAATATCTTTGCCAGTTTTTTTATGTTGTTGAGACTTTGTTGAGCTAAGTTTCATCTTAACCAAACACTGCATATAGACGAGTGTTGTTCAGAGCCCTTACATATCATCGTGTTCAGAGGCAGAGTTTTGAGCGCTTTTCAGCCACGATGTCCAGCAACACGCAGGAGAGCAAGAGCTGCCCCATTCCCACGCGTGTCCTGCACCTCAAAGACTGGTCCCAGCTCCCAGACTGTTACAGTCAGACCCCTGGAGGGACACTCTTCTCCACCACACCAGGGGGTAAGACTGTGATTTATGCCTGTACAGTTAGTGTAGGGTGGTGAACCTGTATTTAGAGGAATATAAAATATTATGTTCTGGGGCAAAACAGCCTGAGAGCTTGGCTGCTTTCATAGCATGGTCTGTGTGTTGGTTTTAGCTGAGTTTTGTGCACTTGTCAATTGATCAGTTTGTGAGACCAACTTAAACCAACTAAGACCACGTTGTCCAGCCAGTTTAGGCTGGGGTTTCTTTTAGCAGTGTCTGAAAATTGTTGGAGAGACGCATGTTGTCATTCCCTATACTTTACACTATATAGATATTGATATTGTGGATTGTGTACATCAAATTAAGCAACAGAGCAAGCTGATGTTATTTTAAGATGATCACAAATTAAATAATAATAATAAATTATCTTAAGCATTGTTTTTGTCCTGTACATAATTTATTTTTTTGCATGAGTATAATTGTCGTAAATTATAGTGATTTTTTTAACCACTGAATCTCATTTCTAACTGGTTGAACTAATGGTGTTACAACTCACCATGCACTCACCATGTGTTGAACTGCACAATCTCAACTATTTTAAGCAATATAAGTCTGATGCAATACTTTTACTTTTTAACCTTGCAATATTGATTGACTTGCAATTAATTTATTTATTAATTATGCATGCATGCATTAAGCCAGGGCATGCATTTTAACAAAGTGCATTAAAACTAAAACCTCTGTTCATGTATTAGATTGTAATGATCTGAGATGTAGTGTGTGTCCTCTAAACATCTCACTGGTACCCATCCCTGTTGCTACACAAACGTTTGTTTTGAACAACAAGTTAATCTATATGGCAGGCTGTCTGCAGCAAGATAGCCGAACTGTCATTCTTGTTATGTAACAATGTCTGGTTATCTGATTTGTGACTTTCATGTCCCATATGATACAAGGCACTGAGTTAATCTAATCTTGTGAAAACAAATGCTTGACCCCTTTTCTTAATGGGCAGGACCCTCCACCCCACATGTTTCTCAATCTCCTTTGTCCCTCACTAGAATATCTTTCGCATGTGGCTGTAACTGTAGCACATGCAGAGGAGGAGGCAATTCTTAGAAACACCCCTCCTCCTTCACAGCTGCTGTGGATTTCAGGAATAACAGAACTCTATGTGCTCGGGAAAATGGGTTCATTGGGGCCACTGTATCATGTATGTATATATATATATATATATATATATATGACCGTAAATCTTGGTAACCTTTTACAAACAAAATACAGAAAGAAATAAAATGCTTAAAGGTCCATTTAAGATTTGTTGCATTAATACATAATATACATAACAAATAATGAATACATAATATCCCCTGGTTTCACAAACAAGGCTTAAGCCTATAGTCCTAATGACTGTCTAATGACTGTCTGAGCTGTTTCAACTGAAATAAACTTGCTCTTAGGGATCTTAAAATGCATCAGTTCCATTTTGTTCAAAGATGCATGGGAGTAATGTCTTTTTCTTAGGCATGTTTATAAAAACTACTTAAATGTCCTAATTGTACTATGGCCTAATCATGGCTTAGTCTAAGCCCTGTGTATGAAACCAGGCCTATATAACAAGTTCTATATTTTTTAAGTTGTAAACATTTAAAAATTGTAATAAATAAATACAATTATTGTCATGAACATATTTAAAAACTGCGATTTTAAGTAATTTGTCCTGCGATTTTAAAAACTTCCACTATCTTGAATTCTAAGAAGCTGAAGAGCACTCCGGAAACAAAACATCCAACAGCACAAAGTCCTGCTGAAACCGTTGGGTTGGTCTCTCTGCATTCCTCTGAGCAGAGCAGCTCACAGTTGAGACCACTGTTCGTCCACCCCCTGTCACCAGCTCCGTCCACACCCTGCCCCTCCCCCGTCTCTCTCAGCTCTCTTTTGTCCAGAACACACTGAACTAAATAGCACAAGATTGCATAACATGTTTTTCAGCCACTGGTAGCACTGTTGGGTACAGTATAGCTTTAGCTACAACAGAGATGTTATATGAGATAGCACATGATAGCAGTCAGAACAAACCTAACCAGGTCTAGTTAAGCTCCTCAAGTTTGTTCACTACATGTTCATCTGCTACATCGTGGTGCCCTCGTGTCTTGGCTCTGCTTGCTCACGTGCAGATGCGCTCAAATTTCCTAGAACTAAAATGGGAAGTGATGAGTCCTGCAATTCAGTTCACCCCGTTTTTCATTGTGGGAGCTTGAGTTCTTCCTTTCACATGCAAAATGTCAAACGTTTCAGTTTTTGTTTACAATCTGATAGCATGGATGTGTTGAGTGGCACATCAAGTTCCTTGCTATATTTGTTTTGTAAGATTATAATTGCTGTTCAAGAAATCCTCTTCAGAGTCACACATTTTATTGTTTTTTTCCGTACACATTGTACCCTGCAGCCTAGAATGTAAATATGTTTTTCTAGCCGTCTGATTGGTCGCTGTAATATATGTTCTATCCCTCCTCCAGGAACTCGGATCATTTATGACAGAAAGTTCCTCCTGGACTGCAGGAACTCTCCCATTGCCCGGACCCCGCCCTGTTGTTTGCCCCAGATTCCTGGGGTGACCGTTCCTTCCCACCATCCAATGTCCAAACTGCAGGAACTCAAAGAGGAGTTGGAGGAGGAGAAGGATCTGGCAGGTAAAATGGCTGTCTGTTCCAGAAAAAAAAAAGAAAACCTGTTCTGCGATAAAAATTCCCAGGAAACATTAAGCCCCCAGGCTTCTCCTGAAACAAATCATTTTTTATATATCCTATTTGTTTTTTTTTGGTCTTGCAATTCTGAGGTGATATTTTGCAATTGCAATTGATTGTGCAATTGCAAGACAAACTCAGAACTGTTATATAAACTTGAAATGAATTATGACAAGTTGCAACTACATAAAAAAAGTAAATAGCAAAGAGAAATCAAGTCAGAATTGTAGGATATAAACTCAAAATTGCAAGGAAAAGTTAGAATTGTGAGACAAACGACACAGAATTCTGATATATAAACTCAGAATTAAAATAGAGATATGAAGTCAGAATTCCAAGACAAACTCAAAATGATGACATAAAATGTAATTGCTAGGTAAAAAGTTTGTTGTAAGAAAAAAGTGCCAGTTATATATAAAATAAAAACAGAATTATGAGATGTATACTCAGAAATCAGAGGAATGATCTCAGAATCACACGATATAAATAAACTATAAACTAAGAAAAAAGGTATAATGGTGAAATAAAAAGTCAAACAATTCTGAGATTGAAATTCAGACAAAGTCAGAATTGCAAGAAACGTATGAGATAAGTCACAATTACTTTATTTTGTTGTGGGATCGGGCTTCCATAGAATATCTCAAAGAAACACTCTAATCAACCTCTTTTTTTCTTTTAGCTGATGACGACCAGTTTGAAATGGACATTTGAGCCTTTCATCTACCTCCTGTGGAGAATTCTCTATTATATCTGTCGGGATGTTGCTGCTTACCCCACGATCAGCGGACATTACATATTCACCAGATTGCAGGGCTTTTTAATGAGCTAAACACCCAAAGGGTGTCTTATTCTTTTGTTTAAAAGTATTTTTTAGACGTTTACCAGAAGAAAAAAACACGATTCTTTGACAAGTTTTAAAGTTCTTTATTGTACATATGGTACTTTCTAGTTTTTTTAAAGAAAATGTAGCATTGTGTGGGAGCCGGGGCAAAATCTCTAATTTCTGAGCTTTATATCTCCACAAACACTGTCGATTGTTTCATGGTGAAGACCGACTGTATGCCAAATGAATGTCTGTTGCATAAGCTTGGTGTTTTACCTGAAAAACGCACATCAGAACATAAATGTACACCATTGTGTGCCCTCAGGGTTTTCCTGGTGTTTCATTTGCCTGGATTTCCTCAGGTTTTATCATTTTGATTGAAATAAAAACATTTAAAAATAGTTGTCATTTGATCTGTTAAGAGTTTATTTGAAAAATATCACACTGTGAAATTGCTATTCATCTTGGGTTTCAAAATTTGCATAACTGTGCTACAAAAACCATGCGAACTTCCCTCTACTGCTAAAGGCATGTGACTTGTGTAAACTAGATTTACATTTAGAGAAGGAATTGTCTGAGCTTGCAAGGCCGAAAAATGTATACGCTATTATTAAGTTGTGGTTCGGTGAAAATTAAACTAGACATTATGGTTGTCAAAGAACACAACGACAGCAAACAGTGGCCATGTGAAAAACTCAAAGTTAATATGACTGTCTTGGAGAAAAAATTAGAAGATATATATGAACCTCATGGACAAAACATGTTTTTTTTTATGTTTTTTCTCAAGTCTTTATGCTTATCAAGGCTGCATTTATTTGATAAAGTGAAAACAGTAAGATTATAAAATATTTAAAAGTTTTTCGTTTTAAAAGATGAATTTTCAGCAGCATTACTTCAGTCTTCAGAATCACACGATTCTTAAAAATATTTCTAATATGCTGATTCGATGCTCAAGAAACCTTTATTAATGTTAAAGACAGCTGTGCTGCTTTATTTTTGTGGAAATTGCAATATAGCATTTATTGAAATATACATTTTATACATGTCTTTGTCACCTTAAATCAACTACACAAATTCTTACAATTGTACAACTTAAACAGTAGTGTGTGTCCTATATACAACAGTTTCAATAGGTTTAGTTGGTAGATGCTGTAACTACACGTCACTCATAGATTTCTTTCTAAATGTGTAACTTAAAACTCACTCCAAATCCTCTACATAGATCACCTCAAGGCAAAAACATTTAGAAAAGTGGTGTAAAAAGTTTGCCGTTGCTTTAAATAGAATTAAGTTCTAACAAAAGCAGAAGTGAAAGATGCATGTGCTATAGTAACGTTTCTCTTATAATAGGTGGTTTGGAACAAGATGCTTTATCCAAGCATTTCCATAGATGCGGTGTTTCAAAAATTATTACTCCGCTTTAGATACAAACTGACCTAGTTTAACCAATGACCTATTCTTTTAAGCTTCCAGCTGCCTCTATAAAACAACCCTGACTGAAATCTCTTAACCGGGTTTTCACCGTCACGTTGTACGGTAATGTTAAATCTTACCAGCATTTATTTTAGACCGGTATTCCAAATTCTTTAAATGCAAACTAGGGCTTGTTGGTTCAGAAAGACAATTATCATGCAAGTTGATTAGATTAAAAGACTTAGACAATAGACATCTTAAAAATCAAGTTTATTTCTTGAAATTTGTCCAAGACACTGGAGGAATGTATATCCAGTGTTTCGAGAAAGAATCTTGTTACAATTACCTGTGTATGTTTTGAGGTATAGTTGAATCACTATTAAAGCCACTCTTAAATATCTAATAAGACGGGAGGAAGTCTCTTTAAAAGCAGTAGAGGGGGGACAAATTAAAATAAAGTCACCAAGACTTGCCACTAACAGATTTCAATGGACAAGCTTACAATCGGAAGGAAATCCCTTTTTATCTCACCTTGAAGCCATGCAACACAGATCACAGGTGACACAAGGAAAACAAAACAAACTAAATTTAGAAACGCTAAAGAAAAATTAATAAACTGTTTATTTTGAAAGCATTTTGAGAGCTCGGAGCCTAGATGTGGTAGAGACAGCCATGATGTAAAATACAACCATACAATAACATTAGATTCAAAAAGGTACCAAAAAGTACAGTAAAAAAATAACACTTCCATCTCTGGAAATGTAAAAAGGACACAAGGGGGAAAAAAAATAAATGATAAAACAAATGAGAGAAGTGACATTTGCGCCCCACAATTCCTTATGTTTTCTGTACAAAATGAAGCAGAAGTCCAGATTCTGCCAACTTCCAAAAGTAAAAGACCCCAATGTTCACTGTGACCAGACTGCTGGTTCCTGCTCGGTAGCTTTACGACCTTCAAAAGAGAAAACAAAAAACAGATTTAGCCGCATGAATCCATGTAAACTGTTAAAATGTAAAAAATAAATGAGGTGAAGAGATGGGGGCCTATCATGATCTACTGCTACAACCCTACTGGACTACAAAAACCCACCCCCAAATGGATCACTATCTGCCTAGTTCGGCTAGGTAAATGGTAATGGAGCAACAACCAAATTAGCCTTACGAGTGGTGAAAAAACAATTTAAATGCATACCTGCACTACACATGATCAGTATGGCTTGTAGCTACTCTGGTGAGCCCCACGTCTTGGAGTTTTTCCATAGCTTGTATTGCCCTGGTCTAGGGGGGTAAGAAAAGAGCAGAGAAAGGTACTTAAGTCCCTCGCATTCACAAGAACCTGACGGGGGGGCGGGGAAGAAACCCCAAGAACAATCAGTGCTTACTGTAGTCATATCCGCCACCGTAACCGCCGTAGTATCCACCAGAGTAATCATAGTTGCCGTAGCCTCCGTATCCACCATAGCCTTGCTGGCCGCCATAGCCATAACCTTGGTTACCGTAGCCTTGATTCCAGTAGTTATTGTAGCCCTGATTCCAGTTCTGACCCTGGCCTATAAAACCAAACCAAAGCATTTTTAAACATCATGGCACAGTAATGTACGGATATCTGTAAACAACTAGAAAAACCATAAAGCAATTGGTCTCTACTCAAGCTTTGAGGGGCATTAGAACGGATTTAGATTAATCAGATCTGAGATCAGCCAATGCTTTTAAGACAGATTACATCTGAAGACTTATACACAAGAGGAATTAGATTAAAATATCTGTATGTGAGCAATAATAAATTCAGACAAGACTTTGTGTTACGATTTTCTAAGTGTATGAAGTTCAGAATCATCAGCATGTTTAAACCAGCCTCAGTTATAAACACTCTTCTGTACAGCTTATAGCAGGATTGAACTTGTTTCATAACTGCAGTAACTTTACATTTCCTGAACTGAATCAACACTGAACTGACTTGGCTAACTGAACACGGTCTTTTTAGAGCTGAATTTGTAATATTAGAAGTTCCCAGCATTGATTATCATCTTGCTGTTTATTACCATTAAGTGGTTTTGAAACAATTTGCATTGTCTGAAGCCCTATATAAGGGCCCTGACTTGCCTCAGTTAACTCAACAGCATTCAGTTACTTGCCACGTGTCTGAGCATACATACCTTTATAATTGTAAATCCAGACTGAAGAATAACGCCCCTCAATAGTTCATCCAGTTTTGTGGATGGCATCAGGTTTGATTAAAAGTTAACGTTCTTCTCCCGCGAAGATGCGAGGTGCAGGCATCCGTTTTTGTGGACTATCGCTCTCCATGACTTCTTTAAGCGGCTAACGTTAATTAACTTACGCTATTTCAATGAAGTTGATTGAACAGCCAGGGCAACATTTCCCAAATTAAAAATGCTAAATGATTTAACCAGTATAGAAGCACAGTGTGTTTGCTTACAACATTAAAAACAGTTTCTAATTCTAAGGGCCTGCGTATCGTGTCAACGTCGAGTCCGACTCCAGGTTTGTTGACCTTGTTGCTAGGCAGCAGTCAAATAAATCAACAGTTGCGCCATATATCTAGCGGCTATTCAACCTTCAATGACGTCGACCCACATGGTTGCGTTTCTGATGTACTTTATTAAAAGGCAGAGAAATTTAAGTAAACACAAAAATCAACTGTAGCTCTTTTTAAATGAAATTTTATTTATTTAGACATTAGAAAAGGCGTCTATCTGGTTCCAATGGTCACCTGCCACAACCCTGATCAGGTTGTCAGTGTAGCCAGCAGTAGAGTCTGTGATGAGAAAAGAGACAGGAATTATAATCAGGCATCGCTTTAGAAGCACTTTCTACAGATTTAAAATATACATATTTAATGCCCCCTCATATTTGCAGGACTGTCACCATAAGGTTTCAGATGTTAGTAAGTGATTGGGAATAATCACCGGGGAGCAACTCATTCCAGGCAGAAAAGGCTGCTGTAAATAAACCCACCTGTCCGGTCAGCAGACCAGGCCAGAGAAGTGCACTGAGGCGGCTCAGCCTGCTGTTGGTGGTTGATGATGTCCTGCCTCAGCTCATCAACAATGATCTTGCCCTCCAGATCCTGTTGAGAAAAAGCGGTCAGCTTTGCAACAGCACTATGATAATGTTATACCGCTTCGGGCCAGCAGTTCTCGTGAAACAGCTCTTTATCATCATAGACGCATTTACGAAGGCGTTGAATTTTTCATCACTGATTTCTGTGCTCCAATATAAATGATTTGTTAAAATACATTTAAGACAGCAAAGGGAAATCTTGCATTTGAAAAAAAGCACCCAGATCTTGATGCTAGATCAGTGGCTTTGGCACAGCCAGTAAGCGGTTGGGGCTGGAAGCAAAGGCGTTGATGCCAGATGGGGTCACCACTGTCAGGTGTAAAGGTGCTTGCCCTCGTTCAGGTCCCACAGCATGGCTTGCCCATCCTGTAATGAGGACAAACAGTAAATACACATATAGAAAGTTAAAATGGAGTTTTAGAAAACTCAATGTTTTATTCCACAGTGTTTTTTGTGTTCAGAAACAGCCTCTTTTATAATCACATGGATTCAGATTGCATTAAGGTTTCATCATATTTACTCGGGTCATCTCAAGACCTCTAACTGCAGTAGTAAACCAGAAAAAAAAAGGGGCGCGCTATGCCTTTCCACCAGAGGCACACAGAGATCCATCAGGAGACACACGGTCACTGTGTTCAGGTATCCAGTGTGTGGCCAATGTGGTTGGTCTTCAGCTTACAGTTAGCAAGATTCCATACCTGTAACAAACACACAACTTAAACTGGCTGCATTAGGGATATATAATTAGTCAATCCATGCAAATTTCAGCCTGATTAAAACAAGTGTTTGTCTCAATCCGTTACCCATCATAATTGCAGGACTTGTCGTCAGAGCCCGAGCTCCAGACAATATGAATGTGGATTGTTTAATCACAGGGTAAAGGTTATTACAAAAACACAGAGCGACTCATTCTGGTTTACATTAAGGTACAGACAAAAAAGGTCTCACCTTGACCATTTTGTCCCACCCGCAGGACACGATGATGGGGTTGCTGCTGTTGGGAGGAAAGCACACAGGACACCCATTCAGTGTGGCTGTCATCCTGTAGACATGTCAAAATAAAGGTTTTGTGAACAACACAAACTAAATAAACTAAACATTAGGGTATCTGTAGAGTTTAATATTAAAGCCTTTATTAAAAAATAAATACTGCATGTAATACACAGAGATGTAAACCCAATACAACCTCAAAATAAAAGATGCATATCAGATTCTTTCTAACATAAGCACGCACACATTTAAATGCTAACTAAGTTTAATTGTTTTATTCCATGTACACATTGTGAACAATAATTAATAGCAATAAAGGCTGTTTTACTTTTAATGCTTTAACAGAGATTCCATATTAACATTTTGAATTAGTTTTAATGTCTACATTTTCACTTAGTTTGTTGATGCATTAAAATAAGTTCAGTTAATGTTTATTTCAACAACAATTTTTTATAAATTATAATAACCCTTGATGATGGGGTTAATCGATCATCGGATTTAGCTGATATGACAAGGTGCTTAAAGAAACATGCAACGCTTCCATTTAATCACCTTTTGTACTTGATTTACATTAGGCTATACAGAGATTCCAGTCCACACACATGGACATTTTGTTATACCACATTACGTAAGACTTATAATGACCCTTAAGTTTAATCAGACTGAATTTAAACATTCACGATTTCCGGAGTTCCAAGGACAACCCTGATGCAATTTTCTACTTACAGCCTCTATAAGTATCGAGTACTTTTTCAAGCCGGGGCATACAGAGCATTTGGAGGTCTACCTGGATGGTGTGTACTTGCAGGACTTCCCAGGGTGTTCCACAGCTTGATGGTCTTGTCTCTGGATCCAGACACGATCTGGCCGGTTGTCAGCAGAGAGAAAGCCACGCTCAGAACGTCCTTAGTGTGTCCAACAAAACAGGGCGGGTTGCAGAAAGCCACTGGGAGAGAAAAATTGACAAATTCAGATTGATCTGACATCAAGATGTAACGTTACAAACTATGTGTTTTTTAATCCGATCTGACACTCCAGACAAATGTTGTTATGCAATTAATCTGACTTTAAAGTTGGGTTTACTTAAGTTTATTATAACAGGCTATTTCACATACAAGACAATAAACACAAATAATTAAGAATTCTAAAGACTATATTTTGTATATACACAACTACTTGTGATTGTAAAAGTTTTTTTCTGCATTCATCATGTGAAAGTCTTGCAACGTTTATTTATAATTGCGGTCTCATGAAAAAAATAGCACAGACAGTTCATACAGACAATATTGACATTTTGGTGGCTCGTCGCCCTCTAATAAATACTGTAGTTATATAATAAGTAGTAAAAAAGTAATAGAACAATGTTCTCCATTGAATGTCTTCTAATAATTAGACATTCATAATCGTATTTCTTCACAGTATAAACATGGCCTTTATTCAAGACACTATTTAGATGACAAATTTTAAGGAGAGGGTCCTAGCATGAAGACGATGGCATCTAGGATGATCATATTATTTAATTGGGGTCTGCAGAATCTAACCGATTGAAAACTTCCTGGCACACGACCATAACATTCATTATGCTCCTAAGAGTTCAAAAACAACATTTCTTATCATCAATGACACAGATAGCATTGAGTTTCATCACCACTTCAAAACCAGAGGAACAGATCATGAATTACTGCCCTGTCCTCCAAATACTCACGTTGTCAGATCCCACAGGCGCAGGGTGCTGTCCCAGGTTTTCAGACAGGGCGAACTGACCATCAGACGAAGATCACAACATCACTCACAAAGTGAGAATGGCGCTTTCAGAGCACGCTGGGGATGCCATAGTTGGTTTCATCACGGGTCAGCTTCCACATGATGATGGACTTGTCTGCAAGGTGGACAGAAGATCATCTGTGAGCTTTATTTGCACTATATTTGACAGCTGGAGGCATCCCAATAATACACTATAACTTACTAACGTTATACCGGTTACTTTCATTCACTAATGCTGCATAAATAATTTTTAACCATAAACTAGGGTCTTGATAGAACAAGATATGAGTTTTATACAGAACTAGAGCTGAATGGAGTTATTATTCAGTGTAATTTGAAGGGCTCGATATTATCCGGCGGATATTCTTTGGGCTCCAGCGCGGCTCAGCGGACACTTACCCCAGGACCTGGACAGAATCATGTCATGGGAAACTGGGGTGTGGTGGCGATTGAGTCACCCATCCACTATGACCCTTGAGGGTCCCCTTTACTGTCATCTGCTCGGTCATTTTGGCGCAGGAAAGAATCACCTATAAAGGTGGATGCTGCTGGATTTTGTCGAGGCCGAGTCCCCCATATCTCTCACGCTATGGCAAGAGGAAAAGGAAGGAAGAAGAACACCGGAAGCAAAACTCTTGAGGGTGAACCGTCTTCTTCTTCGGTCCACGTTCTCGTGTGAGATAGCTAATGTGAACAGTTTACTGCCATCTAGTGTGTAGATTACAGACCTCTTCAAACTATTTTTAAGCTCTCATATTTTATTGTAATGTTAATAAACTCGTATGTGTTTTAGTGTATTATTCAATATGTTTTATCTACTAACTGCTTGTCCCGGACGATGTTTGTGATTTTTTGTGTCTCTAGAGGTAGCTATCCTCCGTCTGGCTCATGGGTTCCAACTTTTCTTGCAGAGTTTAGCTCCAACCCTGATTAAACTCATCTACCTGTGATGTTCTAATGATCCTGAAGACATTGATTAACCTGCTCAGGTGTGTTTGGTTAGGAGTTAGAGCTAAACTCTGCAGGAATGAATCTCACAAGCCAGTTTGAATACTACTCCCTGAGGTGCGTCTCTTATATTATTATACATGTACAAATCTGTGTGGGATGTCTTGCAAGACTAGAGGGACTTACATTGTTCTTATACAGTGTTGTGCAATCTATACACAACATTCTGAAGGTTTGATTTAGATCAAAACCAAGACAGTGTGATCTAATCTGATTTCATGGTTCTTTTTTTTTTTGAGGAGCCCATTATCATGATTTGATCCAATATTCAAAATCCAATCAAATTTCCTTTTAACAACTGGGGCCAGTGTCAAAAGACAGAAAACTCCTTGAACAATTTATAAGAAATACTTCCAAAACTACCATTCTGTCATTATTTATTTGCCCTCATGTAATTTCAAATCTATCAGAATTACTTTTATTCAATAATTACACTTACAAAAGGGTCCAGTGGCTTTTTCTTGCTCAGTTCTGTCAGTCCGGTGAGAAGTGTTGGGCTGACGTACCGGCTCAGGTAATCTTTGGCAGCATCTCCCATAGGAATAGGTTCAATCACTGCTGAAATAGACGACAAAGACAAACGTTATGCTATCATATCCTGTTCACTGAACTCATCTGGACAAGGTTAGATTTACTCACAGTTGGGAAACATGAACCTGATCTCCCTCTCAGCAGCAGAGAAGGATTCACTGCCATGCACAGCATTCTGCAGGTCACACGTGCCGAATCTCGCTCTCAGACTGATGGTGATGATGTGCGCCAAGAAGAGTATTTCCCAGACAGAGAAAATAAATATGACTGTTACATATATTACAGTATGCATAATGAATATAGCTTTGTTGCAATGACAAATGAGTCATGTGATTGATTTAGGCATTGCAATTAACACTGGTTTTGTAAATTATTATCCTGAAGTGCATAAAATCCAACAAAATAATCAATTTATTTCGCCAGAAATTTAAAAAGGCAGTTATTGGTGCACTGTGATGGTTCTCCCTACAATACATTAAAACAAAAATGTAACTTTATTAGTAAAATTTTTTATTAAACCACCTGCATAGACAGAAGATTAATTGTGACATTCATTACCAGTCAGGATGTGTCTCTCTAGCTTTTATGCTGCTGACTGGTCCCATTATGGCTTTCCAGGTGGCAATAGCCTGGTGTCGGGCCAGTGCTAGAGCAACAACCGGTCCGGAGCTCATGAAGGCAGTCAGATGGGGAAAATGCAGCTTCCCATAATGCTCAGCGTAGAAATCACTGCATTGCTCTGGACTCAGCTGAAGCCTTCTTTTCTGGTAAATGAGAAAAACAAAATGAGAACGATAAAGGCATAAGCACAATGCAAATATCATTCTTAAACTAAAGCATTTGGCTACAAAATATGAACTATTATCTGATAAGAGCTATGTTGATTTATTTATTAAAAAGACGCTTTTATCCAACTTACAAATGAGGAATAGAAGCAGTGTATCATATGTAGGCAATGACACAAGAACGAGCATCACCATGTTTTAAACATTGTCCAGATTAGCAGGAAATAGAAACAGTGATAGCATAGATTTGAGTTGTTTCATCAGCCTCATTTTAAACAATATAGTGGCATCAGACAGCACATGACTGTCTTGTGCTTACAAAACGACCAGAATCAGGGATAGTGTCAATTCACCACGTAAATAATTCATCTTACTTGTCGAGCAAAGTGTTTAATTTATATATATTTTAATAAAATAAACTTGCCACGTGTCTGAGCCATACATACCTTTATAATTGTAAATCCAGATTGAAGAATAACGTCCTCAATTTCATCAGTTTTGTGGATGGCATCAGGTTTGATTAAAGCTAACGTTCTCTCCACGAAGATACGAGGTGCAGGCATCCGTTTTTGTGGACTATCGCTCTCCATGACTTTTAAACGGCTAACGTTAATTAACTTACGCTATTTCAATGAAGTTGATTGAACAGCCAGGGCAACATTTCCCAAATTAAAAAATGCTAAATGATTTAACCAGTATAGAAGCACAATTAATGTTTGCTTACAACATTAAAACAGTTTCTAATTCAAGGGCCTGCGTATCGTCCTCAACGTCGAGTCCGACTCCGGTTTGTTGACCTTGTTGCTAGGCAACAGTCAAATAAATCAACAGTTGCGCCATCTAGCGGCTATTCAAACCAACTTCAATGACCCACATGGTTGCGTTTCTGATGTACTTTATTAAAAGGCAGAGAAATTTAAGTAAACACAAAAATCAACTGTAGCTCTTTTTAAATGAAATTTTATTTATTTAGACATTAGAAAAGGCGTCTATCTGGTTCCAATGGTCACCTGCCACACCCTGATCAGGTTGTCAGTGTAGCCAGCAAAGAGAGTCTGTGATGAGAAAAGAGACAGGAATTATAATCAGGCGTCGCTTTAGAAGCACTTGCTATGGATTTAAAATCATATTTAATGCCCCCTCATATTTGCAGGACTGTCACCATAAGGTTTCAGATGTTTTAAGTGATTGGGAATAATCACCAGGAGCAACTCATTCCAGGCAGAAAAGGCTGCTGTAAATAAAACCCACCTGTCCGTCAGCAGACCAGGCCAGAGAAGTGCACTGAGGCGGCTCAGCCTTGCTGTTGGTGGTGATGATGTCCTGCCTCAGCTCATCAACAATGATCTTGCCCTCCAGATCCTGTTGAGAGAAAACGGTCAGCTTTGCAACAGCACTATGATAATGTTATACCCGCTCAAGGCCAGCAGTTCTCAGAAACAGCCTCTTTATCATCATAGATTTACAGAAGGCGTTGAATTTTCATCACTGATTTCTGTGCTCCAATATAAATGATTTGTTAAAATACATTTAAGACAGCAAAGGGAAATCTTTGCATTTGAAAAAAACTCACCCAGATCTTGATGCTAGGTCCAGTGGCGGCACACAGCCAGTAGCGGTTGGGGCTGAAGCAAAGGGCGTTGATGGGGTCACCACTGTCCAGGGTGTAAAGGTGCTTGCCCTCGTTCAGGTCCCACAGCATGGCTTGCCCATCCTGTAATGAGGACAAACAGTAAATACACATATAGGAAAGTTAAAAATGAGTTCTGAAAACTCAATGTTTTATTCCACAGTGTTTTTTGTGTTCAGAAACAGCCTCTTTTATAATCACATGGATTCAGATTGCATTAAGGTTTCATCATATTTACTCGGTCATCTCAAACCTCTAACTGCAGTAGTAAACCAGAAAAAAGTGACGCGTTACCTTTCCACCAGAGGCACACAGAGATCCATCAGGAGACACGGTCACTGTGTTCAGGTATCCAGTGTGGCCAATGTGGTTGGTCTTCAGCTTACAGTTCGCAAGATTCCATACCTGTAACAAACACACAACTTAAACTGGCTGCATTAGGATATATAATTAGTCAATCCATGCAAATCGCCCTGATTAAAATGTTTGTCTCAATCCGTTACCCATCATAATTGCAGGACTTGTCGTCAGAGCCCGAGAGCTCAGACAATATGAATGTGGATTTGTTTAATCACAGGGTAAGGTTATTACAAAAACACAGAGCGACTATTCTAGTTTACATTAAGGTACAGACAAAAGGTCTCACCTTGACCATTTTGTCCCACCCGCAGGACACGATGATGGGGTTGCTGCTGTTGGGAGAGAAACGCACACAGGACACCCATTCAGTGTGGCTGTCATCCTGTAGACATGTCAAAATAAAGGTTTCAGAACAACACAAACTAAATAAACCTAAACATTAGGATATCTGTAGAGTTTAATATTAAAGCCTTTATTAAAAATACTGCATGTACACGCAGATATAAACCCAATACAACCTCAAAATAAAAGATGCATATCAGATTCTTTCACTTAAGCACGCACACATTTAAATGCTAACCAAGTTTAATTGTTTTATTCCATGTACACATATTGAACAATAATTAATAGCAATAAAGGCTGTTTACTTTTAATGCTTTAACAGAGATTCCATATTAACATTTTAATTAGTTTTAATGTCTACATTTTTCACTTAGTTTGTTGATGCATTAAAATAAGTTTTTCAGTTAATGTTTATTTCAAGCAACAATTTTTTTATAACTATAATAACCCTTGATCGAGGTTAATCAATATCGGATTTAGCTGATATGACAAGGTGTTTAAAGATTTTTTTTTACTTCGAAACATGCAACGCTTCCATTTAATCACCTTTTGTACTTGATTACATTAGGCTATATAGAGATTCCAGTCCACACATGTGGATTTTTGTTATACCACATTTACGAAGACTTATAATGACCTTAAGTTTATTCAGACTGAATTTAAAACATTACGATTTCCCGGGATCCCAAGGACAACCCTGATGCAATTTTCTACTTGCAACCTCTCTATAAAGTGAGCACTAAACGGGCATACAGAGCATTTGGAGGTCTACCTGGATGGTGTACTTGCAGACTCCCAGGGTGTTCCACAGCTTGATGGTCTTGTCTCTGGATCCAGACACGATCTGACGGTTGTCAGCAGAGAAAGCCACGCTCAGAACATCCTTAGTGTGTCCAACAAAACGGCGGGTTGTAGTGCCACTGGGAGAGAAGAATGGACAAATTCAGATTAACCTGACATCAAGATGTAACGTTACAAACTATGTGTTTTTAATCCGATCTGACACTCCAGACAAATGTTGTTATGCAATTAATCTGACTTTAAAGTTGGGTTTACTTAAGTTTATTATAACAGGCTATTTCACAAACAAGACAATAAACACAAATAATTCAGAATTCTAAAGACTACATTTTGTATACACACAACTACTTGTGATTGTAAAAGTTTTTTCCTGCATTCATCATGTGAAAGTCTTGCAAAGTTTATTTATAATTGCTGTCTCATGAAAAAAATAGCACAGAAAGTTCATACAGACAATATTGAAATGTTGGTGGCTCGTCACCCTTCAATAAATACTGTAGTTATATAATAAGTAGGAAAAAAGTAATAGAACAATGTTCTCCATTGAATGTCTTCTAATAATTAGACATTCATAATCTTATTTCTTCACAGTATAAACATGGCCTTTATTCAAGACACTATATAGAAGACAAATCTTAAGGAGAGGGTCCCTAGCATGAAGACGATGGCATCTAGGATGATCATATTTAATTGGGGGTCTGCAGAATCTAACCGATTGAAAACTTCTGGCACACGACCACATTCATTATGCTCCTAAGAGTTCAGAAACAGCCTCTTTATCATCACAATGACACAGATAGCATTTGAGTTTCATCACCACTTCAAAACCAGAGGAACAGATCATGAATTACTGCCCCGTCCCTCCAAATACTCACGTTGTCAGATCCCACAGGCGCAGGGTGCTGTCCCAGGAGCCAGACAGGGCGAACTGACCATCAGACGAGATCACAACATCACTCACAAAGTGAGAATGGCCCTTCAGAGCACGCTGGGGGATGCCATAGTTGGTTTCATCACGGGTCAGCTTCCACATGATGATGGACTTGTCTGCAAGGTGGACAGAAGATCATCTGTGAGCTTTTATTTGCACTATAATTGACAGCTGGAGGCATCCCACACACTATAACTTACTAACGTTACACCGGTTACTTTCATTCACTAATGCTGCATAAACATTTTTAACCATAAACTAGGTCTTGATAGAACAAGATATGAGTTTTATACAGAACTAGAGCTGAATGGAGTTATTATTCAGTGTAATTTGAAGGGCTCGTGTATCCGGCGGATATTCTTTGGGCTCCAGCGCGGCTCAGCGGACACTTACCCCGGGACCCGGACAGAATCATGTCGGGAAACTGGGGTGTGGTGGCGATTTGGGTCACCCATCCACTATGACCCTTGAGGGTCCCCCTTACTGTCATCTGCTCGGTCATTTTGGCGCAGGAAAGAATCACCTATAAAGGTGGATGCTGCTGGATTTTGTCGGAGGGCCGAGTCCCTCTATATCTCTCACGCTGTGGCAAGAGGAAAAGGAAGAAGAACACCGGAAGCAAAACTCTTGAGGGTGAACCGTCTTCTTCGGTCCACGTTCTCGTGTGAGATAGCTAATGTGAACAGTTTACTGCCATCTAGTGTGTAGATTACAGACCTCTTCAAACTATTTTTTAAGCTCTCATATTTTATTGTAATGTTAATAAACTCGTATGTGTTTTAGTGTATTATTCAATATGTTTTTATCTGCTAACTGCTTGTCCCGATCGATGTTTGTGATTTTTTGTGTCTCCCCTGAGGTAGCTATCCTCAAATCTGGCTCGCGAAATCAACTTTCCTGCAGAGTTTAGCTCCAACCCTGATTAAACTCATCTACCTGTGATGTTCTAATGATCCTGAAGACATTGATTAACCTGCTCAGGTGTGTTTGGTTAGGGTTAGAGCTAAACTCTGCAGGAATGTGGATCTCGTGAGCCAGATTTGAATAGCCCTGCCCTGAGGGGTCGTCTCTTATATTATTATACATGTACAAATCTGTGGGATGTCTTACCAAAGACTAGAGGGACTTACATTGTTGAATGTCCCCAGTGTTGTGCAATCATAAAAATAACATGTTTGCAACATAAGGTGCAAGTTGCTAAAATGGTGTAAAGTTGTTGTAGAGTATAGCTCAATTTTTTTTACATTAATATATGCAGAGTTGGGAAAAGATGCATCGATGTATTTTAAAATAAAAACCTTTTAAGTGTATCAAAATAAACTACAAAATACAGCAGCCACACCATGTATCATAATAAACGATTGTATTATTGTATTTTAAAAATACTAAAAATGCTTTTACAAGAGGCCTTTGGCCTATTTGATCTATCCCTTGATTCCCTTCACCATTACACTCACTCGGTTGATTAAGTAAACTATGTTTGATTGATGGCCAGCTTTCTGCCCAAGTCATGCAATAAATCTGACATATGCAACCAGTTAACAGATCAAATACTCACATATACCTGTGGTCTCCCAAATAAAGGTTAGTTTAAGAAAACCAACAGTTTAATGTTCAACAGTTTGCAAATGACTCTTAATTGTATCCTAATTTAGTTACTTGGTGTTTGGTAACGAAGGGCCTATAGTTTGCATCAGTAACACTGACTCAATGATGAACAAGTCATTCATAAGAAGACAACTGATGGCACCTGTATTAATAGCAACTAGCAAATTCACAATTTGATTGTTAATCATAAATATAATTATGTGTCAGGCAGTCATTCATGCATTTGTATGCAAAATCATGATCCTACTAAACAGCTGCTTCAATTAGGGTACAATAGTCAGCAATCAAATATTTATTTATAAATCATTTGGAAGTTGAAAACAAACATTTTAGCATTTCAACAATTATTAAATGATCAATAGGTTTTGATTTTATATGTAGCCATGGCAGAAACATGATCAGAAAGTAGCAACAGAACTTGTCAAGGAATATTAACTCAACTCCAACCACTGAATCTACTGAGAGCCATATAAGTATAGAGGACACGTACACATTAATAGTGTAGTAACAACTCTGGGCAAACTAGTGAGGCTCCAATTAGAGGCCACATTTTTATGATTATGATGCAAGTATTTTACAGTATTTTAAAACTACAAAAATACAAAACACTAAAGTATTTTGATTTAAATTGTGAAGCCATCAACTGGTTAAATTATGCAAACAATACAATAAAAACATTAAAATTAAAATACTATAGTTAAAAAACTATAGTATTGTTTAAATAGACTGCTCAGAAATAGCCTACCATACTTGAAATATTGATAAACTGTTAATATACTAATATACATATATAATTAATAGCCTAATATATAATAATTTATGCTATGATATATGCATAAAGCGCTGGTTAAATTAATGTTCATCAAGATTTTTAGCTATCACACACACACACACACACACACACACACACACACACACACACACACACACACACACACACACACACATATACATATAGGCTATACATACATATATAAGCTACGCATTCATAAAATAATATAATATAATAGCATACAGGCCTACTATAGATAAAATGTAATAGGTACTATAGCAGAGCTGAACTAAGGTGATTGGAAGTAATAAAAAAAACACACAAAGGGCAAGGAACAAGTAATTTCTCTAATTTAATGCAATAAATACATGATGTTTTTCCAAAAAACACAAAGAAAGAAAAATAGAAAATAAAATATATTGGCCTAATAGGTTAGGGTTTCCATTATTTTTACGGCACACCATCTTGTGTAATGTTTATGTTCCTCTTGTTTACTAAATGGATCAGGGCCCATATGCATAACACTTCTAAGAAATGCTCTTAAGAATAGTCTTAAGCTTTGACTTAAGGTCATTGCACACTGAGTCAGAAATGTTTACACGTTTAAAAATAAACAAGACCTCACGTTGTGTCAATCACGTTTATACACTGCCTCCAAAACTGTCGTCCGTCATTAAAAAATGTGGATCAGGTTTGATTTTCTGTGTTTTCGCATCCGTAGCATGCATTTGGCTAGGACAATTTTTGACTCAGTGTGCTTTGAACTTTACGTGTCAAAAAATACTTAGTTAAAATAGGACGTTTCTAAGAGTAGTAGATTTTTTTAAATAAAGAAGCTAAAAGCAACTTTCAGTAAAGTCTAAGACTGATTCTTAAGTGTTGACTGAGGTGACACTACTAAGGACTACAACGATGTCAACACAAAATGGCTGACCTCAAACTCTGAATCAGCCAATAGTGAGCCTGCTCATGTAAAGTCACAGCAGCACAACACCAACCATTTTATGTAACTACAATACAATCGTTTAATTAAGACACTGAAATATTCTAATATTTAAAAGTATTTTTTAAATGCTTTACATGGTACAAATTATCAAAAACTATTACTGATGCTTCGTTTTCTATTGTTATGTCTCCTCATTTACAGTTGGAGCAATGATGTGAACATGAGTTCCATCAATGGCTCCAACAACTCCAGGAAGCCCACAATCCTCACAAAAGTCAATAAACTGCCATAGAGTAGTGGTCAAGGTGATGTCCGGCATAAGAAATTGGACATCTTCACCATTAATTAAAAAAAAAGTTCAAGATTTTGTAAGCACATTGCATATTTCAGTTGTTTTATTTGTGATAATAATGCAATGAAACATGCCAAATTGTGCAGTCATAATTTTTGGCTATGCTTTCATACAAAGAAATCATGAACACATTTAAAAACAAGAGGACCAATGAAAAATGTATGACTTATGTTGTAGTCAATGTGCCAATTTTGCCAATTTAGTGATTTTGTCACTAGATTTAGTGACTTCCTCACCCATTTAGAGACTTTTTTCAAAAGCTTAGCAACAAAATAATTTTTTGGGACAAACCTTATCTACATTCTGAGACTCTCCCATGACATCATAAAGACGAGTTCACTGATCTATAAATATAGATCAGTGAACTCACCTTTATGAGGTCATCTAGTAACACTAAGTGATCAGTTTCAATTGAAAGAAGTTGACAACACTGGTGAGTGTTTTTCTTTTTTCTTTGTATTTTGAGGCTTTAAGTGAAATGTGGGATCTTAAAAATATTAATAAAAATCCACACATCACTTTTGGCCACTGTTGTGTTTGGTGGGGTTAGTGCCACAACCCGGCTTACACAGCGTATCACTGGTGCATTGCTGCATTTTCCCCATTTTCCAGCCAAATAAAATGTAATTACTACTTTAATTTCTGCAGTTAGAGCATTGACTTGTTGAGTGGAAGAGGTTATTACATTCCTACTTCAGTTACACACACAAAAAAAACTTTTGATCTTGACAGTCAATTGTGTATCGTTTTATCAACTCCACATCATCATATAACTCCAATATGTCATATCTTCGCTGGAAAGTGTTTGTCTCCTCTTTGCTGCCACCTTGTTACTCCTAACTAGGTTAGGAGACCTCTTCAGCTCTAGGAGCTGAAACCTAGTCTTAACACTTAGGAACCTTTTCCTCGGTTTCACAGACAAGGATTAAGCTTAGTCCTAGACTAAAATGTAAGTCTGAGCTATTTCAGCTGAACGAAACTATCACTGATGATCTTAAAATATGTTAGTGCCTTTGTTTTGTCTCAAAAAGCACACCAGTAATGTTTTTTTCTAAGCACGTTTATAAAAAATTACTTAAATGCCCTAATTGAACTATGGCCTAATCCTGGCTTGGCCTAATCCTGGTTTAGTCTAAACCCTGTCTGTGAAACCGGCCCTTTATGAATCACTCTTATTCTTAAATCTAGTAATAAGAATACAATTATGTAATTCTTGGAATTTTGACATACTTAGGGACTAAAATTTTACTCTGAGCGGCTTTATACGGCCCCAGGTCATCGTACAGTTTGTACAGCTCAAAGTGCAAGTGCGCTCTAGATCCGATGACGTAACGGACTAGTTCTTGAACATTCCAGCTCGACGTCGGACGCCATTTTAAAACACACCAACGACATCAGAGAAGACGGAGGAAGTAAATTCGTTTATCATCGAGTAAGTTACTGATATTATTTAGAGGATTTTTTTAAGCCTGGCAAGGTAATGATTTACGTATTCGCTAATTACTTTACTCACACGATGTTGTAGCTTTTTGTTTTATAACAGATTTTTATAGTATCGCCTAAACGCGTGAACGACGTCGCTAACGTTACTAACGTAACTGTGTTTTATTCATCTTAACCGTGCCGCAAGTGTCACAAAATGCATTTTGTTGCCTAAATGAGTTTCGTTTATTGTTATTATCTTCTAACATTTTTATACTGCATAAAGATAATAATTTGCATCGGGCAAACGCTTCGCTGACACGAGGTGTTAGAACAAAGAGGCCACTGTATTTGTGGAGCCTGCCGTATATTAGCCAAACGGATTCCGTGGATATGGTATGTGTACTTAATATAGAAGTTATTTATTTGCATTATGCTTGTTTTATCAGATGAGACAAACAAGATTGCGCTCTCCCTTCCTGAGAGAGGTGAGTCTGGAGGAGAGAATGGAGATCAGAAAGAGACCCAGAGGAGACTCGCACAGCAGCGAGAGAGAAAATAAATACAGGAAAAAACACCATCACCACAAGAACGGCGAAGGGTGAGAACCATTCTGTAATTTCTTGTATTTATTCGGAGTATTTTTAAATGAGGAATTTGTATAAGGCATCTTATACCAATATTAGTATAGGATACTAGTAGGTTACTAATTTAAGGGATGTCTGATCTTCGGCCAGGGCCCACTGAGCCTTATGTGGACGACATCTGGCAGTGTTGTATAATACTTGTTTGACAAGTTTGCCACCTTCTTGGAAGCTTCCTGGAAAATATTTGTTGACGTGACCTCAATATGTCAGACTCGTCCATTTTTAGACTTGATTTTAAGTCATCTGTTAGGACTGCAACGATTATTAGAATGACTAATCGTCGATTATTTCACTGATTAATCAGTAGACTTTGATTATTCAACTTTTTAAGTTAGTTAAAATATTAAGTTAAACATTCTAACGTAAATAAAGATAACTTCAGATTTAGAAAAGCATATTATGTAATTACAATTATTCTTAAAATAATTGGTAACACCTTTACAATAAGGCTCATTAGTCAACATGAACTAAGAATGAACAGTACTTATACAGCATTTATTAATCTTATTTAATGCTTATTTAATAATAATTTCAGCATTTATTAATGCATTTATAAAAAATCACAGGTTGTGTTATTTAAAATTGGTAAATACACCGTGAACTACCATTTACAAACAATGAAGAATTGTATTTTATTAACCAACATTAACATAATTGTAATGTATTGTTCATTCATGTTAATTAATATATTAACTAATGTGAATAAATGATACCTTATTGTTAAGTTACCAATTCATTATACAAATAGATGTATTTGACACACAAAATGAGATGGCAGACAGACACTCGCTCACTATTTAATTAGCTTCATGAAGTAGTAACTGATTGACACATCATTCTGCCTAACATAGTCATATAGATAAGAAACAAAATAAAGGTAAGTGATAAGATGCTTTGGATAAAATATTTTATTCAGAACATAATGTCTTAAAATACCTTTTATAGGTTATGATAACCAAAACGGTCCTGAGCTATATCAAGTTTTTATCTCTGTAAACCAAACTATTTAATGAAATATAAATTTTCCCCCACTAATAAAAATATTTTATCACTAGCTAGCTCCACACTGGGGAGCTGCTTTATAACAGAAAGTCAAGTTTTAAGTCTAACTGAAAGCGACACTGACTTTGGTTTTTCATGTTTAATACCATAAAGCTGTTTGAATTAAGGCTATATTTTGCATAAAGAAGGCTACTATATAATGATAATAAATGTATAGCCTGAGTGCACTGTAAGTCGCTTTGGATAAAAGCGTCTGCTAAATGCATAAATGTAAATATAAATAAACATGTGTCCGGACTTTACTGGAGTACTGAACTGCAGAGTAGAGGTCTGCATTCCAGCAGCTGTCCCGCAGGGACCCGACCATATTTCTTGCGACGCGGGATTAAATTCCCAAATACAACGCAGTTGGTAACTGGTGCAATTTGAACGGGAGCGGTCTAAAAATATCCCGTTCCTGACGTCCTTTCAGAACATCATATCTGCGCTTTATTCTTATCTTTATTTGCAAGGTCTGTGTACAGCATGTGCATAATGGTCTGAGGGCGGATATTCACCACTGGTAGGCGAATATACAGCCCTCAGACAGAACAGGCAGGTTGTCGATGAGTGACAGAGCAGAATAAGGAATGGAGCAAAGTGTAGATGCGCTGTCCTCGGTTTTGATTATATTTTGATTTGCCTATAATTTTAAATGACAGATGTTGAATTTATTTATTTTTCTCTGCGACTCTTTTCCTAGGCTACTGTGTTTACAGCAAGATGTTAAACGAATTTAGTATTTTGACAAGACGAATAAAATTATAATAGGCCATTTTTGTACAACTTACATAATTTTTCTCTCTGCGACACTTGTTCCTATTGTGTTGTAAATGTTAAATTAATTGTATCCTGACAAGGATAAAAATAAGGAATATAATTTGTAAAAAAAAAAAAAAATTCTGACACTTTTTGTTTTTTTTACTTTGTCGGCAGCAAAATGTTAAACGTTTTACATTTTGCTGTCAATAATGTATTCTTGACAAGACAAATACAATTTTGTTGATACTACACTTTTATTTATTAGCCTATCTCTCTGTCAGTAGAGGAAATTTTAATGTGTGATTCTGTAAACGAGATCTAAATTTAGCAGGAATGGTCGGTGAAGAAAATTGTACAGAGCGGACCGCTCTGAGTGAATATGTAGTGGGAGCGGGTGGGTGCGCTACATAGTCCCGTGCAGAGCTCATGTAATCATACACATCGTTGTAATCAGATGCATTTTTAACTGTTACTTTGAGTGCTTTTACACTGCTGTCAGTTTTTGTTGTTTATTTCATTACGGAGAGGAAAGCGCGCAATATATATTTACATATTCATCAAAACGCCGCTCAAGTCAAACAGCATTACTGCAGGCTCTTATATGAGATCAAATGACTACTCAACCACAAAAATATTTGTTGACTATTTTTTTTTTTATTGTCGATAATGTCGACTAATTGTTGCAACCCTACTGTTGTGCTTCGTTAAGTTAAACACTTAGATCCAGTTAATTTTATTTGCCATTACAGAGAACATTTGGAATTTGCCTGGATTGTTAACAAATCAGGCCCTCAACAATATGGACATTTTCTATCAAACGTTCCCACCCCAGAAAAGATACTTTTTTATTTGTAGCAATGCATTTTATATGTGCTAAAAATTTTATTTAATTTCTTTTTAATGATATTTTCTTTACATAATTTATTCATAATTTATTTAAGAGTCTCTGACTAGAAAACAATAGCTTTGGTGATGCTCATAATATTTAGCTTTGCTACATCTTTTTAGAAATGCAAATAAGTCAGTACATATTGAATTTTGTTTGTATTGTCTTAAGTATGGACCATCGTGAAAGACATTCAACATTGGGTGTTTTGTGTAAATCATGGTAAAGACACATTAAATAAAATAAACAGGATGCAATTTAATTTAGAAAAAACAACAACTTAAAGCTGTATTAAACTGTTTTTATTTAGACATTTTTCTTTTGATTCTACTTTTCTGCCTTTGTCCCAGCATTGTATTTTTATGTGCTAAAATATATTTTAAAATAAAATATATAAATATTTATTTTTCTTAATTTCACTCATAAAGACAGGATTGAAAACAATAGCTAGTGATTTTTATAATCTTCAGTCAAATGTAGAGCTGTGACGCAATGGGATTTTTTTATCACCGCAGTGAAGAACTATTGGTGCTTAAGTGAAACAGTTTTTTTAGTCCCGCAAAGTTATATTCTGAACCCTCCCCGCTATAAATTCACTTTGTTCACCTGCTGTCCGCTTGGAATAATATTCTTCCTGACCTGACCGTTCCCGTTAAATGTATGTCATTTCCAGAATTTCACATTTAAATTTCCACTACTGAAAAGGAGAGAGATAACAAATACAAATTGTTTTATTGTAGGCTTTGTATTTTATCCGTCTTGTCCAATCCAATAAGTTTTACATTTTGCAGTCAACACAATATGAAAGTGTCGCAGAATTTTTGTAAATAATTTCGCCTATAGGTTGTACAGAAATTGTATAGCATATTTGTTATTTGTATTCGTATTGTCAAAATAAAAAAAATAGTTAAACATTTTGCCGTCAACACGCTAGGAAAAGTGTCCCAGGAAAAAAAAAATTTGCAAAATACGAACAAAACCGTTGTCTTGTAGACATTGCTAAATGTAATCACCTTTTAACCGAACAATTTAACATCCCTTAATGTGAGTCAGACTTGCGTGTCAGACAGTGTGTTTCTTAGCAGTAAACTGACCATTTTCCAGACCAAGTTGAAGGTCCTTCAAGAACAGCGCATCCACACTTTGCTTTGCCATCCTTATTTTGCTCTGTCACTCATCGACAACCTGCCTGTTCTGTCTGAGGGCCGTTATACACATGCTGCGCAATAAAATACATGACACAGAAAGCACTGGTCCATCCATTCTATTCTGGAATTTAATCCCGCGTCGCAAGAAATCTGGTCTGGTCCCGTGGAATCTAGCTTTCTCCTGCAAATACCTTGCAAAAAAGTGCGGTGGTTACCTCAACAGCACGGACGGCATCTCATTACCATGGTAATGTGGTTATTGTTACAGTCCAATGTGAATCAGTCGGTATGTACTGATTTGAGCACAAATAATAACTGAAATGATGACTCAAATAATGACTGAAAACTAAAAAATGTGTAGATTTGCATGTTTCAAATTACTTTTTATTTTCTGTAAATAAAAAAGCTGCATTTTCCTTATAGGCATTACCTTGAGACAAGGAGCTCAAATGAAAGGCTGGAAGCTAAAGACAGGCGAGCTGTATCCAGAGACCATGAGGATCACAGCCGAGGTGCCTGTAAAAACAAGGAGAGAGACCGAGACAGATCCAGATCCAGGTGCCGGGATAGAGACCGGGGCCGGGAGCGTGACCGAGACTGGCACCATTACAGCAAATCCTCTTGCAACAGCAGGCGGAGCAGCCAGCACAGACACCGGCACCATCACTCTGACTCGGTATGACCACTGTCTGCCTCTCGATGCCATGGCAACTGTCTGCTTTCTGTGCCTTTGTTATTTGCACTGTGGGAGTTCCTCATTTCCAGTATTGTCTGAATGAATGACAGGAAGAATGTTGGATGAAACTATTATGCTAATATTATGACATAATAACAGGGTTCTTACTCAAGACATACCGTTAGTTTGATATCCACAGCACATAAAATGTTTTAAAGCACCTCTTTCCTGAAGGGGTAATAAAGATTTAGAATGTTTTTCAATAATGAATTGTTATAATTGTCTACTTAATGGTTTGAGAAAGTATCTCATCTGAAAATATGTTGCCATTGTTTTTCTTCTGTAACACACACGATGTGGTGGGCCCTGTGTGTATCTCGTGGGCTGAATTTGCGTTGGCTGCTCCCTGTGGCCGGGCCTGACTGCTGTGGGTATCTGAATGGGCCGAATCACTTCCCCCCCCCAATCGTGAATGAATGAATGGCGCTTTCTGGTCCCCCACGATTCTCATGGGTTAATGATGGTGGTGATGATGATGCCGTTGGTCCGAAACCCCAGAGGAGCCATCGCAGGAGAAGATCCAGGAGTATTGAGGATGATGAGGAGGGTCACCTGATCTATCACAGTGGAGACATGCTAAGAGCAAGATGTATAGAATACACACTTTTCTGTATCTTTTCATTCCTTTCACTGTTTATTTTCTGTTGTGGGGTCAGACTAATTTTACATGCTAAATTTGGGGTCCTGATAAATTCAGTTGTGACAGAACACTTAGGCTTATCCTGATGTGTGTATCACCAGTCTAGTATTGTCTTATGTTCGTCGATTATTTTATGCATTGCTTTTCAAATTTGAGTGTTCCAAAATGCAGCGAAGTCTTTTGAAAGGGTTTGATGGACCATTGTCAATTTCATGTCCAGTGAGCCAATAAACCTGCAGCACTGGGTGTGTAGGGCTGTTAATTTTTTTCGAATATTCGTTGAATTTAAAATAAAAACATTCAAATGCAAAACGCTGCATTCAAATTTTAGGTGTCTGTCAGGCGGCTTGGCACACGAGATGCGATGACGAGTTGTCGTTGCATTTTAATGCTTTTTTTTGCCTGTCCAGTTGAACCCACTCGATGCGGATGCGGTACTGCACATTCAAAATATTGCAGAAAAAGAGAACATCAATGTGGAGATGTTGTTTTCCTCAAAACTGAAACCAAGCCGTTCACACAGAACTAGGGATGTCAGTGATTAATCGACGATCGATTAATTATCGATAAGAGATATAATCGATAAAAGCTATCGATGGTCATTTAAGCAGTTTAATTTTGGGGTGCGTGCGGCTCATGCGCAAAACACGTGCAAACGGCTGAGAGTGATGGTGAAGGGGCTGGATCTTACAAGAAAATCATTTACGAATGTACAAACTTTAAAAGTGCATTAAAACAGATACAGTACAAAGTTATTATTTTGCTCGATTCGCCCTCTGTATCTTGGCCTCAGTAGAGAAGCCAAAAGCTTTTTTTTCCTTAACTGAATTTATGCCTTTTAAATTCAAATATTATTCGAATTTTGATCATTTTTATAGTTTTTCAGCCAATTTGACAGCCCTATCGTGCGCTTTTGTTTACTACACAGACTGAAGCACGTGCCGTCTCACTAAATGAGGACATATCATATACACACAGAACTTTTAAAGGTACTCACGGCAACCTGTCAAAATAAAAGTTTGGTTAAACTTGGAAGACACTGCAGCAGATTATTATCACTATTGTTCAGCAGACTGTATATACTGCCATTAAAACTTTTTTTTAAAGTAATAATCGCACAGCATTTCTTCCATGTTTTAATTTTAACAGTAAACCCCCTTTTGTTTGCTAAAATATATTAAGTTTTATTTTCAATAATTCTAAAGATAAATTAAAATGATTAATCTTCATTTGAAAACCAGATACAGAACACAGAATTTCTGAGGAAAAATAAAATATTTAATAAGGCTATTTTAAGAATACATTTGAATAAACTAAGTTGTTTTTATGCATTCAAATAATTAGACATACTACAACACATAATTTAACAATAAACGTATGGTGAAAAACTAAACACTTAATTATGAAAGTGGATAAAGATTTTCAATTTCTTGAAGTCTTTTACAACCTAGAATAAATTAATATAAATGATTCTGTGCTATGCATTTTAAAATGGACACGTAATAGTGTAAAGGTAGCCTAACATGTGTAAACTGAAAACTATTTGATCTTTTATTAAAACTATTTGCACGGATTTGTGTTGGATATATTTTGTTCCTTTTTGCAGTGGCTCTTAAATGTCAACAAGCTGAAAAAATTAAGTCAAATTTTTTTGAGATAATGTAATCTTGTTAAATCTGATCTCATAAAATTGGTATAGAAAAGTATCGTTCAGGAATGGGTATCGAACTCAAGGTGTCGATGTCGAAATCTTTTATAACGATACCGAGCCCTACTCTCCTCAAGACCCTATGTTGATTATAACAATATCTCAAATATGATACTTAAAGGTTGCTATAAAAAAAACGCATCTTCTGTATTGTGGCATACATTAAAATGTATTTGAATTTATGCCGTTTCACCCGAAGATTGTTTTTTTATATTATATTTTCAGCAAATTTAAATTTTTGGGTTAACCAGTCCTTGAAGATCAGCAATATGTGTTTAGAAAATATAATTTATTTCATGACAGCTTAAATGTAAAATGTTTTTCAGGAAATGCTTTGTGTAAGTGTCTGATAATTAGTGTAAGAATTTGTGTTTTCATTTATGTTAATGATACTACTGTATGTTATTGCAGTGGAGGAGCTTGCATTGCGCTGAAGATCATTAAAAACATTGGGCACTATCGTGATGCAGCTATGTCTGAGGTTGCGGTGCTGGAGCAGATTAACTCACTTGACTGTGACAGAAGATAGTAAGTGCCTGTGAAAGCAGATAAGAAAGAAATCTTATGTAATTTATGCCTCTGATGCATGGCTGTGTCATATATCACACGTAATTTGAAATGTACTGCCTCCTGAGTGTAAAGAAGTCCAGACTACATATTAGGAATGCAGTATTTCATATCTATTCTTCCTTTCTCCAGTGGTTGTGTGCGGATGTATGACTGGTTTGATCACCACGGACACATCTGCATTGCCTTTGAGCTGCTGGGCTTGAGCACGTATGATTTTCAGAAGGAAAATAGCTTTCAGCCCTTCTCTGTAAAGCACATCAGACACATGGCCTACCAGATCATCAGAGCAGTCAGATGTGAGTCACGGAAATAATTTTTTTCCTATGTATTTTGGATAAAAATTGATGTAATATTTTGCGCTTCTTTGTGTCTTAGTTCTTCACAAGAATAAGCTGACACACACTGATTTGAAACCAGAGAACATCCTCTTTATTAATTCCGAGTATGACATCAAGTACAATCCAAAAATGGTAAGGAGAGACATTGACTCCAGACAATTTCAGTATTATTTATGTTCTATAGTAATATTTTAGATTGTATGTGCTTTTGTCATTTCACTTGGTTTTATAGAAAATGTTTCTATTATTGGAAAAAATTCTGTTACTGTAAAATGTAGAAAATAATTTTTGTTTTAGTAATTGTGGTAATTGACTTTAAACCATTTCAGTTATTTTCTAGTGGAACAATTGAGTCCAATCTTAGATATAGATTATTTTCAATAGATATAGATAACAAAAACAGAACTTATTATTAGCGCATTCATTAATAGTGCTGTTTGAAATTGTAGAGGAGGGATGAGAGAACTCTGAAGAATCCTGATGTGAAAGTAGTTGATTTTGGAAATGCAACATACGAACATGAGCATCACACCTCTGTGGTGTCCACTCGACATTACCGAGCTCCAGAGGTTATTCTGGGTAAGTAGTTACAAATACACTGTCATATATATACATATACACAAATATTGGTAGTGGGAGAAAAAATCTACGGTTCTGTGATTAGCCTTAAATCTCCATCAGCTGTTTTCAAATGGAGCAGCATTTAATACACAGAGCCGTATTTCACTGACAAGCTACGCAATCTCACTTTCACTATCGCATTCAATTCTGAGCGCAAATTGCATAGCTTGACAGCTTAATAGATCTCCCGTTGCATATGATGTCATAGTAAAAAAACAACAGTAAAGATGTTAACATTTCTATGCTTTTTATTATTTGCTACTTGTATGTGTTGAAGTTATATTAGTTTAAAATTCTTAACACACAACTGTTTTAATTATTTTCAAAAGTGCTTAATTATTAAAAATATATAAATGTAAGTATTTTAAGATTCTCAAGTCGGTTAACTAATTAATTAATTAATAAGGGGGGGGAAAAAGTAGATAAAGAATTGTTCTGGAATCAGATTGTAACTCCCAGGATCGGATCGTGAGGTGACTAAAGATTCCCACCACTAATACATATATACGTGTATGTGTGTATATATGTATGTGTATATATTAGTGCTGTCAAAAAATGAATCGCATTCAAAATAAGTTTGTTTACATAATGTGTGTACTGTGTATATTATGTATATATAAATACATTCTGTATTGTGACATTCTGTAGTTTTGTCTCATATTCATCTTTTGATCATATTTGCAAATGACTCCTCAGCCAATAGAACAATTTTGTCTTTACTGTTCCAATACTTATGGAGGGCACTGTATGTATGTGTGCGTGTGTATATATATATATATATATATATATATATATATATATATATGTATATGTGTATGTGTGTGTGTGTGTGTGTGTGTGTGTGTGTGTGTGTGTGTATTATTCTGGGGATAGCACATGTGCTATGATTGCATGTATTGTGAGCTATAACAGAGATATGTCTATTTCCAACAGATCTAGGCTGGAGTCATTCCTGTGACGTGTGGAGTTTGGGTTGCATTCTGATCGAGTATTATCTGGGATCGACACTATTTCAGGTTATTTTTCTCTAAATTCAGATTAGTTCACTTTGGACACACATGACTTGTTGATTCAGCACTTATATGGTAGTTTGTGGTTTTTGAAATTACAGACGCATGACAGTAAAGAGCATCTGGCCATGTTGGAGCGAGTGCTGGGCCCTATACCGACACACATGCTGCAGAAAACAAGGTAATTTCAATATTTGCAATTAAATAAATACTTTTGCTGGATTTGTGGTAATATCAGGGAATTGTACAACTCTAATTTAGTCATTGAAGTCATGAAAAAAAAGATCTACAATTCAAATGTATCTAGTTATGCTCTATAATATAGTTTAATCTTTTTGCATAAATTGGCAGATTTTTCTTATAGTTTGAACCTTTTCTTATATTATTTTTAATCCCACATACAAAATGTCTTTTTCTCATTATGCAGGAAGAAGAGATATGTTCACCATGATAAGTTGGACTGGGACGTTCACAGCTCCTCGGGACGTTATGTTAGGAGGCAGTGCAAGCCGCTGAGAGTACGTTTTTCATTCTTGAAGTTGTTTTACATCTCAATTTGGTTTTGGGTCACTTGAGCTGTCAAGATTTTAAGATATCTAGAAACGCACAACTTATGAAATATTACTTTTTAATTGTCTTGCAGCAATACATGGTCTCAGGTAGCTCTGAACATGTACAGCTGTTTGATCTCATGGAGAAGATGCTGGAATATGATGTCACGAAGAGGATCACCCTGGAGGAAGCCATCAAACACCCTTTTTTTGACTTGATCAGGAAGACGAAGAAATAAGTGATGGATTCTCTTGATTTTTGCTATAGCTCCTCTCTGAGAGAGGCCGTTTCAGTTGACTGTATCAGTCCTCTGTATAGATCATACACTGCTCCTTTGTTTATATGATTGTGCTTGTTTTTCAGTTTAGATATGTGACCTATTGCTCTTGATTTCTTCATTGATTTGTGCTTGTCTTCATCACATGACAGAATAATGTGTAACTGTGAAGGGGCAAGATTTTAGGGTGTTAAACATGTACGATAATTGTCACAGATTTGTTAGCATTATCAATATAAATGTAGTGATATTTGTAAATGTCTTTTCAGTTTTTCCTTGATGTTTAAATAAAACGAGTTCATGATCAGTATTGTTTGTCTCATGGAAGTGTAATGTTCTCAAGCGGTCAATAGGGGGCGGTAGATCACAACTCAACATTTTCCCATCCAAAATGTATTTCTGCTTTGAATATGGGTTTATGAAGTATTGTCGACGGGGGACAGTCAAAATGTGGTTCAGGGATAGTTTGGTTTATACTTGATGTATTTGCAGGAGGTAAACATAGCAACAATACTTTGCTTTAATCATTTTATTAACGGTCATTTGATAAAGTATAGACAAAATCATTAAGACTGGTATTATTGGTAGCAGAGCATGTGAGCGGAGCGGAGCGTGGAGCGAGCGAGGAGCGGAGCGTGCAAAATATAGTCGGAGCGCGGAGCGGGTTTTTATCCAAAGGCTGGAGCGATCGCTCTGTCTCGCTCCGGTTCCGCTCCGATACCGCTCACACCACGAGCCTAGGGCATGCACAAATCCACCCTGAATTCACCTGTGCCTTCAACAATTAACAAAACCATCAGCCTATACTTCAAAAATCGTTCGTTGTGAAGGAGAGATGGAGTTCGTTAAATATTTCCAAAAGCAAACCGACAGGTCATACAGGTGCACAATTCCTGTCAAAAAAATAGATGATAATGTTGAACATGATCAGGAATGTGGTGATATATATGTTCTATTTTGACTGATGTTGCTGTTGCTGTGAGTTCTTTATAGGATATAGGCTGCGTGGCGGACGCGTCGTGGAGCGTGTTTGCTGCGTGTTGATTTTCCTTTCCGCACCTACGTTAACAGATTAGAGCAGCCACATTGCCTGCGGACAGTGTTGCCAGATCGGGTTGACGATTTCCAGCCCAAAAGCTCACCAAAACCCGCCCACTTCAACAAAAACCAGCCCAAAATTTTAACTGCCAAAATAATGTGATATAATTTTATTGCCATGTCAATCAAGGTTGATAAGGACCATTTTTATCTCCTCAAAATAAAATAATTATGACAAAATTTAATAAAGATAAATCAATTTCACAGGAACATGGATCAAAACAGGGCAAAAGCGTTAAAGACAGTCAGAAAATATGCTTAACATGTCCAGGAACCTTTTCAAAGTGGCAATCAAGAAATTAACTGATAAATCTAATCAACATAGCCTGCATCATTTTCAAGGTTGTCCACAGTAAGAAAAAGCTAAATTTTGTGCACAATAAAGTGATCAGAAAGCAATGTAAATTCACACCCACAGAAGGGTGAATTCTTCTATTCATTTCATCCACGTTGTGAGATTTGAGTTACTCTTAGATTCTTTATCGTATAATTTATATTTAAGCTATAACTTTGCCATGACAATCACTTAACTTAACATAAAAGATGGTAAATTGATTGACAAGTCTCTGTTAAAATAAACCAAAAAGGATTGCGTTAAGGGAAAATGAGTTGATGACTGCACTATACATTATTTTGCTGTGATACTTTGAGCTCAAACATATTAAGATAACATGACTAAAGATAAAAGCGAAGGAAAAAGCAGCTGATTGGGCGGCTTTTCATTTTTTAAAAGCAGCCCAAATTTGGTGTACCCGCCCAATGCGTTATTCTCCGGTCCAAGCCGATCAAAAGTAGCCCATTTGGGCGGCAAACCGCCAATCTGGCAACACTGCCTGCGGAATACGCGCGTATCAGGTGTCCACGACAGAATAGAATAGAAGTGAAGCGGATTTTTTCCGCAGCAGTCACGCAACAAACCCGCTCCACGTCTGCCACGCAGACAGTGTGTCGGAGGCGTAAGGCTTCGGTTGAAAACGGCAGGTCTTAGGCATGCAGAGTAATTTTAAATTTGAGCGAGCGTGGAGCGATTTCACCGGAGCGGGATGAAATTGTAGATGAGCGGGGAGCGGAATTGAGCGGAGCGATCTGGTCCGACTTTGAGCGGTGGAGCGGGGGAGCGAACACCCACGTGAGCGGGGAGCGGAAATTCTCACCGCTCAGCTCCGCTCACATGCTCTGATTGGTAGATTGTACGTTTATATATCGCCGAAAAGATTACGCTGTTAGCTGTACTACGCTTGCAAGTTGAACAGAATGCATCCGTAAAATCTCAGAAAGAAATTCATTTTAAAATGCCACTCTACGAAATGATGTACAGACTAATTCTACGTGTGGAAAAAACAACCTGGAATGGAAAATCTCACGCAGATAGTTCACCGCTGCTTTCGGACGCTCTCCGCGAGTCGTTTCACGCTCGTCACACAGACGGTGTCAAAGATGCGGCTCAATACCTAAAGAGCGCCCCACCGAACACACAACAGAACACAAGATCCAGGAGGCTTGGTTTGATCTAGATCCAACTCCTCCCACCTTACATACACCTAAACCTACCCGTCTCCACCCTATGATCCCTAAACCTACCCATCTCCGCCCCCTAGATGTGGATCAAACCCCGCCCCCTGGATCTTTGTTCTGCAGTGAGGGGCTACTGAACATTATGGCAATTTGAGAATCGTTGAATCGACACGCGTCTACGGACAAAAACGCTTTTCACTAGGTAGTCCTCATACTAGGTTTTGAGACACTCATGCTGTTCAAAGCACCGTGTGCTGCTCCGCGCTGCTCAGTCTGACAGCCTCTTCTCATCGATCAAGAACTGATCAATACTAAGTCATCTAACTATCGGAAACTAACTGGAGACTTTTCCAGCATGGATCAATCTACGGATGGAAATATAGAAAACAAACCCAATGCTGCGAAACCACTTTATCAGCGCTATTTAGTGTCTTTTCCAACCGCAGTGTGTTTAGTGTTATCGCTGGGTTCAATAGCGGCGTGTTTTCTCATGACTTTCAAAACGCATCAGATGGAGAGCAGGCTGCGCGAGCTGGAGATAAAGATGACTGACAGCTGTCAAGAATCACCCAAGGACGTGTCTGTTTCACAGGAACTGCGGAGATCCATCGAAACACTCTTTCAGGAGGCAAGCATTTTAATTCTTCAGAAAGGAAAGCTGCAACGTCATGTTTCGTACTGTTTCCCGTGTTTCTGTAGTATGTTATCCAATCTCTCATTAATTTACCGCTAGTTATAATTAATCCCATTAATCAACGCATAGCCTGCTCTTTAGTTGCCAGTGGTTTTTAAGGTTGTTTTACTAAGTAACGGCAGATTCTCACACTTTTTTTTACCAAGATAAAAAAAATATTTTTTACTCTATCTATCTATCTATCTATCTATCTATCTATCTATCTATCTATCTATCTATCTATCTATCTATCTATCTATCTATCTATCTATCTATCTATCTATCTATCTATCTATCTATCTATCTATCGTAAAGGACTATATATTTATAGCCTATAATTCTGCACGTGCAGCAACAGGTGCGTATATGTGATCATAGTGATTTTTAAATATGTAAACATATATGCTTAATTTTTATTTTACTGGTAAATTCTTGTACTAAAACGATTCTTCTCATTGTGGTGTATATTCATTCAAATAAACTAAAGTAAATGTGCTATATATTCTTTCCCCGTCCCTGTTAAATATATATATATATTAGTACATTTGTATTGTAATATAGTAAATTGTGTAAAATCAACAAATACAAATGTGTAACATCTCAATAAAAGAATGCAGCAGAATAATCAGTAGGCTACTATGTAATCCAATATTATTAGTATAATCATATGTTCTTTGCCAGTGTTTTTATAAACCTTTTTAAGTAAGCAGTTATGGCAAATTCACACCGTTTTTTCCCTCTACAAACATGACCAATGACCACCACTGACACTTCTGGTGTTTCTTCAATATTCAGATTACTGCTTAATCAGCATGGATTTGATTCTTAAAATGTTACCTTGGGCCTCTACTCAATTTGTACAATTAATTTCCTCCACGTTGTTTATCACATTTCAGAGGGTGAATGAAGCGATGCCAAAGTTGCGTGTGGCGAGAGACGTGACACAAGACTGCAACTGTCCTCCAGGTATGTCCACGAATCTGCTAGTCCATGAGTCCACATCACTCCAGGATGAAACCTGATAGAAACTGTGATAAATTCATATGTTTTTGTTCTTGAACAGTGATTGCAAAGCTGTGCTGTGGATGAGATGGTATTTTTGGACGATGCTTAACTGTAAAGTTAATTGATTTTCTACATAGCTGTTGTAGTTTCATGTTTCTCATATCATTATTTTAAAGATACCTTAAATGTTTAATGTCTGTTTAGAAGTCATATAATCAGCCTTTCATGCTTTTATTTAGTGTTAATATTGGCTGACTAGAGTCGGGACGTCAACCAGCCCTAAATATTTGAATAAGTGTTTGTTGAATGCATGATTATAGTTCACTTTACACAGCTCTGTGCATTCCCAGTTGTGATTATAAATACAGAGGGAAGGAGAAAATGTGGAACTGGAGCATATTGATGAATTGGTGGTTGAGGAGAGTTTTTTTTGGCTCCTCTGTCACAAAATGTGGTTGTTAAACATGGGGTTGGTGGTAACTTGAGTTTGGGTGCATTGAAACTTTGAGGAACTGCTGTTCTTCTTTTTCTTTTTCACAATCACTCTTTACATCGAGTCGTGGTGCCTATACAATCCAGAGTTTCCATAAATGTATGCCGGTTCACATCTGAGGGGAGATATTGATGTCGCAGGACAAGAGGGAGGTCATAAGCATCTGTTTATAGGTTCTGAGCGTGAGTGTGTGTGAAGGGGCCTCAAGTATGCGTCTGTGTGAGTGTGTGTTTCTGTTTGTTTGTGTGGGTAGTGCCGCAGAAGGCCCAACAGAGGCACCGAACTGTAAGGTGAGACCCTTTCATTTTAGAAGCAATGGTTGCCACCTGAAACCTGAAGCGTTTTGAGCGGTCTTGGCAGGCAGGATCAGAGGGAGAAGTATTTCTGTCTCCACAACAGACATGAGCTCAAAGCTCTCTGGGCAGGTTATAGTGTCGCCCCCTACAGGAGCTGATGGAAGGACACTGATGAGAGGAATAGTTTAAAACCTGAATGACTTTTTGTAGTGATTACATTTTATCGAATGCAGTTGCAATTATTTAAGCTTCAAAAAGGATCCAAAACACCATACAATTATGATGCATTACTTTTTCTTTCTTTTTTCTGAAGCCACATGATTGCTGTGTGTGGGAAAAAAAATATTAGAACATTTCTTTAAACTTCTTTAATTTATTTCCATCCCTTTTTCAAACTTATTTTATTGTTTATTGTTTATTATTATTATTATAATTGTTCATTCTGCTATAATTTAAAGAACACATACCTTATTATTATTATTATTATTTAATTATTATAGAGATTTATATATATATATATATATTATTTTATGACATTATTTAGGCGGTGACAACCTATATATACAAATTTAGATTTTTTTTTTTAATGTTTTGTAAAATATATACAAAAATTATTTGGAGAATTCTGTATTTTTTAACTCATACATTATTATTATTATTTTAGTGCTTTGTCATTATTGATTGCGAAAGCCTTTTAATAATAATAAAAAAAGATTTAGAAAATGGAGATAATCTATTTTAATGTACTTAATTGATTAATATTTTTTTTTACTATTATTGAAAACACCCTTGAAAAGTTGCATGTTTAAAATGGGTAAATATGCCAACCACAATTGTGATGTTTTTTAACTTTCTAAAGGTTATCAAAACTGTAGAAATGCACTTGCAGGAGTTGTAGAAGGTCCCTGTCATGTCTTTCTCCTCAAGCACATAGCTTCTTTCATTTCTACTTCCTCTATTCATTTCCACGGTGGAGTGAGTTCTCCCTAATCACCTGTCGACTGAGATGGTTGTCCTTGCATGCTAAACAATTCCCCGTCTGTTATCACCCATTTCCACCAAGCACCAGGCCCTGTTTGACAACAAGCTGTAACTCTCAAACGAAAGCACGAGAGGTCTTTAACTCGGTCACATCTCATTTTTCAGGCTTGCGTGTTCTCCTTCACTCTATTCAGTGAGTCCTTGGAAAGGTTGGACAAGGTCAGGGATGCATTTCTCTCCTTTCCTACATTCATTGCCCTAAGGATTTATTGTCTTTCGTCTCCCTTTTTTGAAAGTCATCATCGTGCAATATGCTCGAGTCTATTCAGGAAACATCTGAGCTATAGGTGTGGTGTGTTTTGTAGTGATTGACTGAAGCTAGGGGTCTCTTTGTCTTATGTTCATTTCACTTGAAGAAATGCTGATTCATTTTGTTGTGTATAGTGATCCTATAGCTCAAACGGTACAGCATTGCATTAAGAATGCCAAGATCATGGGTTCAGTTTCCAGGAGATGCATGAATGGATAAAATATGTTCGTTAAATGCAATATAAATGGCTTTGGATAAAAGCATCTGCTAAATGCATAAATATAAATGCATTCCATGTTTTGCCTAGTCGCAGCCTCAAAAGACATGGTCATGGACCACCTGCTGAAAATCTGAAAAAATGGCAAGCTTTTTCTAAATCACGCAACCTCAAATCTGATTTGCTGGCTGCTATCTAAATGATGTTTCCTCAAACAGCAGAGAATGCTACTGATATACCAGGAGTGAGGTTTTGATTCCCGTGGAGCTTAATAATCAAAGGAACCGTTCACCCAAAAATTACAATTTGCTGAAAATGTATGCACCCTCAGGTCATCCAAGATGTAAGTTAGTTTGTTTCTTCATCAGCTTTTGGGAAATTTAGCATTTTGCACTAAATGATACTCTGCAGTGAATGGGTGCCGTCAGAATGAGACTTCAAACAGCTGATAAAAACATGGCCGTGATCCACTAAAACTAAAACTTTGATTAGTCATTTTGCATGTTAGTCAAAAAACCTTTTTATTAAAAAGAATACAACTACTAGACTTTGTCTTTTCGATGTCAATTCACATATGCATGCATACATGGGAGAAGACTGGAAAGGCAAGCTCATTCATAGACATTTTGCATTCCGTTGCAAATGAAAGTTCAAGTTTGGTGAACTCTGACCTGCCTTTGCATAGTCAAAGTCTTAAGTGGACAGAAAGAGTGGCTAGGATATCATACAGTAGCCGTTTACCCATAGTTACACAGCTGAAAGTATTGAGCTCATCTCATTTGAAACAACAGTGAAATACCGCGTTTCATATTTCGCCTGCTAGAGATTACAATATTAAACAGTGAATAATAGATCTCCGACTTGTTAATGACTGTAAGTGGTATTAACACACAAAAGGTGTCAGAAAGGCTTAATCTGGATGGGTTTTTAGCAGCGCTCAGAAATCAGAGAGGGTTTTGGGTGTGGCAGCGGGATCTGATGGACTCAGCACTGTATTTACTTTCATCCCTCCAAAAGGTCCGGCTTAAAATATCCGGCCAGGGCATGTGCATATGTGTAATATCTCACTAGGAAGTGGTGCAATTAGATATGCTGCCCACGGCCGTGCAAAAGAGACGGGACATGCTATTAGAAATTAGGACTTTCCTTCTATTGCACATGTAAACATACTCACACTTGTTTAGTGGTATGCGATTATGAATGCGCACATGCACATCTGTGCAGATCTGCTATATAACGCAGTGCTGGTTTTGCTGCAGTACTCATTTTGCATTGAATGTCAAGTGGCGAGTCTGGCAACACTAGTATTTTCACTGTCAGATTTTTATAAAGTACACATAAGAGTATCTTTTATGTTGTTAGAAATATTTAAAGATGAACAATCATGTTGAATCATGTTAAGAAAAATGATGCTTAAGTCATGTTTAGAAAAATCCTGTTTAAATGTATCAAATATGAAATCAGGATTTTGAGGAACTGATACAACTGTTATTTATATGCTTTTTATGCAAGTAGTCTATTATGATGTTATACATATCTAATTGATTTATATTACAAGCTATGAGTATTTCCTCTTTCTTTTTGTCCATATAAATATCAGCAACTGCACCAAATTGCATAGTTTTTCTCAATTTGAAAAAAAAGTATGTTTTTATTTTTACTTGAATATGAGCTCCAGATTCTATATTGTACTATAAAATAAAAAAGCCTGATGTATCACATACTGTATGTAGCATATGGTATTCAACAAAATCATATATGCTATCTTTAGTTAAAAATAAATACAAAAATTATATTTTTTCTGATTAAGACTGTGATCAAAAGATGAATCGCAAACAAATAAAAGATTTTGTTTGCATAATATATTTGTGTGTTCTGTGTATATTTATTATGTATATATAAATACACGCATTACAGTATATATTTTGAAAATATTGTCTATATTTTTATTCATATAATATAATTTATATTATAAATAAATAAATATTTAATATATAAACATAAGCTATTTTCTGAAATATATACATGCATGTGTTTGTTTTTCTATATACATAATAAATATACACAGTACACATGCATATATTATGTAAACAAAAACTTTTATTTTGGATGCGATTAATCGTTTCGCAGCATTAATTTATTTATTAATGAATATTGTTATTGTTTTTGCTTGTCTTGTATTTTAGGCCACCACCCACTATCATTTAATGTTAAGCCATCTTTTATATTACTGATAATATTGAGCACTTATGTTCTGACTGTAGTTAAAACGACTAAGCGGTTAAAAGGAGCAAAGGACGTTGGGTGGCACGACAGGCCCCTCAACCAAACCAAATCTCCATGGCTTACCTCAACGTTCACCTTTACTTGTCTTTCAACAGCCGTCATATTAAAGTTAGCTTGGTAAAACCACACTCTTTGCTTTCTTCCCTCTGAAAAATAAACCGCTCACAGGCCTGTTGGTGTAAAGCGGTGGTCTGACACGGAGTCTGAATACTTCAACCTACCGACCCCGACTGCTTATAAAACATTTCTAGCTATCGGTTCACTGGGACAGGTGGTGTGCTCAGATTAAGGGTTTAAAAACAACATGAAACTGTTTCAAATGCATTTAACTTCTTTTATGTGACATATTTCGACTTATATTCAGTATTCAGTATATAAACAATATTCAGTGGGAAATAATGTATGTGTGAATCATGTACAATACCATGAGTGACATTGAGATTAAAGTAAATATATTGTAAAAATGTGCTTCATCCAAATGAACATGCAGAAATATGATTTAATTCCACATTCTGGCTTAACGAAAACAAAAGCTTATTTCAAGGCTCATACTGCCAGTAAAGTAAAATTACATGTGATGTTTTATTGCCTGTAACTGTATTTTTGTACGTCATTTGGGGTCAACAAATAATAGTGAACACACAATATTATCTCAATATATCTTGTCATTTTTGCCTGCAGGCTTATACTGTACAAGGAGTATGAATTGTCTTTGGTACGGAGGAGATTTGCAGTGTGGCATCTCAAACTGTCTCTCAGCATAGCTTGCAGTATTAACTAAAATAGAAGGCTCTGCTAACCCTCATGTGCCTGATGACCTTTACTGTCCCCGGAGTTCAAGGCTGATAACGGGGCGAATTTATTAAAGCATGTCTCTTTTTAAGACCCAACCAAGACAGCATGGGAAATTCATTTTGTACAACACTCTTGTGCAGTGGACTGGGTAGCTTAGAATAATTTAATTACTGACATTTTAAATTTTAGTTAAAAATTCGTTAATTTGATCAGATTTGTGACCACGTGTGGGCTGCACTCCAGAATTGCTTCCCCTGTGTGGAGTCTGACACAGCGCTCTTACTGTAGGTCACTAAATTCCAGTGCGCCAAGGTGTTGCATGGGAACGAGAGGCGCGGGTGGGGGAATGGAAGTGATTATATTGTGTTAAGTTTCATTATTGAGAGTTACAGGTGACATGGAAAGTTGCCATTAAATTTAACGAGGGAGAGCGTGAAAAACGGTTAACACTTTACGCTTGTGTGCATCAGTTGCTTTGAGAGGCTTACCACCTTTACACAATGGATTCTCCTTGAACTCCCACCTCGAACCTGATCTCAGATCTGCATCTGTACACAGCTGCATGCCACTGCAATGTGCACTTCTAACTTTCTCAAGTACGCTTTCTTGATTAGACTAGGACTTGGTGAAATGGCAAAGAACCACAATATATTTTTGCATATTGTTGATATTTATCAATTATCACTACATTTAATACATCTATTACATTCTGTTGACATGTTAGTTTTAAAAAAGGGCAAGTGCAAGCTGCCTTTTAATATGCAGTCTAAAATGTCACTGATGTTGATATGAAAAATCCAAGCGTTATATCCTGGCTCACTCTTTCTCAGTCTGCTCTGCTGTCACAGCATGAAGTTTGAGAATATATTACTGGCTTTTAATGAACATAACACGTCAAATACGCACACACACACACACACACGTGCGCACGCACATGCACGCACACACACACACACACACACACACACACACACACACACACACACACACACACACACACACACACACACACACACACACACACACACACACACACACACACACACACACACACACACACACACACACACACACACACACACACACCTGTCTCTCCTGGTCTAAATCACAGGGAGCTTTCCTCGCACCATTACCTCAAATTCTGTTTAAAGTTTACGTTTTCTGAAATTATTTACTCTGCATTTAAATTGCAGTTGCTTCAGCTCTTTGGCATTTGGCCACATATGGATCCTACCCCATATGAATCCAATACGGAACCCAAATTTTGTTCCCTTGACAAGGTTTGGCAGCTCCATCCAGACTGGGACATCTGATAACTGCTTGCATTTTAGCGACGCAGACTTGATCGTCTAGATCTAGACCAGATTAGACTTGGACCAGATATGAAAAATTACTCAAATATTTTATCAAGCTTTTTATTTGGTGGATGATAAAATGTAAAATGTATATTTATCACTAAAATATTAATAAAATATTAATCATTAAAATACACTTATTCAGGAGACAAAGTTATTAACTTAATTAAATGCTTGGTTGAAAGATAAAACTTCTGATTTATTGATTGAATTAAATATTTTAAGTCACAAACATTATTTTGACACGTAATACTGTGTATGAATTTGTAATAAATAAATGTATTGTTCATTGTTTGTTCATGTTAGTTAATACATTAACTAATGTTAACAAATGTACAAATTGTGAAGTGTTACCCAATCACCTAAAAACATTCAGAACATCCTAGCAACTGCATAGCAAAACCCTGGAAATCAAAATATATTTATTATATTTTCTATAGAAAATGTCAAATTTGGTTGTATTCCCCATTTCTCATATGTCTACATGTTTGTGATGTTGGCAGTGGTAAAAAACCCAAACTGAGCTGAAACATGACTGTGGTAGTCACATCTGTCCGTAACATACAAACCATCCAAACTAACAGTCATTAAAACGGTCCTTATTTAAATGAATGAATAGCATATTTTAAATCCAACGATACAGCCTGGAGATAAATGGTGTTATTAGATCTTTTGAATTATTTAAAGATAAACACAGAGAAAATGTATTTAGGCACGGTTTATAATGATATTTTCGTTCCTGAATCATTTAAACCATTTGTGCTCCCTTGATATACACTTTAAAGACTAACAGGACTCAGATTTTTCCTCACCGCTTTTGAGGCCGTTTACAATTAAGCATCGATCTATCCTGTCGTTCTGTAACCGCAGCTGAGTGAAGTGTTCTGTCGTAAACTTTCAGTGGAACCTCTAAAATCCCATTTGGCAGGAGGAGTGCTTTTATAGCTTTCAGGTTGCAGTAGCACGGGCCGCCCTGGACCTCTGCCTGAGTGAGAATCTTTCAGCACCTGTTCAAAAAAACTTAGTGCTTGTCTTTCTTCTCAATGTGTAAATGTGTGTGTTTGAGCCTGCATGCTACTAATGTATGTGTGTGTGGTTTTCTTCATAGCCTTAAATTGCACACATAAAGAAAAGGAAAATACACGAGCTTGTAAGCAAATTAAGATCGTTAAACAGAGTTATTTCGTGGTACTGGGCAATTAGACATTCAGCCTTGTCTTAATTAATGTATTTTTTACTGTTAGGTCCAGGATTACAAAACTTTTTTTCTCAGCCGAACCCTTTTGGCCTAAAATATTTATCTGAAGTACCCGTGAGATTTTCAAGTTACTATTTCAATCATTTAAGAACACAATCATGTGTTCACAGTTCTCTGATGTCAGCTAATAGGCACAAATAAAATATTTTTAGTACGTTTTTTTTTTCATTTTAAATTATGTATTTATTTTAATCTTACATTTTTGTGATTCAGCACAAATATAAATATACTATACATGTGTGTATATATATATATATATATATATATAATTTATATGTGCAGCTTTATTAAAACGACATAAAAATATGTTTATATGTCTGTATGTTTATAAATGTTTATGTATTATTTAAATATGTCTATCTTTTATGTTTATTTATATAATATCAACATGTATTGACAGGTTTTAGGATGGATATACATGTACATGACACAAATATAAAAACAAATGCATACATAAACATGCATATTTGTATAAGCAAACAGGATGCAGGTCTCATGTGAACTGAACCTGCTTAACATGGATGCAGCTATGAAGCCGGGTTTGCTTCAGGGAAAATTTATTTTAAGAAGCTTCCCAATGGAAACTGTAAACAGTTCATCACGACCTCTTATGTAGGCCTACAGTTCAAAATTCATGTTTAACTGAATAAACAGTTAGTAAACACAAGTACATCTTATTGAACATAGTTTATTTTCATCGCTAATTATCATAGTAGAACAGCTTTCTCAAGCAGTTTGTGATGCATTTTGGAAACAGGAGATGAGCCCTGGTCTAACGCGCCACCTGGCTTAGAAACCCGTCTCAAAGACTTACTTTTAGTCATTATTTGGGTAGCACACATATTCTGAATGCCTTCGCAGAATTCAAATGAGCCATTTTAATCTAGATTAAAAAAAATTAATCTATGCCCACCCCTACAATATATATATATATATATGGAATTGTTCTGATTTCTAATAGTTTTCATATATATCTTTATTTCACATGATAGTACATTTCATATATGGATATTTAATATATAAACATATATTATAGTTGTGAATGGGATACACTATTTTTTCTAAAAGTCATTCTTTCTAAATCTTTCTAAAAATCGAGTTGTTACATTTTGAGGAAACGTTATAGATTAAAGATTGTAACGTTTATTAATGACTGGTTGATCGCTTCTCAACAGACGTTTTATCTTTAAACCACATCTTATCAAATTATAGAAGATTATCATTCATTTAAACAGATGAAAAACAGTTGAGTACTGGTTGAAAGTTCAGTGCTCTGGTGACGTGCTTCATAGATCCAGATGTGTGCTGTAAGCACTGCGCTCTGTAAAACTCTTCCCATTGATAGACAGCAGGTATTACAGCAAGCATACTTATACATGTGTGTTTGTTTTGTTTTTCTCAATCTCTAAAACAGGGTTATTAGTTTGTGTCCTTCATGGATTCAGCATGTTTTGTTTTGTCTGTGGGAACTTTGAAATGGAAATACTATGCGTTGTAGTCTTTTTTATTACCTCTGTAAATCTGGTTTTGTTGAATTTACTCAGAGTTAACAGCAAATGGCTCAACACAACAGACACGAGTAAACCAACTTCAGTCGTCCGAAGAGATCCAATGACATTCCAATGTATCCTCATTAAATGTGTCATATAATCAGTGTTTATCAGTAGCCTAAATGTTTTAAGGATTGAGACTAAATGCAGAGGTCTGTAACGAGAGCGAGTTAATGAGGGAGATATGCTATAGGTATGCAGTAGGGGGCATTTAATCAGAACAGCATTGTTAACATCCTTCTTCTTGATATTGTGCCAAAAATCCATTTAAATGTGTTTTAATAGCAATGACTGGCTTCAATGAGCAATTACTGTGATTAGAGCCTGCTGTTTCTCTGTGGATTGTCTTAAAGGTTCTAAAAGGAACCTGGAAGGATCCTTAATGGTCTTAAGGTAGGGTTGGTAATGCAAATCAGTCTCCCGGTATTAGACAAAAAGAGAATAAAAGATGTTTATTAAAAGAATATACTAAAACTAAAAATGTTTTCTCCAAAAATTAATATAAATAAATAAATACATAAAAATGGATGAACATTTAACAGTGTGTGGCTCTAAAATGTATGGCCTTCAAATCGGTAATTAATTCCAATCTCAATACTATTATAGTTTTTATTAATATTTTGAAATATTGTTATTTATTTTCATTTTATTTTGAGTTAAAGTTTTACAAATCTTGATGATTTTTGTTATTTTTAATGTATGTCTATATAATTTATATAGTCATTTGTTATTTCAGTTTTTGTTTAGTTATTTTAATATGTTAAGATAAACTAAACAAAAATGAGAACTGTTGCCTTTTCAGGTAGAAGGAAAAAAAATCTATTAAAATAGATTGTATTTATGGTTTTAGTCTTTTTAGCTAACTATAACAACCCTGTCCCAATCTCATGATATTCAAGAATACAATTTGCTCTTCCAGGTTGATGTTAAAAAATGTCAAACATCAGGTCCCAATATCCATACATATACATTTTTACAGATGTTGTGAATAACACTCACTGTGTATTGGTGAACACTTAACCACAACATTTCTATGGTATGCAGTCTGCAATATCTCTGAGTATTTGCGGTCCCAGAATCTCCAGACTGTAAGGTTTAGCACTTAAGTGTTTATGAATGTTTGGCAGCAAACCCTGTGGTAAACCACCGCAGAAAATGCATTAATTATTACATTTAACCTCGTGATACCTGCTGTTTGGTTTTGCAGAAGTTGTTTGTTTTAACCCTTGTGTGTGTGTGGATGGTGTTTGACCTCAAAGAAGGTGAAGTAGAGTCATCTATTCCTCTCCGTGGACATCAGATGAGCTGTGGAGGATAATAGTCTGTCAACAGGTGGAGGAAAACAGAAAACGATCCCGTCCTGTGGTAGAATAATTGTCCAGTATATTTAGTAACTTTGCCATGCTGACAGATTGTCAGCTGTTGTCTGTCTAAGATTTATTGTGACTGTTTCTTGGACACTCAGATCAAGATATTTTAAGCCTATCGAAGGCATCTGAAACGTATGAAAGTTATTTTTTCTTCTTCATCATGGGCGTAATAATGGCTAATTTTCGAACTTGCACTATCTATCAAAGATTTGGATACTTGATAGAATCTTCAATAATCTTGAAAATGACCTTTTCTTTTGATCTCATGGCATAAATACTTGTGTTGACATATAAATTGTGACTACACATGCATTTCTTTAAGATCTTAATATGTACACTGACAAAAAAATACTGACTGACAATAATGATAACTTGCAGTTTAGTAAGTGAGTCAGATGTCGATTCGCTAACCGATAAGATTTAGTTCAGTAAAAACTCCAGTCTGTAACTTTTTGGGTTAAAAATGATCCAATAATGTTTTTTGGGCAAGTACATAACCAACCAGTATTCAACACTATCTCCTTACTTTAGCCCAATTCCCAACAGTATTGTAACAATGTTTTCTAATTCGAGTGGTACTGGTTTCGTGGGAAATGTAAGTATGCCACGGTTTGTCTTTACATTATTCATTACGTCACATCTGTAAACATAAAGAAATCCTAAATCCTAGGCTAAATCGCATGTGAGGATGCTGCAGGTGGTGGATCATTAATAACCCTTCTCTCAGCTGCTGGAATAATTAAACTTATCATTTTGATGGCGGAGGTCCATACGCCAATTACCTGACAGCTGGAGATTCACTCGTAGTCTACAGGTAACGCTAATACACAATACATACACATAGTCACACAATGCTGATGTTGTTAACATTAACATTTTGAGAACAAAGTATAACAATAATAATTTGCATGGTTTGATGTGATATGAGGCAAGGAATCATTAGGTTTAATCACCATTGCTAGCGCAATGTATTGTAATACTTTTTTCCCTCAGTTGGTGATAACAAAAGTGGCAGACATGTTACTTGTTCAGATTACATTTTCTGGTGAAAATTCTTATTTGGGTCATACTTCCAAGCAATGTTCCCTTTAATTTTTTTTCTTGCTGAGCAAAACTTTTCTTTATTGGGCAGACATTTCGGTCACCTGAGCAAATTCTTTACACCAGACCTGTACAGCGCACACACAAAAATTGCAAAACCTTTAACTTTAATGTGCTATTTTGATTTGATTTGACCCTTGATGAACGATGTACATTGTAGGTTACCTGAGAATTTCTTTTACAGTATAATACACTGCAGTTCAAAAGTTTGGGATTAGTAAAGTTTTTAAAGAAGTTTATTATGCTCATCAATGCTGTATATATATATATATATATATTTGACATATTATTGCAATTTAAAATAAAAAAATTATATTTTAAAATATAATTGATTCATGTGAAGCAAAGCTGAATGTTCAGTGTCACATGATCTTTCAGAAATTATTCTATGCTGATTTATAGTCAATGTAGGAAACAGTTTTGCTGCTTAATATGTTTTGCAATATTAGAAATTGCAATAATATTTCAGTAAATTACAGTTTTTCTGTATTCTGATCAAATAAATACAGCCTTGATGAGCATAAGAGAGTCCATTAAAAACAAGGTAGGCCTAACATAACGTAATATACTATCAAAACAAACTGAAGCATCCAAACTGATAGAACATAATAGAAAAAAACTGAAGCATTTAAACTGAGATCTAAGCTAAATATTAAAAAAAACTTGAACATGTGAATTCTTAAATAGCTATCAAATGCTTAAATAGCTATCATCCCTATGAAGTGTAGTTTGCACAATACACCTGTGTGAGACTGTATCTAAATGTCTCTGAGTTTTGTTATCGTTCTGTGCCCATCCTCTGCTATTTCCAGCACTTAATCAAGCCACTCTTCTTTAATACACGAGGATGTTTTATTTCACATGTCATTGCGTCTGCATTGATTCTGGATTTGAGCTATTTCATCCTCAACCATTGAAGTATTCGGTTTCTACAGCGACTCATTTGGCGCACATCATTCTCTTTCTGTCTTTCTATGAAACCTGTTAACCGCATTCACCGGTTCTAACTCTATAGCGACATCAACTAGCGGCTTGACAGAGCATTGCGATTCTTTTGTTTTTACTAGAATTCAATCAAATGACTTCCCAACTAATTGTTTTGCGTGTGCGCGGCACATTATTTATTTACGAGGCTGAGGTGGAAGAAGTGTGCAGCCGTGCATGCGTGCAGCTTAGAGGGAACAGTGCTTCCAAGATACTCCTCAAAATATTAGACTCATCTGCACTGAGGAGCTGTGTCAATGCACAACCCACGTAAATGTGATAAGTCCGCAAATAACTGGAATTGCAAGTTTCAAACAGAGATGGCAACATAGAGGCAAAACTTACGGACTGCAGCTTTAAGGATTCAAACCAGTCGTCCTTATGGACTAATTATTTACAATCAATAGACTCCATGTATGTTTTTACATCATTAAACAAAACTGACTCATAAGATTCATTTATTTGTGAATCAGACTATATTGCTCACACTTTATGTGTTTGATTCACTAAAAAGAACTGGCCCAAAAGAATACATTGTTTGTGAGTCGAATAACAATGGCTGTGTTTTATGTGTTTATTTCACTGAAATAAACAGCTCACAAGAGTCAAAGTTTGTTAATCAGACTACTCTGGTTGTATATGTTATTACTGACTAGACGAATTGGCTCATAGGAATAATTTGTTCATGAATCAAGTGGTCATGCTGTATATTTTTGATTCGCTAAAAGAAACTAGCTCAAGAGAGTTATTCGTTTGTGAATCAGTCCATATTTGTTGCTCTGTATGTTTGTTTATACGTGAGAAGACAACTCGACAGAAAGAAAATGGTTTGCTTTTTTTGTAGTACACAGTCTTTTCACAGCACACAGATTGCAAAATCACAGTAATTCAGGTAAATATTATAGTAAACCAAAAGAGTAGCACTTATGTGTTTAAGTGAGAACTGATCCAGTCCTTCTTACAGGTGCCCATGTGATAAAATATTTAAAACGCCATTGTTTTTTTATGTAATATTAGCCTACAATAGGATTTCATTTTGACTTGCAATGTATGTTTGCACAATTTTGATAGTGTATAATATTAAATAGTTTGTATGGTGTTAGGTATTTTCATAAAATACATACATACTTTTTTATGGTCTTCTGATGGTGACATTGGGGATGATGGTCTTTATAATATGTCTCACATGTCAGCGTTGAGCACATACCCTCAGGGCCTTCTGCAGGCCTTGCTGGACAATTAGACCAACGCAACACCCCCTCACATTCCCCGGAACCCCTCCTGAACCCAATATCCCGCTGTCCTCACCCCCTCTCTGCTCTTTAAGGACCAGACCTCCATCAGCGCTCGGGCTGTATCAGATGACCTCATTACTCTGGCCTCTCCTCTAAGGATTCAGCTACTGCTAACTGTCCATCAGCAGTTCACCATTTACAGCCCCAACTGTGAGACAGCGGTGGGCGATTGCGCAATTGCGCTTTGCGCTGAGCAAATTTAAAACATGATGGTATTCATCCATTTAGGATGTATGCTTCTGGTCATTTTAGTCTGAGTGGCTCACTTCAAGAAAATGCAAACACGTAGTTTGAGTTTGGATTCATTAAACAGTTGCACCACTTGCATGTGGTATTTCAGAATAAAATCTTGTGTGTTATTCGACAAGCACCAGCAGGAACTAAATGTGCGGTAATCACTTTAAATGAGCTCACAATAATTTTAATTCTGGATTTGAATATTTTCTTTAGTTAATCGTGTGCTAAATAGGGGTGGGACAATAAATCAATATGGCAAAATATATCGCGATTCTTCTCCATGCGATACTCAAATCGATATATGGCGCAAAATATCACGATTTGCACTTACACTGCGTCTTCATGCACGGACGAGTGTGACATCATATACCTCTGTAAATATATAGAATTTAAATTCACGTCTCGCACACTTCAATGCACTTTGAATGGAATATATATGTTAGCTTCGAACTGGAATCATAGCGGAATATCCTGTGATGTCCACTTCGCAGGGCACTTACATTCGAATAGAACAAACGTCTGAAGCGATAAGAGTAACATACGAAATGCGCTAGGACTGGAATTGAGAACCACTGCTCTAAATAGATTTCCCTGCTCACAGTGTCTAAAAATGCATGGAAATTTTTCTGTCCAAAAGCTCTGACTCTGAGCAAGTTCCATGAACCGCGTTCTCTATGAAGATGGGGAAGCACGAGGAACCGAAGGATAAACAGATTTCCAGTCACTGCATTAGTTGCCATTGCATCTCTCTCTCTCTCTCTCTCTCTCTCTCTCTCTCTCTCTCTCTCTCTCTCTCTTAAAAAACAAAGGTACGAAAGCTGTTAGTGGGGACTGGGAGGTGCCTTTGTGCCTTTGTACATCTTTGTACCTTATTTACCCCTAAAAGGTGCATATTAAATAATACATTAAATATAAATATTAGTACTTGAGGTGTACAAATTGGTACCTATGACACAGTCATTGAGATGAATGCTAACCGATAACTTTCTCCAGGTATAATAGAAGCCTTTGATGCTAACCAGCCAAACCTTGACTCCTTGTGTGGAAGAAAGCAGAAAGAGCAGACGTCTTCCTGATTTGAGCAGGCAGTCTTCATTGAATAAAAACATAAAGAGCTGACAGAAAGTGAGCAAAACATGAAAACAGACAGATGTGACAGACAGATCCGGATCAGTGGATTTGAGCAGCATCTTAATTGACTCCAGCAGAGAGAGCAGACAAGCTCACCATCAGAACATGCAGTCTTCATTAAATCAGTAAAAACAAGAATGGATTTCCTCAGAACAACTAAATGAGCATCTGATGAAATCATGAATTCTTAAATCACTCAATGATATATCTAATTGATTTGACTTGCCGAGGGAAGTTCTTGAAAAACAGTTGGTGCGGATTTGAACAGGCTTTTGGGCTTTGGCTTGGCTGTCTTTCATTAATATGCCATATTTTCATAAGGGCTTCCAAGTGGTTGCCATGTGTCCGAGGCCCAGACTTTTCATGCTAATGAACCCTGAATACATTGTTCAATCTGAACAATTCATAAGTCTGCCTATAATTTATTTTATTTTATTTTATTTTACCCATTTCTGATTCATTTGGGTGGATTTCAGTGTACTGTCCAATTGTCTTGCATACAGAATACAATCTCATGCTGTAAATTGTACCTTTTAACTTGGTCTATTACACAAACAAAACATCATAAATTAACAAAAATAACTAATCTGTAGTTCAAATGCTATTTGCTTTATCAGATATAATAAACACAACCAAAAACTGCTCTGTGTGACCAACTTAATTTATTAGTTTAACTTTATTTAAATTAATTTAACTTTTAATTGGATTTAGGTCAATTACATTGCAGTGTGTATAATTATTATAAAATCATATATAGTAAACACATGAAGAATCTATATATTGTCTTCAACAGATTCACCAGTTTATTAAATGAAACATCCTTTTGGCTGATTCAAACAGTATCGGCTGTCTTTTTGAATGATTCAAGGACAGGTTCATATAAATCATTTGTTTCTGAATAGAGTTTATAGACAAAAAAGATCCGCACTCATCCAAACAGTCCAAAAATACTTATATCATTTATTTGCATCTTTTAGCACTATTTAATTACCTCTGAATAATAAATTATATAAACCTTATTGAACTGTTTGGATGAGTGCTGATATTTTTGTCTATAAACCCTTGTATTTTTTGGATCTACGCACTATATATTATTGGTCTACTGGACTTTCGGTCGAGTGTTTGGTGCTACGGCCTTTTCTATTTGTTTCTGAATAGAGTTATCATACTGATTTTGCTGCATGATTTTGAATCACTAAAAATAACTGAATTAGTTTGTTCATAAATTGGGCTACACAGTTTGCACTGTATGTTTCTAATTCACTGTAAAGAATCAGTTCATAAGAGTCATTTGTTCATTAATCAGATTACACTGGTTGAGTTGTATGTTACGTATGTTTGGCTTGTCTTTTCTTGCCATTACTTCGTGGCACATATCCTTTTATCTCATCACCTTAAATTCAGACAGCAACTTTATTCCTTGAGGCTGTAAATTCAGCAAGTTTGTGTTGATTCAGTTTAGTCTTGACTGACAGGCAGAGCAGTTCAGTCCAGCTGGCCCATGTTTACGTCATTACCGGAATGCCAAGGTCACTATCAGGTCTCAGTTGTTCCTTGTTTGGACTATTTTAAATTGATTGTCCGGATCAAGATACGGTGTGTTTCAACCACTGCAAGCAAGAATCTGATTTCTAACTTTAGCATTTAGCCATGTTGATTCCCCTCTGCGGCTTGAGACTGCACCCGGTTAAACATCAGGGCGTTAAACCCATCTCACGCTGACTGGTGCTGGAAATGAGTGTGGATCTTCACCTCCAGGGTTAGAGGGATGTATCTGGAACAGTCACGAAACGGATTATGAAGTCTGAGACCCCACAGCCGTCAGTCCCTGAGGGAGATTAAAAGATCCAAAGGTGGCGGCCCGGACAGGAATCTGACACAGAAGGGGAATGATGAAGGGGGGGTCTGAGCTGGTTTTCGCAGCATGAGATGTTAGGAATTAACGTTACGAACATCCTCCTCTCCCTACTGGTTATCAGTTCTTTGACTGCTTCTCCAGTGACTGACGGACAGTGTAGCACTTGGTGTAAATATATAAATGAGCTCAGTTTAGTATGTAGTGCCTGTGGTTGCTGACAGCTATAGGGGATACAAATATGTGAAGCACTCGCTGGATTTAACTCTGACTGCATGTAATGAAAGAATAAACTGGCTTTTATGTGATTTCTGAACCATTCCAACATCACTTCCCTTTCTTTATCAAAAGTGGTACCTAAATAAATTGTTCTTTGCATTTAATATCTGCAGTGAATAAAACACCATCCTCATTTCTTTGTGGAACTGATAATAGAATCAAATCTTTGAATAAAATCACTGCGCCATCTAAAGCTGTCAGGAATACTATTCTTATGATTACAGCTGAATATAATATGTATTTCGTGAAAACTAGGCAGATATTGTGTATGCCTATTAAACATTTGCTTAAATGTGCAATATGCAGCAGAAAATCGTGCATTTCTTCTCTACACCTTGGTTGATTTATTTGACTTTTCTCTTATACAAAATATTGAATTATTATTATTACTTAATTAAATATGTTAGAATGTAATTTTATTATAAAAATATTCTTAATTAATTATTATATTATATTTGATTATTTAACTAATGATACTGTTTGAAAAAACAGTGTTTGTATTTCACAGTATGCTAATATTTCATCTGATCATATCCTAATAATACCTATTTATTAGAATAAGGAAATACTATATTTATAAGGAAAATATATTTTCCCATATATTAGGAAAAACTAAACAGAACAAAAATGCACCTTGTTTGCATTACATGTACTATTTTTCAATGACCACATCCCATAACCATTTGAGGTTTTCTTTTTTTTTGGCTGTCTTGCGCACTTTACAGGATTATTTGTCTACTGAGTAACATGTCAGATGAAAACCAAAGAGCTTTGGGGTTTGAAATGCTTGTTCCTCCAAAACCACAGCCTTCTTGCCACCCACTCTGTCTTAAGATCTCTCAGATTACAACAGGCCAATCGTTAAGTTAATCACAGCGAAAATGTTAATAAATGAAGCGCTAGCAGTTTGTTAGTCATTTTTTAAAACAGCACTCTGTCATAGTAACAGTTTGGTAAACCATTCAAGCATTTTTCTCAATTGAAGGACGCATTTAAAGACTTGCCACAGGGCCAGATGTCTTAAACAACTGCTAAACTTTTATTCAGATTGATTTGATTCCTGACTCACAAAATGAAATGAGTTGATTCTCTGATTTTCTGCTGAATTTGCCTAACGCTGAAACACATTATGGGATTGTATGTAAGCTGTAATAGGACTGTAAATGCTGCTCAATGCTCTGGAAGCATTGTGAATCCGCTAGTACGGTCGTTTTGACACTGATAAGCTCATACCACACAGAACGGTGCATCCTGTCTCCTTGCGTGTGACCAGAAAGCACCTTTAACATCCAGGAAAACAGTCTTTCGTGAGCAGTGCGTTTATAGCTACCAAGGTAAGCGTGAGAGGGAAAGTGTAGTGTGTGATCCTCTGTTTGCATGCATCCACTACACGCACAGAGACGAGGACTATATAGAGATGTTTCTGTCTGTTGATAATTGGCCCTTGGTGTGGTAGTTAGATAAAGAATGAGTGAAATGCTGGTCCAAAACACTCAGGCCATCTAGTTAGTTTCAATTTTAATTTGTTACTTTATATTTAAATCTTTTATGCATCTTAGTGATTAACAGAAATTCCAGTTTATTTTGGTGTAGGCAAAAACTGAAAATAAACTTTATTTAACAATAAATTAAATAATCACATTTATTTAATATACATCAAAATAAAACTGAATTGAAAACAGTCAGTTAAATTGTGCGTATATCAACATATATAAAAAAATAGCTTTCTTGACATTTATTCAAACATAATTAAAGACATCACTAAAATGTAAAATAAAAATCTAATAAGTATTTAATGTAGTGTGTATATTTAGCTAAATGCTCCTCAAATTATTTTGTCCAGCTTAATAATGAGCTATGGATATTTAATAGCTTTCCTATTAAGTAAACGTATCTTCACGTGACATTGTTTACATTGTTGTAATGTCTTTCTGCAGTTGAAAGATTGAATGAGTGGCATGCATTGCTTCTTTTCTTTTAATGTACTATTCCTATACAATGTAAATTCATGTTTATTTTGTGCTATAACTACAAGTAAAGAGAAAGAGATGATTGGTTCCTGTGCTCTCCATGCTGCTGATTGAACTTCAGGTGGCTAAAACAATCTGTCACACCACTTTAAAAAGCGCTGAGATGAGATTTGTCATTAGAAATTGTTCTGAATTTGGAACTTTGTTTCATATCAAAAGCACAAAGCTTATTGTGATTATTAAATGTCAGGCATGCTATAAGTAGCCTGATGTTTAGTTTTGTTCACATATTAACAATAACAGCATATCTTGGGTTTTAAATCAATCTACATTGGAGAAGTGCAAATGAAATGTCACTGTTTCGACAATGATTTCTGCTCTCCAAAAACTGAAAATACCAAAGTTTTTATTCCACCTGGTTGCAGCAATATTTTTGGTTGCCATGTTCATATAGCAGATGATTTATTTGTGCTTTAAATGTTGGTATTATTATTAAATCAATGTCAGTTACGCTTCATTTAAGCATCAATTTAGTCTCAGATGTTTCTCTTAACATTTTAGAGATGTAACAATACACGTGAAGAAGACAACTGTTTAGCAATTAAATGAATAATATTTTTTGTCTTGGAAGAATTAGATGAAAAATGTCCTTATTGAACATAGTGATATCTTGACATGTTTTCTCTCAGAAACGTTACATTTGCTCTTCATTTAATCAAATTTAAAGCATTTGAAAGTGCTTTAGCTTTACATGTGAACTTCAAAGATTCAGAGTGCTAAAAACACAAACTGTGCTATTTTAATTACTCGAATGTAATTACTCAAACTCTGCTGTTCTCTGATAAAAGAGAAGTTGTGGCCAACATTTGGGTGTGAGGACAGAAAAGTGTGTGCTGTGTTGATTAGCCAAAGTAGGCAAATAATGGTCGTAGACATCAGCATGTCCATTGACGGCCTTGTATGCCAAGACAACTTGATGGAAGCAGAGATTGGAAGCCAGTGGAGTGAGTGGGACATGACCTGACACAAGAGACAGCATGCCATAGTTATGTAACTATACTATTTCTATTGTCCTCATTTGTAAGTCACTTTGGATAAAATCGTGTGCTAAATGAGTAAAATATAGTAACAAGATTGGAAATTCAAATATCTGTTCAGAAATTCGTAATGACGTCTTTCAGTTTGGTTGTAGTAGTTGTTAGAGATTGGGGTTCTCTGGGGTTCATCCATCTCCGTAACTTTTGCTTGATGGTGTCAGTTTGATGCATTTGGCATCCAAAGAAATTTACATTGCATTTGATGCATATCAGTTCATGCATTTCCTGGGAATGGAACCATGGTGCTGCCATTGCCATACTGAACAGGAATGCTAGGTGCTTGCCTAATATTCTGCACAAGAAGTGTGCAGTAAAGCTATCTTCAGATGTGAAAAGCTAGTAGCACTGAAGTTGCCATGGCATGTAGCAGCTGGGAATTATGGTACAAGCTGTTCTCATACCATCTCTTACTTAACCTTCCTCCTCTCTCTCTCACTCTTTTTTCTCTACCTATTTTTGTACATAACCAGTCAAAAGTTTAGTATAATTAAGGCTTAAAAGTCTCTGCTCACCAAGGCTGGATTTATTTGATACAAAATAACTGTGAAAACAAAAACTGTGAAATAATACCTTAACCCCAAAATCAATGTAAAATATTTTTGTTCCATACTATTTTTTCTTTTATATTTTGAGAGGATTTAATGGTACTAATTCATATGTATGCAATAATTATTATCAATATTTTCCTATTGAAAAAATATATATATATTCTAAGATTTTGATATTACTTTTCAATTATGGCTGTATTTCATGTTAAAATAGAGACAATGCCTTTAAAATAAATTTTTAGATTAGTGCCATCTGGTTGGAGTAAAAAAATAATGAAGTAGCGATTTTCAGAAATTCAAAACATTTTTCTTCCCAGTCTAAAATTACCAAACAGCATTTTTTTGCATTTATTTTGATTGTAGCTACATATGTCGGTCGTGCTTTATTTTAAAGTCCAATCCTCAGTATTAACAAACAATTAACAATGACTTTAGCCTCAATAAACTCCTAATTTGCTGCTTATTAATAGTTAGTAAGGTAGTTGTTATGTTTAGGTATTGGGATTAGGGATGTAGAATGATCATGCAGAATATGTGCTTTATAAGTACTAATAAACAGCCAATATGTTAACAATAGGCATGATAAGCAACTAGTTAATATTGATAATTAGTCCCCTGAAGTGTTACCCTTATTTCTTATGTATTTTATTTATGAGGTTATGAGTGTCTCCAAAGAGAGGTTTTGTCAGTCCCCCCCCTCGACCATATGGCTAAGCATGTACATGCACATACACCGAGTCCAAGGTCATCCTGTCCATTTGGGTGTGGGGACAGCTGTCCTACACTCATTGAGGGCAGTTTGGCTTCCTCTCAAGACAGTTTTGAACAGCAGCCCCTTATAGAGGTCAGTAAACTCTCATGCCACTGACAGAGTCTCTTCAACAGCTGATCAAATGTTTTACTCATTACATTATACAATTATAAAGACATGGCAAGGAAATCACACTACACCACATGGCCTGTCTGAGTCCTTGGGCTGTTGCTAGTTGCTGTCAGTTGTCAATATGATTAGTTCAGATTTTAGCTGGAACTGTTCTGTGGTCATGGATATTTTTACATTTAATTCTCAGTAAAATAATAAAAATTAATTTAAGAAAGTATGTATTTTAATAAATTCATTAGAACTTAAGTGCAAATCAGTGTTGGTTTAATATGCTATGAAATCATGTTTTTACACACACACACACACGCACACACACACGCACACACGCACACACACACGCACAAACCATGATGACCATAAAAATATTTTGACATAACATTTCATGCAGATTGCTCACCTGTATTTATGGCAGCATCAGCTAGACGTGTTGTTTAGCCTGGCACTTACTTCCTTTATGTTGTCCCTTGACAGAGGGGGTTTAGTTGGCCAGACATTATTTAAATATACACAGGGAACGTATTGAATTACCAACAAAGTGTGACTTCGTCTTCTCTGTGTGAATTCCGCAGTGAAATATCCTGCGCTTCTGTCATACACATCCACTCACTGTGCTGGGAAAGCTCAATCACCTTGACCCTGTGCACTCATGTTGCATGTTTACAGGCTTCCTGTACGGTGGCGGGTTTGCCTTAATCAGCGGCCGTGTTTTGATACTGCCTGAAAGGCCGCAGTTGGGGCCGGAGAGGTTAATGAGGATCAGGGAATGGAGGTTTTCCAGAGGACTTTCTTACGTGTCAGAAGCTGTATAGTGTCACACCAACATATGATGATGTATGAAATCTCCAATGCACCATATAGAGGGGATCAACTCTTCTTCTTTTGGTGTAATAAAAGCGCTTGCCATGGAATTTGTTATTAAAGATTTTTTAATTTTTTGGTGTGAGAAATATATATAATACAGTTCAAAAATGTTTTATTGGTAAGATTATTCAATTCTCCTATACTCAACATGGCTAAGAAAAGTGAAATATTATTACAATTTAAAATAATTGTTTTCTGTTTAATACATTTAAAAATATAATTTATTGCTGTGATGGGAAAGCTACATTTCCAGCAGCCAGTACTCCAGTCTTCAGTGTTAGTTGTGCTGCTTAATATATGTTTTTAAAACCGTACATATAAATCTGTTAATAAATAACTATAAAAATATTTAATTGAAGAATTCATTAGTAGTGTCAGGTCTTATTTTGTGCACTTTTTGCTTAAATATTCTTTAAATTTTAGCGTTTACAATTACGTATCTGGTTTTAAGAATTGTTTGATTGGCAGTGTGGGCCTCAGGAAACAATTCTCTCTGTAAATTTGTGTCAGACAGGAGGTACCAGCCAGTGGTGTAGTCTACGTGATACGCAGGTATACGCCGTGATACCCACTAGAAAGTCAAAGGATTTCCGTGATACCCACTTAAAAACGTGAGGATACGTAACAACATCGTTTTGTGACAGAACTTTCATTCATAGACAGTAAGTTAGGTAGATATCAGCTGCTCAGCACACACGAAAATGTTCGGCCGAAAATGGCATTATTGGTTTCGGGCCGAAATATAAAAAAACAGGCGAAAATGTAAACCGAAAATGAATGTCACCCACCCTCCCAACCGCGCGCAAGCGCTTAGGTTTCACTCACGATCGAGCTGTTATCACGCCTGCCTATCAAAGATTGTCATGTCAGCGCAGGACCGGCGATCTCCTGCCCCTTGCAGTGATCTGAATGATGATGTGACTGAGTGTTCGTGCAGGGTTCGCCTAAACACTTTAAGAATAAGATGACAATAAACGAGAACTGTCTGAACTGATCTCGATTTTAGGCTATTAAACGAATTAATGCATCATAACACAATCAAACATTACACATCTGTTAATTAACACAATTAATTAGCCCCCCAATAATTTAATATTATGATATATATATATATATATATATATATATATATATATATTAGTATACGCTTTTAAAAGAGGCCATTTTCGCTTCAGTTTCGGTTTCGGCCAAGTGCATTCTAAATTTTCGGTTTCGCCCAGAATTTTCATTTCGGTGCATCACTACAAAACTGCCTACCCTACCTTTATGCTTTTATACGGCATGATGAAACCTCCTGGGACTGTGCTTGCTTAATCACCCATATCCTAACAGTACTATTTTAGCCATACACACTGTACGGACATCTCGGCCGCATTTTCATCAGTAACCCACATCTGCAGAGATGTAATGTGACTATATCAGCTTGTAAGCTTGAAGCACAAACATGAGCACAGCCCTACAATGAAACAGAGACTTTTTAATGTTTTGTACATCAATAACCTCACACATTCAAGTATAACTTTTTTGGTGTTGGTCAACACTTATGTTGCCATTGCAAGTAATTAAATGACTTAGAATACAGTGGTGCTGTGCATTTTAAATGGTTAATGGGGAAAATGTATTCTTAAAATGCATTCTAAAAATAAAAATAATTCGCAATAAATAATTATTCACGATATTTTGAAGTGCCCACGATAATAATATAGTACATGTTCATTATGATTGACGTGATGTATTGTATTACAGATACTGGCACATGTCTAATTTAAAACATTTACACCAATACAGCCACTTCCACAGTAGGAAAAAATATAGACTATGAAAGTCAATGGGTGCTACCAACTGTCTGATTACCAACATTTTTCAAAATATCTTCTTTTGTGTTAAACAGAAGAAAGAAACTCATAACTTCTCAGTTTTGGAACAACTTGAGGGTGAGGAAATTATAACAATTTTCATTTTTGGGTGAACTATACCTTTAAGAATGATGATACTATATGAATATGGTACCTGGAGCACAGGTTTTATCAGCTGACTGTCTTTTGTTGTTTATAATAAATTGGAATGTTGATAACACATAAGCAGTCTTTAATAATGCTCTCAATTACATGTAGATGCATACTTTATGCATTAGTGAGTGTGGTGGTGCCATGGGGTGTCGCTCTGGGATGGGTGCGTATGAGGCTGGGAGGGGAAAAAAGCACAGTATACTCACTACAAAAAGCTAGACTACACCACTGGTACCAGCTCATAAAACCCTGAGCTTACAGCCTCTAGCATCCTACACACATAAACACATACACACATCGTGCAATACCCCTGCAGAGATCCTCTGCCCTCAATAGACAGGATCCCTGCCCCAAAAGGAGGAAGTCGTGAGCTCATAAAAGTTAGAAGTTAATGATGTGGTTCTTCAGGCCGTTGCTGGGGGGCACAGACGAATAAGCATTGATTCAAAATGTGTCTTTCAAATCCAACATTACAATTTTATATCATTTGAAGAGCTCTTTTTTGTGATCTGGAAATTAGCAGAGAACATTTAAGTGTGTGTAGCATTATTAAATTTGATTAGGAATATTTGGTTGTTATTTTTGATGAAGTGAATTTGTGATGTGGAAAAAATTTGTTTATTCCTTTTTGTTTAGAATTCATGCCTATAAAATCTCCTCCACCCAAATGCTTGACTGCTTCACATTAAGTCTTTTCTATGAGGCATGACTTGGCCCTGATATGTGCCAAGTTTGCACTCAGCATGTTGGCCTATATGTTTAGCTCCAGTAAACATGTTGTTATGTGCTGGCACATGCCATCGTCTTGGTTATTTGAATTGTATGCATCTTGCAGAGATGATAACCCTTGCTTTTGAAGTACCAGTTGAATGAAACAAATCCCGGGGTTTGTTGCAGTGTCTCAGATCAGATTGAGAGGATCATGGTCCATTAACTGGTGGATTGCGCTGGTATCATTGATCCGTGGCCTGTGCGTGTGGCCAGATGATTGCAGATGATAATCTCTCTGATGGACAATACATTAGTTCCAGCCGTCTGAACAGTCAGCTCCGCTGGATCAGTAACACACTGCCTTTTAGTGTCTCATGTTTGTAATATTCAGAAGTCACATGGCAAAAATGACAGGACAGGACTTACAAGGGTTCTGGGGTCAGTTGCATAAACATAGTCACTATGTTAAGACTGAATTGGTTTGACTAAATACATCTATAAGTATAAATTTTGTATTCACATTAGACAAATTTATATTTTATGTAACTGATTTAAAAAAGTTATTACCTTTTAGAAAATAAATAGATGACTAACTTTTACGACTAGTCTAATGTCACGGATGTGCAGGGGGTGCCAGGAACGAGGATACACGGAACTTCGTGAAACACTTTATTATAACAACACGGAGATCACAGAGATCGCTGGAGAACAGGTACACACCAAAATGACGTTAATACTGGACAAAGACACTGGGAACACTGAGGACTTATAAAGGGAAGGAAATGAAGGAGCAAACAAGATAATTAATAACACAGGGCTGGGGACTAATCAACTAAAGACACAGGGCTGGGAACTGATAATTACAAATGATGACAGGAACAGGAACTGACCAAATATGGGCACGAGAGGAAACACAAGAAACAGAGAGAGAGAGTCTGACATTACCCCCTTCCAATAGGCGCGTCCGCGCCGTATGACATCGAAAGGGAGGGTGGGCGCTCTGGAGGCCTCAAGGGACACGGAGACAGGACAGGACAGGAGGAGGGCGGCGCCTGCCCGGGAGCCATGGCGGATCCGGGGACTCAGGCGCCATGGCGGATCCGGGACTCAGGCGGCCATGGCGGATCCGGGGATTCTGGCGGCCATGGCGGATCAGGCGGCCACGGAGGGTCTGGGAACTGAGGAGGCCATGGCGGAGCGGGGTGCTCGGTGCCATGGAGGATCGGGGAGCTTAGGTGGCCATGGAGGGTAGCCCCAAAATTTTCTTGGGAAGCTCCTCATCCCAGGGGGCGCCAGGAGCCGTGGAAGCGAGCTGGACAGGGCCAGCGGAGAAAATTGAGCTGGACGGGACCAGCGGAGCTAAGGGTGAGCTGGATGGGACCAGCGTGGGCCCAGGTGAGCTGGACAGGACCAGCGGAGGCCCAGGGAAGCTGGACGGACCAGCGGAGAAGCATGAGGTGAGCTGGACGGGACCAGGGTGAGCTGGACGGACCAGCGTGGGCCCAGGTGAGCTGGACAGGACCAGCGGAGGCCCAGGTGAGCTGGACGGGACCAGCGTGGCCTCCAGTGCCTGCACCGCCAGTGCCCTCCAGTGCCTGCGCCCGCCAGTGCCCTCCAGTGCCTGCACCTCGCCAGTGCCCTCCAGTGCCTGCACCTCGCCAGTGCCCTCCAGTGCCTGCACCTCGCCAGTGCCCTCCAGTGCCTGCACCGCCAGTGCCCTCCAGTGCCTGCTCGCCAGCGCCTCCAGTGCCGGCTCGTAGTGCTCATCGATGCCTCCGCTGGTTCCGTCCAGCTCATCGATGCCTCCGCTGGTTCCGCCCAGCTCTTCAGAGCGCCCGAGTCAGCAGCACCCGAGGCGCCAACGAGTCAGCGGCACCCGAGCGCCAACGAGTCAGCGGCACCCGAGCGCCACGAGTCAGCGGCACCCGAGCACCCACGAGAGCTTCCAGAGCCCTGCTGGCCGTCCCAGCTCTCCAGAGCCCCTGCTGGTTCCGTCCAGCTCTCCAGAGCCCCTGCTGGTCCTGGCCCAGCTCTCCAGAGCCCCTGCTGGTCCTGTCCAGCTCACCTTGGCCCACGCTGGTCCCGGCCCAGCTCACCTGGGCCTCCGCTGGTCCCGCCCAGCTCCCCATTGCCTCCGCTGGTCCCGTCCAGCTCACCTTGGCCCACGCTGGTTCCGTCCAGCTCACCTGGGCCTCCGCTGGTCCAGTCCAGCTCACCATTGCCTCCGCTGGTCCCGTCCCAGCTCACCTTGGCCCACGCTGGTCCCGTCCCAGCTCACCTGGGCCTCCGCTGGTCCCGTCCAGCTCACCATTGCCTCCGCTGGTCCTGGCCCAGCTCACCTGGGCCTCCGCTGGTCCCGCCCAGCTCACCATTGCCTCCGCTGGTCCCGTCCAGCTCACCTGGGCCCACGCTGGTCCCGTCCCAGCTCACCTGGGCCTCCGCTGGTCCTGTCCAGCTCACCTGGGCCCACGCTGGTCCCGTCCCAGCTCACCCTTAGCTCCGCTGGTCCCGCCCAGCTCACCTCATGCTTCTCCGCTGGTCCCGTCCCAGCTTCCTGGGCCTCCGCTGGTCCTGTCCAGCTCACCTGGGCCCACGCTGGTCCCATCCAGCTCACCTTAGCTCCGCTGGTCCCGCCCAGCTCAATTTTCCCTCCGCTGGCCCTGTCCAGCTCGCCTTCGGCTCCTGAGCGCCCTGGGATGGGGAGCTTCCCAAGAAAATTTTGGGGCTACCCTCCATGGCCAAGCTCCCGATCCTCCATGGCCGCCCGAGCACCCGCTCCGCCATGGCCGCCGAGCACCCGCTCCGCCGCCATGGCCTCCTCAGTTCCCAGACCCTCCGTGGCCGCCTGATCCGCCATGGCCGCCAGAATCCCCGGATCCGCCATGGCCACCTGAGTCCCCGGATCCGCCATGGCTCCCGGAACGGGCGCCGCCCTGGAGGCCTCCTGTCCTGTCCTGTCTCCGTGTCCCTTGAGGCCTCCAGAGCGCCCACCCTCCCTTTCGATGTCACGGCGCGGGACGCGCTATTGGAAGGGGTAATGTCAGACTCTCTCTCTCTGTTTCTTGTGTTTCCCCTCTCGTGCCCATATTTGGTCAGTTCCTGTTCCTGTCATCATTTGTAATTATCAGTTCCCAGCCCTGTGTCTTTAGTTGATTAGTCCCCAGCCCTGTGTTATTAATTATCTTGTTTGCTCCTTCATTTCCTTCCCTTTATAAGTCCTCAGTGTTCCCAGTGTCTTTGTCCAGTATTAACGTCATTTTGGTGTGTACCTGTTCTCCAGCGATCTCTGTGATCTCCGTGTTGTTATAATAAAGTGTTTCACGAAGTTCCGTGTATCCTCGTTCCTGGCACCCCCTGCACATCCGTGACATCTAAACAGTTTATGCTATCAGAACCTGGTGTGTCATGATGCTTCTCACTGGTAATTTCTTAGATGGCCAGTAGTTAATTTATGAAAGCAAATAAGACACACTGACCTGTTGATCGTCTCAGTCAGACAGTTGCAACAGAGGCTCAGACCAACAGCATGAATGTGACTGTGATATAAACAAGGTGTCATTTCATGTAATTTACATTTTAGACACAATAGTGCCATTTATATTTATATTTAGTTTTTTAAGGAGTCGGTTGAGTGAATGATTCAGTGAGTCACTCATACTGTTGAATTCAGAACTGCATACTTCCTTTACTATTATTTTTTTACCATATATTTCTATTGCAGAAATAACAAGAGTAACATGCTATTATGCTGTTGAGAATTCAACAGCAGTCACTTGTTTCGTTCCTGAATGAATTAGTGGCTTTGAGGGAATCGACTGGCTGAATGAGTCAGTGACTCCATCATAAAGAAAGAAATGTACTGGCATATTAATGTAATTTTAATAAAGAGACCAACTAACAGTTGTATAAATACATTTATGCATTTAGCAGACGTTTTTATCCAAAGCGACTTACATTTTTACAAATACATTTTTTGTCAGTATGTGTGTTCCCTGGGAATTGAACCCACAACCTTTTGTGTTGCTAACGCAATGCTCTACCACTGAGTCACAGGAACTCTAAATAAATAGCCTATCTATAATACAATCTATAATAAATATGAATATTAAATATATTTACATTAAATATATTTATGTTCTATTCTATATTCTTTATTAAGATTTAATTAGTTATATATATATATACTGTACTTTTAATATATAAAAAATAAAATACAAAATACAATGCAATAAATAAAAATAAATTTCAAGAAGTGATTAAAAAGCAATAAAACAGGTGAAGACTTGCATAGATTTACTAATGTACAAATTAAATTGACTTAATTTAGTTTTTGCAACAGCAACCACTCAGAACTCTTTAACAACTGCAAAACAACACTCTATCAACTGCACTGAAAATGTGAAGATGTAGTCATAAATAGCCTTTCCAATTTGCCGGTTGTAACAAATACTAGGAAATCAATGTGCATTAAAAGATCAAAAAACATTTCAACAGTTTGTGTGTAATACAAAATGCTTGATTTGAAGTCATGTAACGGTTTCAGCTGTTTTCAGACTGCTGTAGATGTGGTACTTCCAGGCTTCATTAATATCTAAACTACTGATACCTGTCCTCTGTCTGCTCTTTAAAAGCACTACATGTCTTTATTTGAGAATGTTTGCACCGTGGCCTATTCTGTCATTCTATTTGGAAGCATGTGTTAGAGTTTTAAGGTGTTTGATGCATTTCTTCTCTCGCTCTGCACACCTGTGCACATCCACTGACACTGTGATTGACAGGTCACTTCATCAACGTGGCACATGTGCTTGATGCTCGCCTGATTGACACGGTCAGGCATTTGCCCCGTGGTCTGTGCCGCCTCCTTTACAGACCTGAGGTCAGTGTGTAAAGACAACAGAGGACTTGAGTGGCTTTCATTTTTGACGTGCTGTTTTTGAGGTGGAAGGAGCAGGTTTATCATATGGTGTAGACAGATGCTCACTGCTCATAATTAACCCCACTAACATCTGACCTCACAGCTGGACTGAGCAGACCACTGGATCAAGACCCTGATGTGTGTGTCTGTGTGTGCATGAAAGAAAGAGTGAAAAAAGAGTACTGTTGCGTTGTTAATAGGAGTGAGGGAGAAATCTGTTCACATATGAATCACGAGTCTATCGTCTACCGATTCCAAATCAATTCACAAATAGCAAAAATAGATTTTAGTAACTAACAATACAGTGCTTGTAAAAACAAATTCATATATCCTCTAACTGAGGCTAAATCACTAAATAATGCAACAGCATATATTATATTTTTCTAACTCCAAACGATCGGCCACCATTCAAACCCATATTTCTCTCAACTTCGAACTCAAATAAATAGATCAGATTTTAATGATGCAGAAGACGTGCATCTTTTTATTTTATTATATTAGTTAAAGAAAATTCAAAGGTTAGAATTGAATATCATATCAGATCTAATGTATATATTAAATATAAATTATATTTTTATTCCCACCCTTAGTTGTTAGTAATCAGACCAATAGTAAAATGTACTTGCATTTTAAACACAATATAAAAAATCTAAACTCTTATATTTGAGCTTTTTCTTCATCTAGATATCCGTTCTGCACAGTTTGCACATTCTCTCCACATACTTGTTAATGTTCATCTTGCGAGTTTAATGCAATTTAGGATCCATCGAATACATTGGTGGTGTGTTGTTGATTCCCATGAACAATAATTTTGTAAAAATGTTTATGCATTACTGACATGATTTATGAGTGGATATTCTCTGGGTAAACTACGGTGGCCCAGTAGTGCACAACATAATGAAATTTCCACAACTCAACAAACTCTCCACCACACAACGGAAACATGCCGCAACATAACGAAATCTCCACAAAACAATGGAAACAAGCTGCAACACAACAGAAACAAGCATCAACACAACAAAATGATAACAGTGAAATTAGCACAACACAACGGAAACAAGCCACCACACAAAAATTAGCACAACACATTGGAATCAAGCCACAACACTATGAAATTATCAAAACATAAAGAAAACAAGCTGCAACACAACAAAATTATAACAATGAAATTAACACAACACAAAGGAAACAAGCAACAACACAACACAATTAGTCCAATGTGTTGTGGCGACTTTGTTGTGTTGTGGAGATTTTATCTCAGTTGTTAACACATAATAGTGGCTATACTTTTGAAACAGTGTGATAAAGGTGTATTTTATCAGTTTTTAAATTTCTGCAATAAACATCCGATGTAAGTGCAGTACTTCTTGGAGTGAAATTGAGGACAGAAATAATTTTCTTTGGTAATCAGATTCTGTCAATGCAGCTTAACTTGTAATGAACCCACAGAAGTGCACTGAAAAGCACTGTGTCAGGACAGATTTACCTTGGGACGTATGAAGTATGACATTTTGTGTCAAATATGGCTTAACTCACAGTAGCTGTTTCATGACAAATGTAATTATGGTTTTACAGACGAGAGCCCAGTGTTAATGAACACAGTGCCGGTTATCCAACGAATCAGACCAGGTTACCACTGTAGCCTGTCTTTGGCCTGACTTACAAGACTATCTCTCATGGCCCTTGTCAAAGCGCGCCCCTGCTCTCCTAAAAACAACGAGCATTACTGAAACAGGGGTCATTCATCAGCACTTGGCTAAATGATGCAACTGGTTCTTATTAGTGCAGGGCTGCAATGTTTTACCAAGAGTGGGGGGCCTCTTCCCCGGCGCTGTTCCAGATGTTTCCCTCTGGGATGGCGGGACGCTGGCTATCAGGGGTGCGTGACTAGGCTGGCCGGCCATCGTGAAATAATTGAGAATTACCGTTAAATGCCATTATTTATCGATTAGTTAATTCACAGTTTGCAATATCCTCTTCTGTACATTCTGAAACAAAACTCAGCACTCAAAGGTATAATGAACACTGATGATGTTTACTAGAATTATGGCAACCTGAAATATGAGCTATAATCTGCAGAGTTATTGACCAAGCCACTCATAATTTAAAGTAATTCTGGTAATTCTAATCTACAGCAATTTACAACGCATTGAAGTAAATCTACACATTAATTACTTGGGAATCGAACTAATGACCTTTTGTTAGCGCAACAGTTTTTTTTGAGTCTACATTACAAAAAAGTACGAACATATTTATAAAATTATTTAACTATTTTAAAATGAAGCTATTTATCAGGGCAATATCGTTTTAAATATACATCTGTCATATTAGTAGTAGTAGAAGTAGAAGTATTTACTTATTAGCTCAACATTTGTGTGGAACCCAGTCAATCTCAAAAGTTACTTTTTTTTGGTCTTACAAGTAAGGGTTACAAATATTAAAACTAGAAAATATTGAAAATGATTTTGACACACAGTGATGAACAGATTTAACCAAATATCTTCATATAAAAAATTAACCGATTAACTAAATTGAATCAAATGTCCGAAGTATAACTGCAGGGTAGTGTTTTTGTGCTACTTTTTATTAGATGAAACATCAAAGCTAATGTCATGCAATTGAAAATTAGTAGCTTTTTTAATAAGTTACTCTCTAGCACCGTTAACTTTCTCAGTACACAGCTGAGTTATTTCACTGAACCAAATGTTACATAACGTGTTGCATGAAGTCATCTCATGTTGATGTATTCTAGTTATAGAGCTTGTTATGTTTATATGTATGTCTTGTTATGTTTATGTGACAAAATGTTGTATTATGTAAGATGCCCAAATTTAGCCTGGTATTTTCTCTGAAGCGGAGGTAAAGTTTGAATTGTGAGTTCAAGGATGCTTATCATTAAGTAAATCAAGTCAATTTACTAAATCGATTAAGTCAAAGTCAAAGGTCAGCTGAACTAATGCTTTCCGTTTAATTATCCCGTTTAAAAACTGCTAAACCCAAAGTGTCATGCATTTTCATATTTTGTCCTTCTAAACCAAAACCGTGTTTAATTACTCGTTGTTTGATCTCTGCTGGACAGATGTGAGTAGTTATTGTTATTTGGAGTGTTTGTGTTGATATATGTCTGGGACAGCAGGGGTTCGGGTATCTGAAGGGTCAGTTGGGTTATGCTAGCCGTTGTTTGTGCATGATCCTGTTTGAAGGCTTGGTAGGCTCTGGTAGTTTGTGGCTAAAGATGTTACCAGTTGAGCCTGTCACCCATATCATGTCAACAATAATGTTTTTATGACAAATTAAACCAAATTGTGTTTTAGGTTTATCTGATAATCATTTTTCTCTAATAACTGAAGCATGATGATTGTTCACTTTACGTGTGAGAGCGGTCACTGTAGCCCCGTCTCCTTCCTGGCCATGCAGATAAGCATTTCATGTGTTCTCTTTCAAGAGATAATTGGCATTACTAAAAACAGATTTACATAGTTATTTGTAAGAGCAGGCCAAAGTTTACTTCAAACACGCCATGAGCATTAACATACAATGATCACTTTGTTTTGAAATGGCATTTAGGAAGTGTTCAGCATAATTAGACTGATCTTTATCTTTGAAATGAATGTAAAAATAGAATAGAATAGTTTCATGGCTTCTGTGTCCAAAAAGCAATCAGGTGAATCTCACTGAAAAATGTCCAGATCATTTACACCAAAATGCCAAAGGAATAAAATACAAAATTATGTTTTGCATATTTGAATACCATTAAGATATTTCGCATTATGAAATTATTTTGGTGACAATAAAGCACATTTCCTCCCAAAGTCTTTCAATAAAGTATTTTTTTATTACAATAATAAATTAATATAAATAATATATATATTTTTTCTGGACACAATTTTTATTACAGTAATTACTAACCATTTAAATATGCTTATAATTGTAATCTAGAATTGCAAATGGGCTGTAAATTGTCATGAATCTAGCTTTGCTTGCCTTCATGCAAAATCATTTCTAATTTCTTTCTTTAAGTTTTAGTATGAAATATGACCAGGACATTTCTTCAAAAGTACATTTCCAATATATATTGATGATATCAGCTGACAACAGTTTGGGGTCAGTACTTTTTTGATAGAAAGTAATACTTTTATTCAGCAAGAATGCATTCAATTCAAAAGTGGCCTTAAGTAAAGACATTTATAATGTAACAAAAAAACAAATTTCATCAAAAAAATATATTTCATGTTTACCAAAAAAGTTAGCAAATATATTAACCAGCACTGATACCAAAAAAGTTTCTTACTCACCAAATTAGCATATTAATAATGTAACCTGATAATAATATAATATAAATGCTGCTTAAAGTTCAGCATTGATATCACAGGAATACATTTAATTTGAATATATATATATAAAATAAGGAACAAGAAAAAAAAAAAGTTATTTTAAATTGTAATACTATTTCACAGTATTACAATTTTTACTGTATTTTTTATTAAAGGCACAATATGCACGTTTTTGCCGCTAAAGGTCGCATGTTAACAAAGGCGTAGCTTGATGACTTTGTGAAGATGGGTGGAACGATGGGAGACGTCGTTTTCACTTTTAAGAGATGTATGGAATTCACGAATCATGTTCACGGATGAGGTAATGAATGACCTGTACCTTCACATTTACATTTACGCATTTAGCAGACGTTTTTATCCAAAGCGACTTACAGTGCATTCAGGCTATACTTTTTTTTCAGTATGTGATAAACCTTCCACAGTTATTCAAACAGCGAATAAATTATACAGAGAAAGTGAGCAAAGAACATTTACATTGTCAAAGAACATTATGACTGATTTCAGTCTAGCGCGAGAATAAGCACTTTCAAAAACTCCCATTATAATCAGTAAAGCTGTCTATACATGGATGAATCTATCGCTTACTAACATCATACATACATACATGTTCCTGTGGCTCAGTGGTAGAGCATTGCGTTAGCAGCGCAAAGGTTGTGGGTTCAATTCCCAGGGAACACAAATACTGACAAAACATGTATAATCTGAATGCACTGTAAGTCGCTTTGGATAAAAGCTAAATATGTAAATGTATGTGCGTTGCCTGAACTTCATTTCTGTGGCTATTAATATGTCTAAATAAAATGATAAGAGGCAGTGGTGTTTGATATATTTCGTCTGTAAATACAGTGAGGAAGATTGCAGTAGCCGAGGCGAGCTGATTGATGTTGTCAAGTACGCTTGTCTTTGCAGAATTACCAGACTTGCGTCGTTCTGTCCGCAGCAGTTCACACTCCTGAGTCTAATTCGTGAAGTCTGAACTACCATGGATGCAAGTCTGAAATTTGCATACCCAACGTTACCTAATGTTACCGTCACTAGACTATTTGCCTAATTTTCTTGGTAGTTTAGACCACGAAGGAAATGTAGACAGCAACAGGTCTGGGGGAAAAAAGTTCCTGGGACATATTGTTCCAGGTAATTTCGGTGGAAAAGCGGCCATATTGTGCCTTTAAGTAAATGTAACCTTGGTGAGTATGAGACAATTCTTTCAAAACATTAAAAACTCTTACCAGCCCTAAAGCTTTGAAAAGTAGTGCATGCATTGATATAGATCACAACTCCTGCTTCATTCATGGCCGATCCATCAGAAAGACGCAATGGTGTTTCTCTGGCAGTATTTTAAATAAATTACCTTGAGAAGTTTCAGAGTCAGTTACAATTACCTCTTCAAATACATTCCACAGACTTTCCTCTGAGAGGCTGTATTCGGTGCGTGGCGATACCACGCGTTAAAACATTATTACACGAGGGGTCATCTTGCAAGAGCTTGTGCTTTTCAAAGGAGTTCTGGCCTTCTGGAAGGGTAGGGTAACACAGTTATCGTCTCAAACACAACGTGTTATGGGGACCTGTGAGATGGCTAAGTGTGATAAGACAACGGTAAGTCGCTGGCCTTGGCTTCTCAACGTCAGACAGTCGAGGCACCCAGGCAGCGCCATTTGGTACGTATTTGTGAACTGTTCATGAGTAAAGGGTTTGAGTGTCACTAACGGCCTGTATGTCTTTATTAGAACAGCATGTGTCAGTTTCGTATTCAGACCTTTCTCAATTGCATTTTTATCACTGAGGAAAATCCAGATGCTCTGCGAGGTCTAACTCTCAACCTGGCAATCTCAGAAGAGATATACTAGATCCAGTTTGAAATAAAAAAATATATTTTCTTTGGTGCTCCAAAAAGTGAAAACACATTGTGCAGGGTCTTTTGGACTTTCAGAGTGAAAAGGGCTTCTGTGTTTTCTTTTCTTGCATTTAAAGGGGCAGTTGTGGCCTAATGGATAGAGCATCAGACTTGTAACCCGAGGTTGTGAGTTCGAATCTCGGGTCCGGCAGGAATTGTCGGTGGGGGGAGTGAATAACGAGCGTTCTCTCCACCTTCAATACCACGACAGAGGTTAGACCCATGAGCAAGGCACCGAACCCCCGAACCCCCAACTGGAAGCCCCAGCGCCGCAGCATTGGCTATCTCCGGGTGTGTGTTCACTACTGTGTGTGTGTGTGTGCACTTGGATGGGTTAAATGCAGAGCACAACTTCCGAGAATGGGTCACCATACTTGGCCACACATCATCATCATCATCATCATCATCATCATAAAGCAAGGCTTGGTCCATGAGGGAGCACCAGAGTTGCACCAGAGTTATTAGCGGTAACATTCAATCTGTCCCTGTCCACTCGCTCTAATGATTTCAGCTGGAAGTGAGACGTGGCTGGCACTGATTCTCATTTTTGGTGTGGTTGTGGGGATTGGATTTGCTGCAAAATACAAAAAACACATTTTCTGTATTGAATGTGAGCTGATTTGCATTCAGTCTTGGCTAAACCGTATGTTTCATAAAAAGAAATCAATACTGTTTATGCTCAATGATTTTAAAAGGGTAATTGACCCAAAACATTTAAATTCTGTCACCATTTACTGTTTCTATTACTGTTACTTTTACTGTGTAATACACAAACATATTTTTTAAATAACCTTTGCACAACCCTTTTCCATAAACAGGCTGCTATTTTCCATGTCTTCTGAAGTCATATGATAGCTTTGAGGAACCGACCAAAATGTAAGAAATCAAATGGCTTCAAAATTATTTGAAATATAGAGCTTGACTTGTATGGATCAGGGATATTATACTTAAAGCTGCAGTCCGTAACCTTTTATTGGTTAAAAATGATCCATAAAATCAATATTTGAGAAAGTACATAACCAGCCAGTGTTAAAAACTATCGCCTTACTTTAGCCTGATTCATAACGGTTATCTTATAATAATGTTTTCTAATTTGAGTGGTACAGGTAGATTCACGGGAGGTTTTCCCGGCTAGTAGGCTATCACACGTGAGGATCCTGCAGGTGGCGCATTGTTTATAGCCTTTTCTCGCAGCAGCTAGAATAATTAAATGTATCATTTTGAGGGCGGATTTTGATCCAGAAAGGATTATGTGTTTATGAAACACATGTGAATGGAATTAAATTATATTCCAGCTTTAAATGTGCTTCTGATTACAGATTACACAAAATTTGTATTTTAAAGAAAACCAGTTCGATGGGAGCATAGTTTGCTTGTTGGGTTAAAATAATTTATTGATATGAAATTTGAATGGCATGACAATAAGATTAGACCGTACAGAAATTGAAATCTACACGTTAATACATACTATACTCATAGTCACACAATGCTGATATTGTTAACATTAATAATTTGAGAATAAAGTATAACAATGATAATAATTTGATGTGATATAAGATAACCGATCGTTAAATGTAATCACCATTTATTGCAATTTATTGTAATGCTTTTTTCCTCAGTTGGGCAGAACAAACGTGGCAGACTCGTTACTTACTTGTTCAGATGGCAATATACGGTGAAAATTCTTGTGACTGACAGCTACACATTCACCTCTAAACATTAGATTCATCCGTGCTGGAGCCGTGCCGACTCACAACCCACGCCAGGAAGATAATTCCACAAGTTACTGCAATTCAGGTTTTCAAACATAGATGGCGACAAAGAGCAAAACTTACGGACTGCAGCTTTAACTAAAAAAGTTGTTTAACTAAAAAGTTGAAATAAAATAAACGTTAACTTAAATAAATAAAATATTTACATTGAAATAAAAAAACAATAAAAATAAAAAATTAAATTTGTTTTTTTTCTAAAACTACCAGCATTTTACTAAAACTTTAAAATATATATATATATATATATATATATATATATATAATAAAAACTAAAAAAGTATAATACTAACCTATATTTAGTATCATATATGATACTAAAATAACACTGGTATTGACCATTTTAATGAAGCCTTTATTATGCTTTTTTTGGCACTTGTACATTCATCCTCATTCACTTTCATTGTATGGAAAAGAGCACCTGGGGAAACTCTGCTAAATGCTCCCTTTTGTGTTTCATGGAGAAAAGAATGGCATATGTGACATATGTTGGAGCAACATGAGGGTAAGTACATTTTCATTTTTTTAGTGCCTCTGGGGAAAAACTGTATTGTGGTAAAAATAGTTCTGTTTTACGGCCCAAAATTCCCATTTATTTCTCTAATGTAAGCAATCCTACTTGTTTTTGTGAGTAAAAGCCACTTACTGTCCATAACTCTCACTGGGTTCGAGCCCTTTTGTTTTATTATGCACCTGTGGAAGTTTATAGAAATGTGCTCCAAGGAAATGAAGCAATGCCGAAAGCTTTGAAAAACCACTCGTGCAGTATACCTGGATGGAGACCAGTCCATGCAAACAGGAACTTCTCAGAAGTGCAAATAACAACAGCTCTTGACAGCTCTTGAGATGTTTTACTAAAGATCCTTGGGAAAACCTCTGTTTCTTGCTAAGTTTACTGTACATCAGAGGTGAATATTGGACTAAAGAAATCAAGAGCCAAAGTCTCCCCTCTGTGTTTAAGTATTTATTTTAGTTCAATGTAAATTCATGTTGCGTTTGATATATACAGTACATGGTGTCCGGTGTAAACACTATTTACCTAACACTATAAACAAGGAAGTACTGCTATAAGATGCTTTGTATGTTTGTATTAACATACAAGTTCACAGCAAAGTTTAATCAAGTTTCTTATAAGTATTATTTTGTATTTATTATAACTGTTGTTTGCCCATTATTATTATTCATCTCATTTTATACCATTAGTTTACAAATCTTTGTAAACAGTGCAGATGTCATGGTTGTAAAAACAAAATAATCATGCACAGATCATTTAGTATTTCAGGATCATGTGACCAAAATATCAGAGAATAGAAAGTGAGCAACTAAAATAGTCTGTTTCAGTTCAAAAGTTGAAGTCAGTGAGATTTCATTTTGAAAGAAATCAGTACTTTTTATTATTTTATTTAACAAGGATGCATTCAACTGATCAAAAGTGAGAGTAAAGACATTTATAATTTTACAAAGATTTCTATTTAAAATAGCTGTTCTTTTGAATTTTCTATTTATCAAAACAAAAGAAACAGAAAAAATATAAATCTTCCCATTTTCATTCATATTTTTTTTGCCATATTTTTGTTTTAATGTTTCAACCCTGAAAAAAATAAGAAATGTTTATTGAGCAGAACATAAGCATATTAGAATGATTTCTGAAAGGAAATGTAATATATTCACAGGAATACATTACATTATAAAATATATTAAAATAGTTATTTTAAATTATAATAATATTACTGTTTTTACTGTATTTTTGATCAAATAAATGCAGCCTTGGTGATCATAAGGGAAAAACTTCAACTTTTAAACAGTAGTGTGCATGCTACAGAAATAATGTAATTTTGAGATCAGTTTTGTGATCCTGAGACCTCGCCAGTCCCACCAAAACATAACGTCAAGTCTGTTACGTATTCAACAGCATCCTTATACCCATATAAACATCAAAATGAATTCGACTGGGGGCTACGGTAAGTGATGAAAGGTGCTTTTAGATTATCATATGATCATGACCATATTGCTTTCATCATCTTTTTATGTTTATTTGCGTTACATTCAATCACTTCATCACAGCATCTATGGTATCTTTTGAAGTGGGCAAATGTCAGCAGATGGTTCCGTTTTCACAGAGGCATCTTTCAGCTCTCTCTTATTTTCTCTAGTCAGGGAGGAGCAGGAATTATTTGCAGTGACCATGTATCTGCATGCAAAGGTGACTGTTTATGATGGTGTGCGTGGATGCGTGTCGGTGTGCGTGTGTTGAGAAAGTGAATTCTTCCTAAATTGGCCTCTCCTTGGCATGTTTTTGATGTTGAAGCAGAAACAGGTTTGACTGAGGATGAGGTGCAGGGTAACGGTGAACCTTCCCACCCTCAGAACACAATCTTTCAGACTCAAAGGATGGTTTCGATTTCCTCAAAATAACTGTAGGCCATGTAACACGGGTCACAAAAAGTCTGAAATCATCAACACTTAAAAGCATTGTATATACTTTTCAAAAAGCAAGTGAGAGAACAGCTTTTGGGGTGAATCTCAGGAAAACATTTCCAGGTCCCACCATGCAATCGAGACAAGAAAATAAATTCAAAATTATGTTTTGCATGAAGATAATGAGGCCTTTATTAGGTTTCACATTAAATTCTTTGTACAGCAATACAATATATATACATACATTTTTATTTAAATCAGCATAAATGAATTGCAGCAACAAATAGTCTACTTTAATTGATAAATAATTTAATTGAATATGTTTTATCTATCCATCTATCCATCCATCCATCCATTCATCCATCTAATGATTTTTTACAAATAATTTTATATGTAATTGTTTTAAATAATGAGATATTTTTTGCATTATGCTAATGATAATTGTCTTGCAAAGTACAATCTAAAAACAAACAAACACAGTCCTTTAAAATATGTACCTTGTGATCAGTATTGCATTTTCCAGATTTTAAGAAATGATAGTTCAGAATATGGAAAGATTTAGTTTAATTTATGCTGACTTTTGGTCATGCATAGTTTTGATTGTTTACATTTCAGTCCTTTTAGCAAGCAGATATATACAGTAATCACAGTTTGCGTATATCCGTATTCTCTTCAGCTCATTAACGAGGACAGTGATGCCATGTGTAAGATCCCTTGGAATTTTCCTTATATTATGTTTCACATTTGTAGACCAGATATAGGATGTAAATTTATGTGTAGCGTTCTTGAAATCACTCTAGCCCTGAGCGAGAATATTATTGTTTTCATTGGAGCGGGAAATTTTCATCCCATAGGGACAGATCTTATTTTTCTGCTAAATTCAGTGCTATTCGATGCCATATTTAATGAAATGGATCTGCATGAAGGCAGCAGCATAAAAAGGCTGTGTTTAACCTCTCTTTGTCCATGGTGAACTCTACTGTGTAGCAAGGGAATGCTGGGTAAACGTGCCGTCCAGGGAGAGAGTATCGACCATGAATGTTGGATTTAATGCAGCACTAGGGCATATTCAGCTCAACTGAAGTCAAAATTTTAATTGACAGGTATTATTGCAATTGACTACGATCATAATTTAGTAAAATTATACGTCCGTGTCTTAGAGAAATAGTTCAGCCAAAAATGTACTCACCCTCCTGTTGTTTCAAACCTGTATGACTTTTTATTTCTGTAAGAAGTAGTTGGTTGCTGATGTACAATATTTTTAAGACAAGAAAAACCTAAAGTGAATTTGGTAAAATTGTTAACTAATAGCTATACTTCCCTAGTTGATTAATCACTGTACATTAAAGAAATGGTTCACCAAAAAAAAGAAAATTTGCTGAAAATGTACTCACCCTTCCGTTCTGTTTGTAGATGGGTTTGTTTCTACATCAGAACAGATTTGCAGAAATGTAGCATTGCTTCACTTGCTCACCAGTGGCTTCTCTGCAGTGAATGGGTGCCATCAGAATGAGATTCAACTGATAAAAACATCACAATAATCCACAAGGCTCCAGTCCATCAAGTATACTGTGAAGCAAAAAACTGTGTGTTTGTAAGACACAATTTAATAATTAAGGCGTTTAAATTCCAAACGCTTTATAGTACAAAGAGTCCATAATCCATAAAATGCTTCCAGGTCCAACATTCTTGTTTAACTTTGTTGACATATTAGATTTAAATGTTTTTACGAAGAGATTTTTGGATACTTTTTTTATAATAAATTAATATCTTTTTTTAAATACGGTCAACATCCTGTAGCAAAACAAAAACAAACAAAAAACCATTCACCGTGTTTTTTATGCTATTTCAATCAGGTGAATGATATTTACACCCCTCTGTAAAAACGTTTAGAATTGAGATGAAACTGGAAAGTTTAGTGTATGTAAGTGGAGATTACCGGCTCAGTGCATGAAAAACTAATTGAGAAAAAATGTCTTTCAAAGATATGTATTGTAATTAAGATATACAGACAAAATATACAACACTAAAATTGTTATTTTGAATGTTTTCTTTCCATTAGTCTGAAACCGATGTGTTATGTTAAACAGCCAAAAATCTCAAAATTGACCAGTGCCTGGAACAGTGATTTTGCCTTTTTGTCTTGCTTTAAGCTTCAGAAAGGGTTCAACAACGCTATAAACTGTCATTCGACTTGTGCACTATATTCTAAGTTATACAATACCTTTGTCATTTTTTGTGTTTCAAAAAGAAAGGACGTCGTGCAGGTTTGTAACTACAAATGTTCATTTATAGGTGAACTATTCCTTTAAGACAGTCAAAACCCAAAGATGTTTATTAGAAACTCTGTCTTCATTTTCCCGTCTAGTTTCACATCCGTGGAGTGATTCAGACATTCTCCAGGGGGTCAATCCTAGTTGTTCATAGACATAAGACAGGTTCAGACAGATCAATCCAGTGGCTACACTTTGTATATTCTGATCGAACCTCACAGAAGCTTCCATCTTTTCTGCTTAGCACAGCGGAGTCCAGACAGCAATCTGATTGGCCTGAAATCCAGCTTAGTGTGGAGTGGATGCTCATTTCCTGTTCCTCTCACACCTCACTGCACTTCCCCGTATGACATCAGCCGTTTTCCTCTCTCTTTCCCTTCACTGAGCTGCAGGAATAAGCTGGGCCAGGATTACAGGGGCAGACACAGGGTCAAAGGTCACCGTGTCTGTGACTCATGATGGTTCTCTGTTTGCAGGGAGTGTGAATGAACGTAACTATGGCTCAGTGGGATGTTGTTGCATGATGAAGGTTCATTTAATATTGTCAAAGCCTCCAGGTCGTGGAGGTCGAGGAAGAGGTTTGGTTTTGATTTGACTTGTGGTGTGCTGTCAGCATGGGAGGTGAACAGCAACAATAGAATTTAGAAGCTGGGAAGAAAGAGATATATTTTTACAAAGTGGCATTGTGACGTTTCTCAGTCCGTTCACATCTCTGGTCTTTTTTAAACTTGAAACATTCTGAACTGAGAGTTGTTTTGTTCTTTCATGAAGCAGATTGAAGGAAAAAAAAAATCTCGCAGGACAGAAAATAGGGAATTGTCAGGCATTGGGACAAAAAGCAGAATGAACATTTATTTCCAGTAAGAGCGAGAAATTCATCCAAGAAATTTGGATGGAAAAAATGCATTTAAAATGCCCAATTAAACTGATCTTTGATTTAACAACCTTTAAACAGCCTTGGAGAGTGACTGCTTTTACTAGATTTTTGCGTTTATAAGGAAAGTGTAAGTGATGCTTGTTTGGTTCTGTTCTGGGTGGTTGCTTACAGACCCACATTAAAAGACATATTCTGGTTTCTAGATATTGTTTAGATCACTTCTCCGATGTGAGTTTATAGGATTTGTATCACCCATGTCAGAATCAGAATCAGAACGAGCTTTATTTCCAAGCAAGCTTGCGCATCCACGGAATTTGTTTTAGTGTCACAAGCTTCCAGTACACAGAGACAACATATGCAACATATGCAAATATTAATAGATAAAAATAGAAAAATAAAATAAATGATATGTGCAGTTGTGCCTTTTTAACATCACATAGGCAAAAATGGCAACTTTGATCACTTGGAAAAATAACGTACAATACTGTTCAAAACTTTGAGGTCAGTGTAAATGATTTTATTCAGAAGGATGCATTAAATCAATCAAACGCGACAGTATTATAGTATTACAGTACAAAATGATTGTTTCTACTCATCAGAGAATTCTGTAAAATGTTAACAAAAATGTTAAGCGACATTGATAATAATAAGAAATGTTTCTTGTGCAGCATATTAGAATGATTTCTGATGGATCGTGTGACACCGAAGACTGGTAATGATGCTGAAAATTCAGCTTCGCAATCACAGGAATAAATTTAATTGGTAAAAATTACTTATTTTAAGTTGTAATACATTTATATACAATATTAGTCAGAACACATGGCTATCAATGGAAAAAGCGAAACCCCCGAATGATGTAGTTACATCATCTCTAGGAAACTTTGACCTCTTGATGTAAACACAGTGTGTGAAAGTGAATGGCCTTTTTAGGCCCGAGAAGAGAGACTGTTTATTTTAGTAGAATGATCTTGGTTAGTCATCTGGGTTTTTCTCAACATTGCACTCAACTGAAAGGGATAAATTAGTAGGTTCCTGTTTGTGCATCGATGTTTGTGTTGCACCTGTGCCAGTGTCGACCAGAGCCAGGTGCACTTCAGACGAAACCTCTTCAGCTCAAGAGATCTCTCAAAGTCTTCTCAGGCTACTCCTCTGGCTCCAGTCACGTTATCCGGAGGCAGATTAGAGCTCAGGAAACTATTCAAATGTTTTAAAAGCATTTCTGTTTAACAGCGGTTTTACCAGTGCATGCATGCAGAAGTTTAACACACAGCCTAAACAAAACCAGGTTTTAAAGTAGCTTTTCTTTTCAGCAGCCAGTTTGCCGACTCAGAGAACGTGTTGGAGAATTCTCATTACATTTACTAATAAGAAAAGTTCTCTTTGCATCGTATTTCTTCACTCTTTAGTGTTTTGTTACATCTTAACCTTTAACTTGACATTTTGTCAAGCTTGAAAATGTTCGCTGGTTTACAGCAAATAACATAAAAGTGTTGTATTGAATACCCAAGCTTTGTGTGCGTCTGTTTATCTGTGTATTTATCTTGTGTTTCGGATGTATCGTTCCAAGATGCCGTTAATATAAATACTCGTTTCTGTTTTGCAATGCACTATTCACTTTTAAACGATCTGAGAAAATATCCATTCTGTAATAGAATGGGCTGCCAAGATTGATTTTATAAAATACCATAATTGTCTTATTGTGGACTACAGACCTTTCCTAGAGCCAAGTTTATATTATATGTTGATTCCTCCTGTCATAATTTCCCCTCAGCTGAGTCATAAATACAATTAAATAGTATTGTGCATAATTTTTTATGCAGTCTACTTAATCTTACTTGGCTTAAATACAATCTCAGTCTTTGGTGTATCTGTGTGTGAGTGTGGCATCATACTGGAGATGAATTGTTCCTCATGCTGAAGTCTGAATAGAAGAATAGTGTGGTTTTCCGAAGATGAGAAGAAATGAGATGGCCACCAATTACTCAACCTCCCTAACCAAAAAACAAAAGTTCTTCCAAAGCTAGGCTATTTATTTACTCAGCTGAGTTCTGAATATGTCTTGAAATAGAGGGAAATTAATACCAGGCCTTTGACTCAATGGTTGAGGTAATTGTTTGCATCATGTTATTCCTTCTGTACTTGTTTGTTTGTAGGTTTCAGAGAACTGAGGAAGAAACACACAATACTTTCCCCAGTGTACCTTCAACCATCATGAGTGTCTGGATTCATTTCAGCCTTTGGTCTGGTCTTGTATATCGGACTGTCACAGCAAATCATCCTTTTTTTTGTGAAGCAAATGATGGGAATTGTTCGGGTCTTTTGTTTGCATCTCCACACTAACAATAGGGTTACATCTGCCCGCAGAGCGTTTTCAAGTTCTAAGAAGGCTCAAAATACATTTTGATGAGAAGATAATGCATTATTGAAAACGCTGTGATTGTATTGGCCTTGTTGGCAGTGTGTGAGTCAATCAGATCTGTTTTGCCTCAAAAAGAAATAATATTGCTTTAATATGTATTTTTATGTTTAAATCAGGCAAGTTCGGTCCTAAAGAGCCGCTGTCTTGCAGAGTTTAGCTCTGAACCGAAGGAACGAACTTGCCGCTGTACTAAACAGTTTTCATTTGACATATTACTAATTTATTTTGCAGTCGGAAATAATAAGTGTAAAGAGCTAAAGACAGTCCAGGGTTGAGTTCAACAGATCCTGTTATGCTTTAGACTGCAGGATTAAAACTAGGGTGAATTAGTGGCCTTCCTCTGTCCGGGTCAGTTTGTTTAGCTCTGTCAAAACTATCCTGCCTGTGTTCCCTGAGCTTAACTAGAGCAGTTTGGGGAGAGCAGAGTCAGCAAAGACAGTCAGATGCTTGTGCTTTGCTTCAGGTGGTTCACTTAACACCTCCTGTTGGATATTTTGTTATTAGAAATATCTGCCAAACACTTTCATGTTCCTTTTTGTCCTAAGTGAACGCAACATGTGATATTGGCCCTTTTCTGTAAGCCCCCCCCCTCATCTCATTGGTCCAAAATCACACTCTACATAGCTTTGCATTACACATCAAATCAATTCTGATTGGCTGTGATTATGACATTTCGCACTGCTTTTTTGCTTTTATTAAGGACACTGGAAATGTCTTGGCTAGGACACCAAATCAATATGGAGTTTCAAAACTATACAGCATGACACATTTTTAAACCACTTGTAACATTTCAATTACCATTTACAGTCTTTAAATATTTATGTGGCAGTTAATATTGACTATCGCTGAGCAATTCTAAACAGCCTGCTGGCAGAGCTCTTTGAAGTGTAATCTTGCCATGTCATGATTCCCAGGATCTCTCAGCCCAGATCAAAGACAGATCCTTGGCATGTTTTCTCCTTCATTGATCATATTCGGAGGGGCATAAAATGAAAATGAAAGATCTCTTTCCAATCAGCACAGTAAAAGTCCATGGGGGTTGATGAGGGAGTCCCTGTTTGGGGTTGCCAGATGTGCCATATGTATAGAAAACCCTGTAAGACAAGTGTCAGCCCAGCTGCTGCCAAACACAAGGCACATGGCAACCACCCGGACTGCCAGAAAGTCAGACATGAGACATCCGCACACATGTGTAGATATCAACTCCAATACAGGTACAGCATGTTACATAGAAACCAGCCATACCGTGTCAGCCAAAGGGCTGCAGGAAATCTGGTTTGAATGCCTTCATCTCACTCTAATTTTTCCATTAATCTCATCCAAATATGTCGAGGTCATAGTATAAGCCAAAATTGAAAAGGAAGCCTACTAATTAAGCACATTTTCCCCCTCAACGTTTAACCAAAAGTACCCTTATGTCAAGCTTTCATTTGGTTCTGATCAAGCATTGCATCCACGACCGTGTGACTTCGGTGACCCAGCGTCGCTGCTGAGAAGCCTTCTCCATCCAGCTCCTGCTTGTTTTTGCAGACTACAAACAGACCAAGGCATTTCTTTGTAATTGCAGTAAACTTCTCAGAAGAGCACTTCGTAATGTCCTAACAGCGAGCAGACCCTTCAAGACTCACAAACTGTCCCAAATGTGTTTGTTCCTGGCTGGACAAGCAGATTTGGCATGAAAGAACATTGTTTTGTTAGTTTAACGGGAGATGGAATTAATTTACAGCCAAATAACCACATATTCATGCTGACATCTTTATTTCTGTTCAAGAGGACAACAATAAACCTCATTAAAGTCCCGTATTTACTTTAGCTTCAGTCTATAGTCACATGACATTGACCGTGTGCTCTCATTAACGTAAAATAGCCTTGTCCAAAGACCTGTCAGTTCACGTTTGCATCATCAAATGTAAAGTCTACCTCAATGGCATTTAGCTGGACCACCGTAGTGGCGCTCGCTACTCGTCCAGAGCTGGCGTTCTTCTCGCAGTCTGCTACATATTACGACTCTGAACCCCCCATTGTGTTTAGCCTACACTAGAGCACAAAAGAGTCCTGCGAAATAGGACACATATTGTGCAATGTTGTTTTAGCCCACTGGGGAGAGGAACTTCAAGTGATAAAATCTCCAGGGCCTGGCTTGTTTAGGGTTATTGGCCTGGTGCATTGAAGCATTGTTGTTGTTCTTGTGTGTGAGCAGTTGTGTTTGGGTGTTTTTCTGACTGTGGGTACTTTTATATCTCAGGGGTGGATTTTTATTAAAACTAACAGATTTCAACTTTTTTTTTTGGTTTTGGTTTTCATTATTTATTTTTGTTGCTTTTATTTTTTTATTTTGTTTTATCATTGTCCAAGACCCAGACATTTAATTTTTAAATATACAATTTTTTTGTATTTAAATTATGATAATCTAAACAGAGAATGTAAAGCACAGCAAAAATGATAAAACAATTTTGTATAATTTATTTTTTCAAAAGACCCGTGACTCATGAATAAAAATATATATAAAAACATTAATTACATTTTTACTTCTATTTTATTATGTTGCATTTCCAGTAAAGCTGTAATTTTGTTATATCATTTTAAAAACCTTTTAGTTTTGCTTTTTAAAATATGCTTTTTAAACATTTTATAATATTTAAAAATACAATTAAAAACTTGAGAATCTAAACAGAGAATGTAAAATGATTTATGTAATTGCTGTTCCAACAGTCGTCCAACAATTTTGCACCAATAACGTTTTTTTCCAAAATTGGTAAATAATTTACTACATGGCTTTTCCAGTCATACTGTATTTTTTGTGTATTATGCCAAAAAATTCAGATTGAATTGTGAGTATTTAGGACACAGACTTGTGTGTTCATTGTGTGTATTTAATATTTATATAAATGTAGTTTTAGTAAGGCAAAAGAGTCTTCCATTTTATTCCACAAATGTTTCAAATTTCCTTTCTACCTCTGCCATTTGCATCATAGACTACATACAATTATTTATTTGAGATGTGGTGTAAATGACAGTTGTTCAGGCAGAAGATCGAGTTCAGGACAATTACTTCTCTTGTGTGTTAACCTTTGAAGCTAGCAGATAAATGAATTAAACCAGTCAAGATGGGAAAAGTGTGCTTTAATAAAGTTTATTAAATAGGCCTTTAGTTGAAGAAACACTCATATTTGGGCATGCGATTCCATGGCTTCATAGCTTAGTCCAGTGGTTTGTAATTGGTTTTGTGTATGCATATCTACAGGGTGTGTGTTGTTATAATAGTCTCTGGCTTGAATTAGTTGCAGCTTCAGATGGGGAGCTTGTTCAAGTTATTCTGCATTGAAGTCTTGATGATCCATGTGTGGTTAAAACACAGCCAAAATAGAATGATACCAGATCCAGGCAGCACTGCTGTTCCTGAGCTGAGCAGATCATTTGATTTCTGAGGGGATAGTGATACATATCTGCGATTCACATCACACTATGGGAGATTCAGAAACTGAAGATTCAAACAGGGCAACTGATGAAAGGTTGAGGGATGAAGGTAGAAGTCAAGGAAGAAATACGGATAGATTGAACTTTACTTCATAGTTCCCCCACTCTATACTGTTCATATGTTAACAATAGCATGCTTGAGCATTGCTGGTCAGCTTCTGAAGACAGGATGTTTATAATAACTAAACAATAAAGAGAACAACAATAAAATATGTTTTTAATAGCTAGGGAGCCTTTCATACATATTATGTTGTCAATGCCCTGATTATGTATTGAAGATTTTTGATGTGCAATGTTACTGCGGGAAACATTTGTCAGCGCTTTACGCCATGTTTCTGATCACACTGTTGGGGTTTAGTTTGCAATAATTTCAATTTTTAAGCTTTTTGACACTTTTAATGATAAAGACAGTGGTGAGGACTGGAAATGACGGGAAAGAGAGCTGCCTAAATCGGTTTATGTTCACGTGAATCATTTGTGACCCAGCTTCATCTACAGAAGAAGTGAGTATAACGGTTTTTATGAATCTTTGCACATTGCCTTTTCTAATAATGTGCTAGTTAGCCAGTTTCATGGCTGAAGTTTAAAGTCGGCTCCTCACTGATTTTGACAGGGTAAAAGGGGTGTTTTTTACACTACCATTGAGACATTTTAACCAAAGTATGTTATAAACTATTCATTAAGACCCTAAAGAATCATATCAACTTGTGGAAAATGGGCAGTCGATGACCCCTTTAATGCTCTGTAAGAAATTATAAATAAAACAAAGATAATTGGAGTATGTTTTACAAGAAAATGCTATTTTAGTCTTCTACTTCAATATTTTATTTTAATTAAATGTATTACTTGCTATTTCTTTGTAATTTATAGTGAAATTTACTAGCAATTTCAGAATGAAAATGGTTTCCGCATCTATTTTTAAATAGAACTCCAGAAAACATTGAATTTAGCAGAGTTTATCAGTTATTCTGTGCAAAATGTATGACAAAATTAAAATCTGTTTGGTGGAAACCCAAACTTAAAATGTTCAGTCTTTAGTCAATTACTTAATGATTTACTGACTGTGTCGAGCAACAATCCATTTCAGGTTGAAATTTTGCCCAGCTGCAGTTTACAAAAGAAATTGGAGTATGTTTTACAAGAAAATGCTATTTTAGTCTTCTACTTCAATATTTTATTTTAATTAAATGTATTACTTGCTATTTCTTTGTAATTTACAGTGAAATGTACTAGCAATTTCAGAATGAAAATGGTTTCCACATCTATTTTTAAATAGAACTCCAGAAAACATTGAATTTAGCAGAGTTAATCAGCTATTCTGTGCAAAATGTATGACAAAATTAAAATCTGTTTGGTGGAAGCCCAAACTTAAAATGTCTATGCTAGTCTTTAGTCAATTACTTAGTTACGATTTACTGACTGTGTCGAGCAACAATCCATTTCAGCTTGAAATTTTGCCCAGCATTCAATTTACAAAAAGAAGATTGTAAGGTTATGGTCAGAATTGAATCTGAGTTCAACAAGTCTCTAAAAACTGAATGCAGATTGGGCTTTCCATTGGCGCTTCCACATCACTGACACAAATGCTGAGCATTGCTGGTCAGCTTCTGATGAAGACAAGATATTTAGAATCACAAAAATAAGGAGAAAAAAAAGATGTTTGGCATATTATGTCCTGACAATGTACTAAACATTTTTGACATGCAATATTACAATTGGAAACAAATGATAGGAAAGAGAGCAAAAGTACAATCAGTATGTGAAAAGTGAGTAGATCCTGGGGTTTACTTTATAGACGCCATAAATACAACAGAAATCACTGAATTTAGCTAAGAATTGAACAGTTATTCAAAACACAAAGTTTTATTTTTTTTAAATCAGTCTTGTGGAAACCCAAACTCAAGTCTTTAGTCAAGGGACTTCAAATGGAATGCCTCAACACCACGATTTACTGACTGTGTCGGGCAACGATCCATTTCAGGTTGAAATTTTGCCTGGGATTCATTTTACATTTACAAAAAACAAATTGTCAGGTTGTGATCTGAATTTAGTTCAATAAATCTCTAAAAACTGAATGCGTATTGGGCTTTCCATTGGGGCTTCCACATCACTGACACCAACGGCTCATGTCACTGCATGCAGGGGGTTTCATTATGGGCCGTGCCAGAGCGTGTGCCAGAGACCCTCTGGAGTCAGAGGTGGTCTTATGGACCTTCACATCAGAGTCGTCCAGATGGGTCTGCAGAAGCCCTTCAAAGATAAACACATAAAAGTCAGTGTTGGACGGAGAGAGTGCAGAAGAACGCAGCCCAGGGTGGAAAGAAGGATTTGAAGGCTTGCAGAATGCAGGAGATGTCAAAGAGTAGGTATCAAGGGAATTTGGGGGTAGACTGAACAGGATACGAAAGAAAGTAGGGGGGTTAGATCCTGAATAAACAACAATGGTGTTTGATTTGGATGTGAGGTTCATCTTCTCTATAAACGTGAGACGTTTGCTTGATAATGTTTGACCGCAGAGTCCACAATACTCTGGAAAAGAGGGAGAAGCCAAATGAAGGAAAAATACACAATGTCAGAATTAATTTTCATGTAATGAAGCAGAATAAACAACTAATCAAGTTTTAAAATAAATAGAGAGAAAATATTGAGGTTTTGTGAACAACTGAACATTAATTTGTGTTTTGGATGCTGCGCTGCAAAATAAACAAATGAATAAATTAAATAAATTAAAATAAATGATGTGTATTTTTGTAATGTCTTCCAGTAAAAATGCCTAAACATCCTTAAAACAAGATACATTAACTTGAGAAGCAAAATGTTGTAAGATATCAAGTCTTTATTTGTCTTATTGGCAAATTTCGTGTTCATCATAAACCTTGCACATTTTTCTTAAAACTTTTATTTACATTTTTAATTTCTTAACTTTTTTTTTTTTTTGAAAACACATCTTAATACCTTATCTTTAGTTATTAGTTGCTTTCCTGTTCTTACAGAACAAGCATGCACCCACACAGATTTCTCATGAAAACATGTTTCATAGATCATACAAACTCCAACACACATGTTCACAACCTGTAAACTGCTCTCACCTTTGTTTGTCTATAGGCTCCCCCTTGTGTACACACCTCTATGACACAGATTTGTAAAAGGGTCTCTTCTAGAGGTGTAAAGATGTCATGAATAAACCAGTTTGTTAATTTGCTTACTTTACTTTTGTATTTACTTTTATATTTTTACTCTTATTTGACTTGTTAATTTAATTTTTGTAAAAACAAAAATGAAAAAAATGAAAAAACTTTATGAATGATGCAAAATAAGACCAGGGACATTTATTATGAAACAAATTAGGGTCAATTTTGATTTAATATGTTATCTTTGATCTACAGTATCTGTCATGCTTATGATGAATGTTAGGCGACTCCTGACAGATCCTTGGGAATTGTTTTTTCTTGTCAATTCTTTACTGTACAAACCCAATGTGGATAGCAGGAGAGAGTTGTATATCTCAGTGCTTTGCATAGGCCAGAGCGCTTCGGGACGAGTGCTCGCACACATTCAGACACACCCCTGACATGCTCCCCTATTGTGTTACAATGTGAGAGATGGTTCAGGGCCTGGCAGCTGCTGGAAGACAGTGGCGAGTGTGTGTGTGATTGATGGCCGTGTGTGTGAGTGTCTCATGAAACAGGATCCCGCAGAGCAGAGAAGAGATGGGGAAAAGAGAGAGGGGTTCAGTCCAAGGGCACACGCTTGGCATTACTGCAAACACACTCATATTGGTCTCTGTCTCTGCCCTTTCTCTTTTTACCCTATCTATCTATCTATCTATCTATCTATCTATCTATCTATCTATCTATCTATCTATCTATCTATCTATCTATCTATCTATCTATCTATCTATCTATCTATCTATCTATCTATCTATCTATTTATCTATCTATTTATCTATCTATCTAGCTAGTGTCTGTCTGTCATAATGTTAATTTTGTATTTTATTTATTTGTATTTAGTGAAAAATAACAAGTCATAATTTACAGTGAAACCATAAATTGACATTATCAGAAATTGTCTGTGACAGCTCACATTTGATGGTTTTTCACTGAAATAACTTTTTTTTGTCTTTTAGTTATGCATTAGGGTTTATGTCACATAGTATGCTGTTAAATGAATGTTTATTGCATTATGCTGTTACCATGATGAATTATTGTTTATGTGTATGACACTATGCACCTTCTATATATTAATATATACTTCAGATTGAATGTATGCTTCAGAATAGCTACTTGTGATTCATCATGTGGCTTTCTTTTTTCAGTATATTAAAGTTGTCAGTACATTAAAAACCCATTTTAATAATTTGGTATATTAACATTATTTAAGTTTTTCAACTGTGAATTTAAGTTTAATTTGTAAAACAGAATATTGCTGTCATATTTTTTAACAATAAAGTTCTGGTGATCACAGGTGCTGTTTTTTAAAGATTTGATTAATTTTACAGTGATAAATTGAAAATAAATAAATATACAGATTTTGTGCTATGAAGAATATAATTTTGTTCTCCCTTGTCTCTCTCTCTCTTTTCTCATGGCACTGGCTGTGGCTTCACTGGGTCAATCCATCTGCTTCTCCATCAGGTATTTCAATCTTTTTTATTTTGTGTCTGTCATTCTCTTTCTCTGTCAGCAGCTGTCCATCACTGGGAATTAATACGATTTATGGGCTGTCATGCAGTCACGGGTCTTACAATGGCCCCTCTGCTGTCGTTCTTCAACAGTGAGCAAGGTTACCTGACCTTTTCTGAATACTGTGTTTATGCTTCAGCATGCAAAAAGAACTAAAAATATACTTTAAACAACATGAAATCAACTTGATGATATTTATATTTAGATAGTGGGTATTTAGATTAATTGTAAATGAAGGTAGATGCTACTTACAGTGAGTGTAAATAGTGGTAGATTTTATTTGCTCCAAGTGTAAATAGCAACAAATAGCATCTTGCTTACAGTGCATACAAATACTGATGCTATTCAGACAAAGTGCAAATAGAAGTTATATATTATTTGTACTAAAGTTTAATCATCTGAGCAGTGGTGGGTGGAGTTTTTGTTTTCATTAGTTATTAAAGGTATTGCGAGAGTAATTTTATGCTGCTTTTTAATATTTGTTCAAATTAAAGACTACTGTTACTTTTCTGAGCAATCAGACTTACATTTTTTGTTTGCCTGGCAGACGTAAAATATATCCCATAGATTTACATAGTAGAAGTTTTTTTGGGCTCCTTTTCTTTAGAAAACATAAAAATCTTGTTTTTATTTTTGTAATTGTGAAAAACAACAGTTGTTGCTTGAGATTTAGCATGCCAACTCTCTCTCTGACTTACTCTTTTGTATTCGGGTAAATGTTTTTTGTGCCCAGTAATGGTTTGTTTACACTATAAAATTCTGATAACAATTAAAAAGGTCTTGTCAGACATTCACCAGGAACTATGCATGATGGGAATTAATTTGATCAAGAAAAAGAGTCTTAGTCTGGTCTTTGTGGTATTTCTTCTTCATATGGAAGTGATTTGTGTATTGCAGTGAGTCTGGATACAATCGTTCATTTTTTTCGTCTGACTGGCTCTTCATTGAGAGTTGCTGAGATGTTATTCACCTTGTCTAAAAATACCCTCCTCCTCATGCTATGAGGAAATTAATTACTTGTTAAGAAGGGAGCTGCTTTGAGTTGTCTGTTCGTGACAAATTTCTAAATATGTAGTGCTTATTGCACTGTTGCATTTCTGATGGAGTACATGGTCTACAGCATGTGTTGAAATTAGACGGAGTGTTTCTGTTGAAAACATAATGATGACTAATGGAGTAGTGTCGAAAATGAAGTATGCATAAGTATGCATTGAGGACAGTGTTTGTTCATTGTTACTTGATCCCAAAGACTCAAAACAATGTTTTATAAAGAAATTGTTAGTGCTTGCATGTGCAAAACTTGCCACACTGATGCCAGGATGTTGCAGCGCAGTTGCTAAAGTGTTGTGAGTGGCTTTACGTGTCTAAACGAGGTTTCATCGTCATAATGGTCATCACGTTGAACAGGTAAACTAAACTACTCACTAGTCACTTTTACAGTCTAAATGTGTTTATAATCGCAATCAAATTATTATAACTCAAATTTTCAGGTCAACTTTTTTTTTAAATAAAGAAATGTTTGAAAAAGTTGTTGGAAGCTTAGTGATATTAAAGTAATTACATCGTGTTGTAGTTTGTTTATAGCCTATTAATTACTTCTGCCGATTGTGTTCGGTTGGGTGGGCGATATGACCAGAACCTTATATCATGATATGAGTAATTTTATTTCACTGTAACAATTAATATCACAATATAGTTATTTTTTATTTAGGTCTCGATATAGGTCTTTATGAAATCAACAATTTTGATACCATATAAAGTAAAGAGTAAGCGATTAAACAAGAATAAGAAACAAATAACAAGCAATAGGACAAAAAATACAGTAGAACAAATAAATATGAAATGCTACTTTATGTTATTTAAAGTAATTAAATGTATAAAACATTTCACTGTGTAAATTAAATGTGTATTTAGTATATAATGTATGTATTTTAATGTATACTCTTGATTTAGTCAAAAGCAGTGAGAATTTTATTTAAAAATTATTAAAATGAACAATAGACAGCAGGAATATTAGACTGCTGTCACTTTAAGAGCTTCCCGGATCCAATATACTGTAAAATATAATTTCTACCAGTTAATCGTATCAACTGGTATATTGCCCACCCCTATTATTTAGGCTTCAAAATTCCTGAAAGTTGTGTTAATTTGTGAAGATTATCATTCTGAACAAAAGCATGTAAGAATCATAAACTTTTGTTGGCCACAGAGCTTATTTTCTGCAATAATCCTTCAAATCTGAGGGAAACTTGTAAGTCTGATGGCATTGTCCATAGCACAAATGTTGAAGAAAATGTTACTGCCAAAGAAAAAAAAGAAATGAGTGAGCAATTGCCTTAGAAAACAGTACTAAATTGCCCTTTCACTCACCCTTAAAAACACGTACATACACAGAGACACATGGTGTGATCTTGTCACAGACGATTTGCCTCCCCAAACTCCTCATTCCTGCTGGAGCTGAGTTATGGCGAACTCAGTGGGAGTTCAGCGGGGTCTACGACCTCCTCCTGTCATCGGTTTGGGGACGTCTCTCCAGAGAAAGAGCCAGGCTAACGCAGGCGTTAGTGTAGCTGTGCAAAAAACCCCAGAGCTGATTAGCATCTCTTAAACTCTGCATTACATTCTCTGACAAGGCATAGAACTGGTGATCTGCTGCAAATTGCAGAGGGGATGTAGTAGTACTGAGGGGGTGCATTTTTCGGAGATCAAGGAATCAAAGGGTGTGATAGGATCTCCTCACAAATAATCGCTCTGTGTGGTCTTAACCTCCGACCTTACAGTCAGAGAACAGAAGACAACTTGTCTCGAAGTACAACTGAACCTCTTTACTGTGAAAACAGCAAGCGGTCTGGTTGGCCGGCCACCAAATGAACAACAAGCCAGAAGCCAATGACGGTCCCTTTAGGGAAAATGGGAAATCACCTTTAACCTGCAAAAACATGTTTAGAAATGTGGCCCGCTGCCAGATCAAGCTAGCATCAGCGGACATGGTCTTGGGTAGCTTTACAACAAGCCGTCAGTTAAACAACAGAAATGTGGTTATCTAGCAAAACAGGCCCAGCGAGAGAACTTGTGTTACACTTGAAACCAAATAAAAGATAGTAAAACGACAGCTGTACAAATGCGGAGATGAGAGCTTGACAGTTTAGCGTACTTTATGAGGCATTGCTGTGTCAGTTGAGTGATGCTGGGAGTTCACCATGGGGAACTATGTAGCGTGAGATCAAACGCTGTTGCGTACAGTTCAATAATAAACTCCTCCCTGCCCGAACACAGCCGTTCCTCACCCTAGTCTACAAACTCATTTTATGACTGTAAAAGGAAGCATAGTGTCCCGTCCAGGCCTTGTTGTGCCGAACACAAGCTTCCGTGAGCTTTAGTTATGTGTTTTTGTATTGAGGTAGTAAAGGATGTGTACTTCTCCAAACCAAACAATTAGTGCTAGATCCCGATTTATGGGAACGATGAAGGATGTAGGTGCTAAATCTCTTTAACGCTGAAAGTTATTGACAGAGGACTGTTACAGCAGCCAATGCTAAGCATTCTTTTGTTTTGTAGTTTAACTCATGTAACTCAACACTGTAATACATTATATCTGTAGTTGTTATTGTTGTATTGCTACATTTCAAGTCATTTGGTTTGCAAGGCACTAATGCTATGCAGCTCTGTATCAATTTAATATAGTAACATTGATGGCTTCTGCTAACAACTTACGGTATGTTTCATATTATTTGGTTAGAAAAAAGTTTGAATGCAAATTGTAAAACACATACATTTACATTACATTTACATTTAGTCATTTAGCAGATACTTTTATCCAAAGCGACTTACAAATGAGGACAATGGAAGCAATCAATAGAGCAATGATACACAAGTGCTATAACAAGTCTCAGTTAGCTTAACGTAGTACACGTAGCAAGGGTTTTATTATACAATAAATACAAAGATAGCAGATAGAATATAAAAGAATAGAGCAAGCTGTCAGATGCCTTTTTTACTTTTGTTAATTGTATAATAAACTATTAACAAAAGGGGATTGGGACTGGGAACTGCTGAACTATTGTATCATTAAATGTCATTTGGTGGCTTCTACTAGAAACGTATTTCTAAGTTTCATATAATTTGGTTTGCAAAGCATGATTGCTACACATTCCTTGATTTATTTGACGAATCATGGAAAGCTGAAGCAGTACCTATGGGGCATAAATCATTACATTTCACTTCTGATTATACCCTGTATAATTTATTATGTGACGAATAAAGAAATCTTGATTGCTTACACTGGTAGTTAGACACCAAACATTGTGCTTGTTCTAGTTAGAAAATGTCAGTTGTTGGCACAACTATAGAACTGCTATTTCCCATCAAATGGCTTGGTTTAAAAGAGCAAATGCTGCACATTACATCGTTCATGGTTTCTCTGAGGGTATGATTGTGATGCTAAAACTTACTGCTTCTTGTATAACAAACCGAGGACAGAATTAACTCTGTCAAGAGATTTATAGACTTTGGTCAGGATTATTCCACTGAGAAACTGGATTAGCCAGAAATTGTTTTTGCAAGGTTTCTGGATGGTCATCAGTCAGATAAATTGGTTATTTTGAGAGGAGAAATAGGTGTGTAAAATAATATGTACTAATTTTCCAATATTCTCTTGGGTGATATGTATAATCAGCTTAAGGAATGTAAAATCTAGCTCTTTCTGGAGAGCTACAGCTGCTCATTCTAATGTGGTTTATTCATTATGGTTCAATGACTTCAATCGTTTTGTACAAATTCAATTTCTGTTTTTCAGAGAGCTTGGAAACTTGTACAACTTACATTTTGATTGTGGGGTTTTAAGACTGGCAATTACAATATATGTGCAGTTAAAAGTTACAAAACAGTAACGTTATTAATTCAATTCTGCGTACAACGTGTGAAATGATTGTGGCTGATTCAAAAGGCACATTTTGTTTCTGTTCCTGTTTATTTATTTTTTAGGTCCGCTTTGGTCTGTTTGTAAAGTGGTGCATTCAATTATAATGATTTGCGCAACAGACTTTAACGACTCTCGTTGTAAATTAGAAATAAAAGAGGCATAGGCTCTAAATTAGGTCTTAATGTGTTTGTGTGGGAGTGCATACTTGCTCACAGAAGAAAGGCAGTACATGTGTCTAAAATACGTCCGTTTTACATGCCTGTTGTATATGCACAGGGGTTTAATGAAGACATGATTCAAACATTAAGCATTTCCATACTGATTTTAGATGCACACTCTGTTTTGTAGAAAACTACGCCACCTGGTTCCTTTCTTCCATCATGCATTTGCTCTTATTTTTAGCTGGTGTTTTCAGATAACGATTATAGATGATAGCTTAAATCCTTTAGGTTTATCAACAGCAAACGTGTCTACTTCAACTGAATCAGATATACAGAGCAGAAGTATATTTGGCAGTAATACCAGCGAGAAGGCGGCTAGTTATAAACTGCTCATAAAGAATTGCTCATATTTTCAAAAACACATTAAAAAGCGTCAGTCAGTCTTCCAAATGCATAACATAAAAGACAATTTACAACCTTTTATCTGAGGCTTTCACAGACTCTGAAAATGTTTGGTTATAGTACATCAAATGTATAATTTGACTTGTCTCAGACGACGCACAACCAGGGCCCCAGACCGTAAATTATTTCTCCAGACCTATGCTTCAACCAAAGGATCTTGGTAGGCTGCTGAACGCAATCAGGCATGAGGGATTGGACATTTGTTCTCTTTTTTTCATGACTCAGATGTTGTTAATGTAAATGTATTTAAACACTTCACAAGCAAGTCAGTTTGATTCTACCGTATCACCATATGCAACTCAGTACTGTACATAACTCAAATTATGAAAGAGCATATGTTGAGTAAAGCGTGCCGCTGCACTTTGAATTCATGTTTAGTGTATTTGATGGTCATTTGATTACATGTTCCGTTCTTTGCTGTACAAACTACTCATGTTAGTCACATGGGTAAAAATCACATATGTAAATGAACATTTCTATAATCCAATAATCTTTTTTGTCATCTGCTACATGAGTAACAGTAGTAAACACTCTGAATCATATCAAACATCTGATTTGCTTTGACTTCCGGAAACTACAAAGAGTTGATTAAAAGCATGGGACACTGATGTATGGCCTTTATTTAGAGAATATCATGTTGCCCATTATGGCTTATTATGGTCTGTTTCTGGTACTTAAAATAGTAAAGAAACAAATGACTTTGATACTTTTGAACTTCGCTTCCTCAGCTGTGTGTACACACATGGCCAGGACCCATCGATGAGGCCACTGGAGTTCATTTTAAATGAGTTTTACTTATGTTTGTTAGTTTCTACTTTCAATTTTTACTGAATTATAGTACTGTAAATCCCGTAATGCATTTTAGATTTAGATTAGAATATATATAAAGGTAAAAGTAGAAATGTGATGTATAATTAATTTGAGTAAAATTTAACAAAGTCTACTATTAAGTACATACAAAGTGTCCAAAGCTGATGATGTTCATCCACAAAGTGCATATATTAAAACAACTCTTACTGTTTAAAACACAGATGGAGATCGAGGCCATTGTTCCAAAGTACACCTTCAGATAAAATATAGTTGTTATTACTTTTTCCATTAATAATGAGGAATTAGATCATGGTCATAAAAATGTGTACAATAGTATTACACTGCAACCGAATCTTAATAATCCTAAAAATAGATTTATTTTCTTAAATTCAAAGCATTTTTGTATTTTGCCAGTACAATTATCTAAGTAGTCATATTAAATGAAATTTATTTAATTAAGAAGCAAAATTAATTAAGATATTATGCCTTGTTTTCTGAAATTTCGATCAAAATTAAGTGAGTTTATGCTTGAAACAAGATAAAAATCAGCAAGGTATATAATTTTTTCCATTTTAAGTTTTTCTTACATCATTAGCAGATGTATGTTTTGAACATCAACTCACTTAATTTTGACCACATTTTCAGAAAACAAGGCTCAATATCTTTGTCATCGTGCAAATATGCACTATTTATCAAATTGATCTTGATTTAAGCATATTTAGATAGTATTACTGGAAAACAAGACACAAACACTGAGGAAGAAAATCATTTATCGCACTGTTGCAAAAATATCCTTTTTACTATTGATTTCTATTGATTTTTGGTGAACATGTTCTTTCCAGGTGAGGTTGTCGGGTTGTTTGTGAGATTCACCCAGCTGTTGTTTATAAGCTGTATTGTTACGCTCATTCAATCATTCAGTGTTTAATTACATCAGTTTTATAATATTCCAGTCAGATTCTCTTTAGCTTAAACACATAAAGCAGTTTTATTTACTGGTTCATTGCCTGACCCTTTGGATCAGAGTCTTGTCTGAGCAATGGGACGGAGAAGGAAAAAGAGGGCAGAGGAGAAAGGCTGTTATGCAAACCTCCACTCATCACTCTCTCCTGGACCAGATTAATTGCCGTTAGAACAAGGCCACAGTGTTGCCTCCAGATGTACTCGAAGTAATGATGTCACCGTTTAATGTTCTTCTCTCTCACCATTTTTATTTTTTATACAATTCTGCTTACAATTTGCAGATGGCCTGCACATAACCATTGCAATCCAGAGCAATAAACTAATGAATTCAAGGATTTGCATCTATTCATCACGTTGATGAACCAAAGCTTACCGAGTTTGAGGCACTTAGATGTTTTAGTTGTTGCTTGGGTGTTAATATGCTGGCTCAGAATTAAGCACAAGAAAACAGGATGAGTTCTCGCTCTGCCAAAACTTTCTTTCTCCCAAACTATTACAGCATGTCTCCTTATTTTTCTTCTCTTCCCTCTCTTTGTTTCTCCTTCATATTTATTGTGGGCCATTTCTGTCAGCGATTTCCTGCCATGCATAACGTCTTCAGGGTTGTGTGCCATTCATAATTAAATTGCAATTCAGCTCCTGAACTAAGGTGGCAGGATAAAAAAAAAATATATATTTAATAATAAAAAAATGTTGCACTACGTGTCATTTTACTTATTTTAACATTATTTTCAAAGTTGTATATATTTGTTTTATATAAAAATAATACATTTTGCCATTTTAGATTTATGTTCAATAGAAAATTATTTTAAGTTTTTAAAGGAAATTAATTGCAATTAAGACAACAGTTGCAGACCAGCTGGTCATTACATTTACTTGCCAAAGCCTAATTTTTATTTTGGACCCTGGCTGTACATGTAAATAATAGTACATGCATTAAATATGAAATCAACTCATGCTGACATATCTTTGCATGCATTGCAATTTCACCCATGGGTTATTATAATTCATAGAACAGTTGCAGCCCATCTGGCCATATTATTTAATCGCTAAAGCTGAATTGTACTAAATGTGTTCATTTTTAGCCCAGGCTGTACATATGTAAACAATAGTACAGCATTACATACTAAAAAACACATGCACACACATTTCGACACGACCTCAGCTGTGAAATTAAAATATCCAGCTTGTGGACAGCATGAGCTTACAGGGTTTCCTCTCTGCACCTCTCAATGGCAGAGACTGAGGAATCTGATCTGAGTCATGTGATTATGTGAGTAGTGAAGTCAAGTTATCGTCCATTCAGCTGCGGTCCCAAATAGGTTGCACGTGGGATGCGTAGAACTGTTTGTATGCGAGACCGTTTCAAGTTTTGACTATGCATATAGTAACATTAGCCTGTTGGATTTAAGCAGGTGTGTTCATGCCTTACTTTTACCTCGCTTTTTTAATGCATTATAGGCAAATATTCCATGTTTATTGTTCAAAGACCCATTAGATATGTTTGACTAACTATTATCTAAAATAAATGTTATTTTATTTTATTCAATAATTGTCTACACTGCAAAAAAATGGTGTCGAAATAATTTTTACTCACAAAAAGTTTACTTATTTTTTTACTTCAAAATTTCACATTTAATTTGACTACTTGCTTTTTTGTAAGTAGAAAGACTGAAGTAGTATTTTCTTCTAAAATGTACTCCGATTTTTGTTTTATTTACAACTTTGAAAAAAAAATTGTATACAGTTTATTTAATTGTATTTTATTTAAAGCTGCAGTCTGTAACTTTCGTCACTCCAGCGGTTAATAAACAGAACTGTGTGCATCACAGCACACAGCTGTGGAGCTACTTCTCTCTGTTTAATGTCCATGACGAATCACACAGGTACTGGGCTACTCACGCAGCGGTACCTACCCGAACCAGTCTAAATAGTCCGAATATAAACACTTATTATAGGTACCATAGTGATCCAGGACAAGCCAAAAACACGGTTTGGAAAATAGATTCATGGTATTTGGTACTACATGGTATTAACACTGCAGTTTTAATTTTTATTGCAAGAAAATGGCAAAATCTCACAAATCAGGGTTTTAAACTCTCTTATATTTTTAAACACAAATACATGTTAACTTTTTAGTTGCAAGGCGTATTTTGTACATAATTCATAAAAATAATGACTTTTAGTGGCAACTTCCTTGGCTCTACAGATCTTTTCAGACTTTTTTTGCCACTTTCACCTTTGTGTCTTGTTATTGAATGCATTTCAATGTTTTCCTACAGGAATTTGCAATCAGCTTGATGTTGATTTCAGTAAAGGGAATTGGCTGAACTCATTGGCAGGTTAACTGAATCTGGGCAATGTGCTGCCTCTCAGGTTCCAAGCGGGCAGCAGGGGTTACCGGACCCCTCTGGCAAACACTACCTTTGCTTGGGGGAGCAGGGAGTGTTTTGAAGGTGCTGACCCACAGAGAGATCAGAACTTCCCCTGTTATTTGTACAGCCGTCTTGCTGCAGCCGAACTATAATGACCTGTCATGCTAAATGATGTGAGCGAGTGAATTTGATACCGTCCCACTTCTGCGGCTGGGAGCTGTTTGCTTTGCCGTGGTCTTTGATTCACTATAACACTTAGATAAATTTCTGTCCACTTTGTTAATACCCATGCTTCAAAGATGTCTTCTTTATTTGGTCGGTTCAAAATGGTCAAAGCAATGGTCAAAATGGTCTTTCGCCTATTGTAATTGTAGAATTGTGTGATATATAATTACTATTACAGAAATAGCTAAATATCACATACAATCTTGATGTAGAAAAACTGAAACAGTATTCTTTTTTGTTAAACTTACTCCAATTATTTTCATTTCAAAATCTTTTTTTACAGTGCAGAAACAATTACAATTTCCCATGCATGACTGCTTATTTAAATGCTCTTCGTTGAAGCTTAAGATGAAATCTGCACATCTATAATGTCATCTGCATTGATTTTAATGCCACTGCAGTCCCACATGTGGCATTTACCCCCCACCCAGCAGAGACTATGGAGGAAAAACCACCATATTATCATTCAGCAATCAAAGAGACAACTCAAAATGGAAAATTCTTTGTTGAGATGCCAAGATTCATGAGAGATTCAAAAGACAAGACATTCATGAAAAGAAAAGCAACATCCCTGAAGACCAGCTGTTTTTTAAGGATTTTAGGGTCTTAACAACGCTTTGTAATCTTTGTAATCTTAGTAGTTACGCTCTATTATAACTAACAGAAACTACAGAGCAGAAGATGACAATGTGTTTTCCTTCTCTCTCTCGTTAGATGTGGTTCATGCCTTGTCTAGTCAAAAAATATATTCACAAGGTTTTCCATTGTTTGATACATGTTTTGTTCACCACACAATAGTGATTTGCATGATTAGGGTGAAAATCATTACCCAATCTACACTGAGAGAAAAAAAAACTGGCTTTGAATTTTCAGAATTTGCTAGTATTCACAAATAATCACAAATAAATGGCAAGTAACACACGTTTTTATAAAGACTGAAATAGTATTTTCTTTTATAATGTACTCCAGTAACAAAAATAAATAAATAAAAAAGACATCTCCAGTCCATTTGGCATGATATTTCCAGTCTTTCTTGATTACTGGATCATTGAGATTGAGTATTATAGAGTATTATAGATTATAGAGATTGCTCTAAAAATACATCTAGCCAATGAAATGTTATAGACCTGTTTTATAAATATATAAATTAGAGGTGGGCATAGATTAATTTTTTTAATCTAGATTAATCTAGATTAATTTTGGAATTAATCTAGATTAATCTAGATTAAAATGGCTCATTTGAATTCTGCCGAAGGCATTCAGAATATGTGTGCTACCCAAATAATGATTAAAGTAAGTCTTTGAGAACGGGTTTCTCAAGCCAGGTGGCACATTAGACCAGGGGTTCATCTCCTGTTTCCAAAATGCATCACAAACTTTAATCTCTTCCCGTCCCAATCCCACGAAAAAACTGGAGGAAAATCCCGTTCCACTCCCGGAAGAATGACTCCCATTCCCTCCCACTCCCGTGTTGTTGTTTTTTTTGCCGATAACTGTCAATTACAGTAAAAATATAGTACAGATCACAGCGTGCCCACCTTATTAGTTGAATAAAAACCCAAAATGTCGTTTTTTGTTATTATATTGAACTGAAAGCCATCTTATTATGCACAGTGTTGCACATATTAAATTTCATGTAAATCATCCATGCTAACACACACGTCTTCTATTTTTTTTTTTTGACATTTCACTCTCTATAGATATATTTTTCTATGTACTGTATTTTTAGATATATTCGAGTTTCTAAGTTTCTTGCTCAAGTTCACATGAGACCTAAAGCGCATCCTGTTTGCTTAAAAGCGCAACGTTTCGTTGTTATTCTGAGTGCACACAAATAAACGTAGAGTCTTTACAGATTCGAAAGATGTATTAGGCTACTTTTATCTGTATGACCAAAAATGACGGAGATTTTAAGAGCAAGTGAGCGCACCGGAGCCTGTCCTGCAGCAAACGCGCTTCCACACAAACACTTCAATAGCGCACATTTCTCTAGGTTAACATCATATTGAGCGGCCATGTAAAGTTGCTACTACATACATCTTTCAGATGAAAAGCCATGTTTGAGGTTGATGAATGATAGATGAGCGTTTGGATGTCCTGCCCGATTGTATTACCACATAGACCAGCCGTTAACAATCTGTCCATCACGGACTGCGAGCCTCTAGTTCAAGACTCCAGTGGGTATACATCCGCTAAAATATCAGGGTGAAAGTCATCATAGCTTGTAGTATAGACCCAGCTCCCAACCCAACTTTGAGAATAGATTAACGGCGATATTTTTTTTTATCGCCGATAAGTCTCACGTTAACGCAGCACGTTAACGCCGATAACGGCCCACCACTAATATAAATATTTATTTAATATACTTGATAGATACAAATATTTTCCTCACGTTTGGTATTCATTCCTAAACTTTTCGTTCTGCTGGCAAACGGACTTGTTTATTATTCTATTTATCTCTCTGATCTCTATGAAAACGTCTGGGTTTTGAGACGTTTTCAGTAACAGGGAGTATTTGTGTCTCAGATGGAGAGCAAGCCTCTTTGATTTTCTTCTGACTCATTCTTTGTCTCGGTTTGACTTATTGTTTTGGTTGGTGTGATTTCACAATAAGCGGAACCAAAATGTTGATGCAATTGTCAGTATGTGATGTTCAGAGTCGCTTTATTCTTTGCACTTGTCTGGTGTAAAAACAACACATCCAAAGCCCCAAAATACATGTCATCTGTGCATGTTTTGTCTTTTGTCCTTTCTGTTTCCCAAACGCACATGTATAAATACAGACACTCATCCCTTGACCCACCTTTGACTCACCTGCGACAGCTCTTCCTGAGAACATTATTTCTGCTAAACAAACCGCAGCGAGCAGATCAGCCAGTTCACATGACCTCTGCCCCTTTGCTTCTATCTGGAGTACCCTTAACCTTAACAGAAGTACATTGCACTGCACCGATGTTGTGTCTGAAACAAACAGCTATACATTATGTTTCTGAAACATTTCCAATTGTGCATCCGATTGAGTTATTTAGGAGGGCTGAGCAAATATTCACTATGAATTTACAGTAGTTTTGCTGGTTATGTAAAATTGTATATTTTATGAAATACGTGTAGGTAAATATTGCTGTCTTTTAGTATATTTTATATTGGGACAAATTAAAATAATTAAATATTATTAATCACTGTATTCATTTATAGATAAACAGTGTTACACATGAATATTTAAAATAAAATATTATATATAAAGAAGTTTCTTATGCACATCAAGACAGAATTTGATAAAAAGATACCTTGATATATATAAATATATATATATAATATATATTTCTCAGGACTCTGCTAAGAAATTATATATAAATTATTGCATATATTGCATATTTATATTGCATATATAAAAGTCTGAAAGAATAATCATTATTTAGTTATATCTACCAGGCTTTTCTAACATGTTTTAAGCAGTGGCGGCTGCTGGTAACATCATAAAAAATGTCCATTTATTTATACGTAAATAAGTAAATAGTATACTGTATGAATGAATGAATGAATGAACAAACGATCTAAAAGAGATATTAAACTTGATGGAGGAAATGTGGGAATTAGGTTAAACTAAAACAAGGAATGTGGTGTATAATTGTGTGAAATTTATGATGAAAATTGGCTAGTAATTTCGCCAAGCAAATACCAAGAATTAGGTTGCAGCAGTTTGTCTTTCGACTACACTTGCAAAATCCGCGATGGGACTGAGCTCGAATAGCTTCAGCGACTTTTTATTTTTCAAAATCGTTATCAATCAAAAGGAGATGCAGTCTTTCGACAGACCCTCCAATCATCACGCAGAAGCCCAGAGTCCAGGCCAGCCCACTCCTCCATTCACCCCCAGAGACGCTGAGCATCCGTGGGCGGGACATAATCGCAGCATTTATCCAATGACCATCTAGTATCGAAGCACTGAAAAAAACAGTTAAAAGCAGCCCCATTGAAGTCAATAGACTAGGCTTCAACAGGGAAATGCACTGTGATGCTACGGGAATGTATGAGAAGGAAATCGAGTCAGCCTAACTCGTCTTCGAGATGAACATGTTCTAACACATTTTTAGTCAATAAAATGTACACAATAGTACATATTTGACCATACATTTTTTTGACATTATAGGGGAAGCCGAGCTTCCCTTGCAGTCTTAAAGAAATCCCCACTGGTTTGAAGTCACAGCAAATGCACAGGATGTGCTTTTAATGGACATCTGCCCCCTCGCTTGACCTGGTCCAGACACTTAGTGACCTTTAACCCTGACCTTGCCCTCTGTCTTCCCACACCCCTTCACCAGGTTCGCTTTCACTCACTAATGCTCTTATTTCAGGCCTTGTTGAGAAAAGCAGCATTTCCCAGAGTTTGCAGACAGGTATGCATTGTGGAAACATTTTGATGGATATGAGAGGTCATACAACAGTTTCTGAAACTACGTATAAGTAGCCTATAACTTTTGTTATTTAATTTTATAATATTTTGCAGTAAATAAATTAATGTACTGTTGATAATGTAGTGAATTGTATATTTTGCAAAATACATACATTTTGTGTGTGTGTGTGTGTGTGTGTTATTGCCTGATTTTTTTTGGAGGGCTCTTTAAAGCAGGGGTTCTCAAAGTAGGGTCTGTAGACCCCTAGGGGTCCTTGACCCATAGTTAGGGGATCCTTGAAATCAATTTAGGGCGCTATGATTTCCACAATGCACTAAATTCGGATGAAATTATGGAATTCAGTCAAAATAGAATTCACTGTGTAAGCGGAATGCCACGAAATTAAGTAAGTTTTTAATAAATAAATGGAAAGTTAGGTCAGTACACTTAATCAAATCGCGATATGGATTCATGTCTGTGTTTATAATATAAATAATAATATAAAAAAGGTACAAATTTATTGTTAAATGAATAATCACAAAATTAAAAGTAAAAGCTAAACTTTAAATAAATAATACATTTTCATTTGATTATATTTGAACACCTCCTGGTGGAATGACCTGCCCAACTCAATCCAAGCAGCAGAGTCCTTAGCCATCTCCAAGAAACGGCTAAAACACATCTCTATATCTACATATATATATATATAAACCTTGCTACGTGCACTGCAGTGGCGGCTGCTGGTCTTTCAAAGAAGGGAAGCTCATTTTCGTCCAACATCATAAAAATGTCTATTTATTATACGTAAATTCTGCCCTACGTTCCTTTTCAAGAAAATGCTCTAGTCTACTGTATGAATGAATGAATGAACAAACGATCTAAAAAAAGATATTAAACTCGACGGAGAATAAGGTTAAACTGAAACAAGGAATGTGGTGTATAATTGTGTGAAATTTATGATGAAAATTGGCTAGCAATTTCGCCAAGCAAATACCAAGAATTAGGTTGCAGCAGTTTGTCTTTCGACTTCACTTGCAAAATCTGCGATGGGACTGAGCACTGGGAAAACAGGGAAATGCACTGTGACGCTACGGGAATGTATGAGAAGGAAATCGAGTCAGCCGACCTGATATATGTAGCTGATTCTGAACGAACTCGTCTCCGAGATGAACATGTTCTAACACATTTTAGTAAATAAAATGTTAACACAATATATGACCATATATTTTTTTGACATTATAGGGGAATGCGAGCTTCCCTTGCAGTCTTAGAGAAATCCCCACTGGTGTACTGTGTTGGGATAAGCGAGACTTGAAAAGTTCCAAAGGCATCTAAGTGTACAAACTGCAGGATGCATATGCTTATTCATTTTTATAATTACGAGGAGGTAATAATGGCTCCAAAATGTTTGAGGAGCCCTGCTTTAAAGCATGACATAGACTGTTTTGGATATGTATTCTGCTGCCTTTCATGTCACTGCTCAGGGTAGTAACTAGGGTTTGGGGTTGAACGCTTTCTTATGGTGCCAGTCACATTGTCATTACGTCAATTTCTAGCCATCACATTCCTTCCACAGCCATCAACGTTTATTACAATTAAAAATTCTGCCAGTCACATTTCCCAGAAGTCGAAGTGACTGGGACTCTTGAGGGCACTAAAACACTAAGCATTGTCAGATGTAACTGGTCCCGTTGAGGAGTTTTACAGTGGACATTTTGAATAGCGGTTCTGTCATCGTCTCTTAGCGTAGAAGTCTTCCACACTTAAGCAGCTGTTAGGCAACGTTACATGTGGAAGTGTTAAAGACTGAATCTTAGATGAGTTGTTTTAAGTGGTTTGCTTTTGATGGTGTTGTTGTGACAGTAATCAAGGCCACGTTATTGACGTTTACACAGGTGGGGCGACCCTTTAGAGGACTATGCCAAAATATGTGGTTGCAAGTAACATGTAGCATGTTTAAAACCTTTTCTAAATAGAGCGCTCAAGCCTCCCGGCGTGTACGTGCTTAGACCATGTGTGTGAGACCAGGCCTGAGACACAGAAGACCAACTGTATCTAGCATCTCTCAAAACATAAATAAACTCAAGAGGAGTTTGGGTTCAACTCTCATATGCAATACACTCTAGTGCGTTAAGCTCATGCCTATCTATCTATCTATCTATCTATCTATCTATCTATCTATCTATCTATCTATCTATCTATCTATCTATCTATCTATCTATCTATCTATCTATCTATCTATCTATCTATCTATCTATCTATCTGTCTGTCTGTCTGTCTGTCTGTCTGTCTGTCTGTCTGTCTGTCTGTCTGTCTGTCCGTCCGTCCGTCCGTCCGTCCGTCCATCAACCTATCATTCATTCATTTTAACTATTGTTTGTTTGATTGTTTGTTCTTATATTTGTTCTAAAATGTGTTCATACGTTTGTATGTTTGTTCTGTCATTCGTTTTCTCTGTCGAGGCTTTTAAAAAGCAGTTTCGAATGGTTTTCTTATAGGAGGTGCAGGTGTAGTATGGAATGAATATATGAAGACAGATGGAGTGATCTGGAAGACAAATGTTGTGGCCAGCACTTGGGCTCAGAGGGACAAACCTGGGAAAACGTTGTTTAGCACATCTGCATGCTCTCTTTGCATGATTGCACACAATCCCAAACTCATACAGACTGAATGAAGTGAAAGCGAGTGATGGAAGAGCTCTGGTTGTCTTCTGTCACGCATATGCAGTTTAAGCGCTTCTGTTCTAAATGTAGGTTGTTGAATTAGTTCCCTTTTCCTCTGTTATTTTTTGGCATGACTCAGAAATGAGGCTTAAGCAAAGGTTTGCAGTCCAGGCCATCTGTGTTGACTTTCCTGATAGAGCCATCTGAAACTTTCATTAGCTTAATCAGTGTGTCATTTACACTCAGCTTACCTCCAGGCCTTGAAACATTGCTTTTCATATTAATAACACATTGTATTACTGTTATTGTTAGTACTGGATGACTCCAGTCATAACTATTCACAGACTGAACTGTTGATCTGATTTTGGTTTCCATTCAGACAATACCCGCAGGACATATTTAGACCAGGCTATTGTACTGACCTATAGCAAGTAAGGTGAAACTGAACACCAGCGCAGAACTTCTCCATTCTTCACTCCTGAGGCTTTACCTTCCCTGGGATCTGCAGACTAAATGATGTCAAACCCTCCAGATTTTGCCCTGAAGAACTTGAGTTGTTTCAATGGATCTGCACTCATGTCAACTTTATTTTAATTCACTTCCTGTTTGATAAATCAGGTCACACTCACCTAAGGTGGTCAAGCTTTTGAAACACGGTCAATCAGTTCCCTGCTATGTGCCAGCTAACCAGAGCTGATAGAACATCCACCTAACCATTGTGTCATTATAGATGGATGCCATTGTAGGAATAAATGATTTAAGTAATGATATACTTAAGATGGTGCTTATGATATACTTAAGAAAATAGCCTTTTTCAGCTTGCTGTTGGATTTTTTTCACCTGGTCTTTCAGTTTTAAACAGATTTTTTCCAGATTGTTATTGTGAGGTTAGATCACCATGACTAATTAAGATGACTTTGACCATTCAATTGGAGTAGATTCTTGCTAAGTGAGGCGTATCCGGTATATACTGTAGCATAGGAAACCTTAAATACAAGTTGTATACAAACCACATATAGTATATAAGGTAATATTTAAAACATATTTAAAATATTTATATTAAAATTATTTAGTTTGTTAAAACATTGTATTAAAATAATTTGAATTATTTTAGAACGAATGCATTTAAAAAGCACACTATTTTTATTTTAAATATACAGTATATTGTAGCATTCTAATACATTTTTGAATCATTTACTAGTGTTCTACAGAGATGTTACAGACCACATGCTCAATCTGGATCTATTTGCATGTCAGTGATGTCAGATGTATGTCCTGGTGACTGTTCGGCTCTGTGTTTGTGACATACGTCTGCTCTACAGACCACAGATTGTTGACAGGAGTTGGCAGCGGGGAACTTCCTTCAGCCTGTCCTATAGCAAGCAAATAACTTAATCAAACGCAGCAAGGCCTTCTCTTTCAACTCAGCAGTTGTCAGACACAGGGGGTAAGAAGGGGCATCCCAGACTTGAGGAGGCAGACAGGGGGACAGAGACACAGCTGCTGCCCCTGAGGAGATGGAGGTCGCTGGGGTAAGAGCCGTGAAGGACATGGAGTGGACGTATGGAACACGATTCTTTGCTATTAAGAAATTCATAACAAACATACATTTATGTCTAAGTTTCTACAGACATGCTTAGTTCACTTCCAGAAAAAAAATCCTGAAATTGTACTCACTTGTACTCAAGTCAGTGAATTGATTTAGAACATAGAATAATGTTTGATGTTTGGTTTATTACAGTAAATTTATAATGTGTGCTACCGTCAATTATTTTTTGAGATTTTAACAGTACAAAAAAATTCAACTAATTTAACTGGTTCATGAGGTTGTGTATTGTGCATTGTGCAACTATGTTTTCTATTATTCTCTTTGGCAAAACGCAGGAGATAAAATATGCAGAAACTGCAGCAATTACACAGCTAGTGTGCATCATTTGCTTTGGTGAATCTTGGGGTGATTCTGGAGACAGACCTTAGCTTTAGTAGTCATGTCAAAGCAGTAACTAAATCAGCATACTATCATCTCAAAAACATTGCAAGAATTAGATGTTTTGTTTCCAGTCAAGACTTGGAGAAACTTGTTCATGCCTTTATCACCAGCAGGGTGGATTATTGTAATGGTCTCCTCACCGGCCTTCCAAAGAAGACCATTAGACAGCTGCAGCTCATCCAGAACGCTGCTGCCAGGATTCTGACTAGAACCAGAAAATCTGAGCATATCACACAAGTCCTCAGTCCACACTGGCTTCCAGTTACATTTAGGATTGATTTTAAAGTACTTTTACTCGTTTATAAGTCACTCAATGGTCTAGGACCTAAATATATTGCAGATATGCTCACTGAATATAAACCTAACAGACCACTCAGATCAGTAGGATCGAGTCAGTTAGAAATACCAAGGGTTCACACAAAACAAGGGGAGTCCGCTTTTAGCTATTATGCCGCCCGCAGCTGTTTTTAAATCAATTTCTATATCATTTTAAAATTCCTTGTTTTATTATTTTTAACTCCTTGTTTTTATTGCTGTGAATGATTATTTCACTTTCTTTTATGTAAAGCACTTTGAATTACCACTGTGTATGAAATGTGCTATATAAATAAACTTGCCTTGCCTTGCCTTGCCTTGGTTGCAATAGCACTAAAAACAGTCTTTTTATCATTTATTTATATCACTTGCACGCACATCACATCATAATTGCAATTTCCAAACTCCTAAGTAACTTCCCAGGAGAACTTGAAAAGTCCTCGAAGAGTCATATAGTAAACCGTATGTAATAAAAAGCCATTGTTTTTCAAGAGTATTTAGTTTATCAGTGAAATTTAAAGGCAGTTTGACCTTTCGTGCAATCACAGCATTACTGAACAAACCCAACATGTATTTGGAAAAAGTAGAGATCTGTATACATTCAGATCGCTGTTATATAAATAATGTATTCTGTTCTGTATACATGAGTAGCTTTTTCCCTCCTCTACACTGTCCCTTGATGATCAGCTACTTTAAACTGAACGCTGTAATGTTCAAGATGTCCACCAATGTTCCTCTAAACTACTCATCTTGTATTGGATGTGTAGCCTGCATAAACAGTTTGCATTCGCCCCAATGTAAACTTTATTTGAAATGAATAATCACAATTAAACATCAAAAATAATAATAAACAATTCGGATTTTTGATCTTGTGGGAAAGAAGGGCTTTTAAACCTCATGTGCCAGTGGTGTCTCTTCTGAGCTCGGGTCAGCTGCAGTTTTAGTCCCTCTGTAAACACTGTTGCATCCTCTGTAAAACTCAACCACAAACAGTAAACACACACCAGCTCTGAAGCAGCCGACATTCATCACTCTTAAAGCTGCTCTTCTTCCAGTCTGATTAGTGTAACGTCTAGAGGTTAGGTAGCGTTTAAAGGGCAGGCAGATTTTACAGATGTTACTGTTGTATATTCCATAAAAGATGCAAGTCCTCTGTCTGTGCTCCAGATTAGACCTCTCTGATAGCAAACTATAGACATCATATTGACTCCGTCACTCTGTCTAGGCTCTTCCTACTCATCCCACACCAGTCAGAAGCCCTGAACGCTCATTGATCCCAGATGTAGTGGTGAAGAGGAGGTTTGAACGCTTTTGTGGTGGATCAGTGTGGTCAGGACACAATATTGTCTGGATATTCACTCTTGCTTTTAAATCTTTATCAATATTTCCTGTTTGCGGTCTGGTAATATCTTTTTTCTTTCTTTGATCTCCAGTTGCTTTTGTTTTCTTTATATGTTTGGCCTCCATTTGGGATACATAGTGGATATTGGGGCTCCACCACACCTATGGGAAAATATTTTTTTGGTACCAGTTTTTCCCCACAATATAGAAACGAACATCCTCTAGGGGCCGTTTTCACAACACCATTTGCCTTTTAGCCATTCATTTACACAACAATACCATTTTGGGGGTCTGAAAATTCCCCCAAATCTCGAAAATGGGTTTCAAAGTATAACAATACCATTACGTCTTGTGATTTTGTGAAAACAGCACATGTGCATGCATGTTCAATAGGTAGTCTATAGGTATTTGGGTAACACTTTATTTTGATAGTCGGCTTTAGAAATTCTACTAATTATAAATAACTTTGCCACCACATGTCAATCAACTCATTCATTTGCGACTGCATGTAAAATACCAGTTATTATAGTATTGGTAGACTGTCTGCTTAATATCGGCTAACACTTTATTTTGCTGGTCCCACAAAATACATTCTACTGGCTATAAATAACTTTGCAAATACATGTCAGCTTATTCTACTAAACCTATCCCTAAGAGTCTACTAATACACCAATGAGCGTTAGTTGACATGTTGCAAATTAATGAGTTACTTGACATGTAGTCACAAAGTTATTTACGGTTAGTAGAATGTCTAAAGTGGGTGAGACATGAAATGTAGATGAAGTAGCGCTTTGGGGTTGGTAACAGAACAGAGGTTTTGTATTAAAGCTGTCAAACAATTAAAACTGTAAATTAATCATTTATTTGTGCATAGCTTTATTTTGGTCCTGTTATTAAAGGTTTGTCAGTGTTTCTTGTCTATGACAAATCTATTTTGGTGCAAGCTGAAGTTGCAGATCATGATGCACCCGTCCCAGTTCACTTGAGGAGATGGAAGCGCTCTGTAAACATGCATACCTGCACTGCATTTTTCCCTCTAACCAGCTCTGTTTTCTGCTCTACACATCATGAAATGTGCTGTTATCGGCATCTGCTCTGCTTCTACACTGACCGGCAGGCCTTTCTGACGTCTCCATAATTCAATAATCTCTCTCCTGGAATCCTATCGTATGCGTTCCCTTCACTCTCCTCAGGGCTTGCTGTATGTACGGCTTGTGGGACTCAAAGCTGGTATGCAAAATGTCATAACACTGATTCACATCAGGTGAACATAAATGTTATTGCGAAGGGTCTTACTTCCTTAATAAAAGGTCTTTAAAAGGTCATATCATGAGGAGTCAAATTTCCCTTGAATTTTTCCCCAGTCCAAAAAGACAACTTTATAATGTGGCACAGATATCATGTAAATATGCATATGCATTCAAGGGATATTTTACACAAAAACTATCCTTTCTGACCCTGCATAGAAAGCAACACAACTGACACAAAGCCCAGAAAGGTAGTAAGGACATCGTTAAACTAGTCCATGTGACATCAGTGGTTCAAAAGTCACAAGTGCAAAAGTAAACTCAGAAATATGAGGAAAAAAGTAAGACTTTTGGAATATAAACTAAAAGTACTAAACTAAAATAAAAGTCAGAATTTTGAGTTAATATCTTTTTTCTCAGAATTACAAGTTTGTATCTCACATTGCTGAGTTATACATCTGAATTCTGATAAAAAAGTCAAAATGACCCATTTAGTCTCAGAGAACCCCCAAAAGGAAAACCATACCACAAAGGAAATAAAGACATAACCCTGAGGGTACTTGTTTCCTATTTTTGAATGCAGCTTGGACAAATGCCCATTGTTATGTCTTTCTTCTTTCTGATGGTGGTCTCTCTTTAAAATAACATTAGCATATGTGTTCAGCATAAACTGATAAATGTGTTTTAACTTAATTTCAACATAATCATGTTCCCATTTAACTGTGTGTTACATACAAACTCTATTATTTGTGGTTACAGATTTATATAAGTAGCATATGGAGTGTACAGGGCACACGATGGCCCCTGTTGTACGTTTAAGAAATGGGCCTGCTTTGGCCAGCGGCTAAAGTTAATTATATAAAGCAGATTGCACATTTTCTCGCCTATAGCTATTTTTTACATTTTCCGTGAGAAATGGGTCCATCTGTTTGAATAGGCTGATAGATTCGTAGATTTGCAAATGCTATAATTACTTGAGTGCATTAGACTGCTCTGATTGGTCGAAAAGATGATTAGATAGAGTTTAACCAAATGAGTGATTGCATTTGCTTCTTTGCTTTCAGTGACACATCTGAGGCAAGTTTAATACTTAGGTTTACGGGTTCATTAAAGTCACTAATCCAAAGTATAAACAATAAAAATAATTTTTACACACTGTAATAAAGCATGACATTTTATAATAGCCTGTGTTTAATCCAATTGTTAAAATGATTTGACTGAAGCATGTTCAGATGTTGGGTATCAGTTCAATTGATTTTAAAAGGTTACATTTATTTGAAGATTTATTTGATCAAAATACAGTAAAAACTACAATAAAAAAACTTGTATTTTCTTTTATAATGTAATTTATTCATGCACTGGCAAAACTGAATTTTCAGCATCATTACCCCAGTCTTCAGAATCACACGATCCTAAAAAATCACTCTAATATGCTAATTTAATGCTCAGAAACATTTCTTATTATTATCAATGTTGAAAACAGTTTTGTTGCTTAATATTTTTATGGAAACCATGATACATTTATTCAAGATTCTTTGATGAAAATGAAAAAGAACAGCATTTATTTGAAATAGAAAATATTTAGCAAAAAAGCCTGTCACTTTTGATCAATTTAATGCATCCTTGATAAATAAAAGTATTATTTTTTTCTTTAATAAATACATAAATGATACTTACATCAAACTTTGGAATGTTAGAATTAGTAATGATTTTACTAATGATTACTAATGATTGTTGATTGATGGTTGTTTTTTTCCCATCAGCATCTCGCCAACTCTGAAATACCTGTTGCACTTGGGTTCGATTGTAGTCTGTTACATTGGCCTACAGAAAACTGATTTGTGTTAAACCACATCTCCGGTGGACTTTCAGTGTGACCTTTAGCCCTTTTCCCACATGATGAAGTGCCTGGTTCACCGAATCCTCATTTCTGGCATTAGCGAATCATAAATCACCTTTAAAAATTGTGGCTGGTTCAGGGTCAGTTTCAACTCGAACACACGTGTAGCGTTGTGCTGTCAACATGAAGCGGATCTCTCACACTCTAACTAATGGATGGCAAATCTGCAGGGCGCAGGGTATGATGACCCATACGCCCACCCCACCGCCAAATGTGACCCAGTATCACGAGCAGAGCAGTTACTGGTGTAATTAAATTGGTTTGTGTATGTATGTCTAATGTAATGTTGTTTGATTGTTTTTAATGGCTTTTTGATGGTGTTATTATCTTTTCTCCTTTATCCAGGGCATTTTTTTTATGTCGATGCAAACAACATTATAATATATTCGGGAAAGTGTTTAACTTTGCTGAAAGTGTGGTAACATCCCAGAGAAATGTGGTATTGCTCAGAAGTGGCTTTTTCATAACTCTGGAGACTTGGTCTGTTGTAAGTCAACATGCAATCACACTTGACCCTTTTTACCTTTTTAATTATTTTGTATTGTTGCATTAGTGTGTAACCCTTTTCGGTATGATGTGCCATTTAAATGTTTTCTGATTTACCACTGTGCCAAATTAAAGCCCCCATATAAATACAGAATATGCATTTTTAAATACAGAATACAATTTTTAAATGATACGATAAAAAACAATATTTGATTTTAGAAAATAGATGAGATAAGATCAGATAAGATAAGATAAGACACGATTAGAAATTATGTTATTAAATTATTAATATCAAATAATAGGATATCTCAGTGATACTAAAATAACACTGAAAATTGCAATATAAAACAGCAGTTTGTATAATTAAAATGTAAACAAACTTATGACAATGTAAGTAGTGAAACTATAACATAACTGTGGATAGTAGGCCTATAGGCTCATATTGTTCGGTCTATATGAAGTATTTGATGAGAAGTGTTTAAACTTATACTCAGATCTGAGATTTAATTGTAGACTTTGGTATCTTACTATATCTTAGCACAGTTTGAGACATTATTGTAATCTTTTGTGAGTTTACAGAGGTGTATTTCTCTAGAGGAAAAACATGAGAAACAGGAGACATCTCCATATGTTCTTTATATAATTTCATTGCTTCGTAGGAAAAATTATTGAAGTTAAAGACGGTTTTATGATTTTGTAATTTGTATTTCCTCTGGGTTTTCAAACTTTTTAACATCATCCGTATCATCATGAGTCACCTAATCAGAGTCAGTAGAACTAAAAACAGGAAATGAGTGTAAAGTGACAGTCAGCCCAATACACTAATTATACATACAGTACATTATACTCAAACCAGTCAGCACAGATGAGCATTCTGAGTTTATTCCAAAATAATTTAGTTTATAAAACAGTTTATTGCTGGAAGACATTAAGACAACAGAACACATCCGACCACAGAGAACAGACAATAACTGGGGAAACTGAGTGGGAACAGGGATGCCAGATTGTGTAAAGTCAAACATGACAAGTTGCATTTGTTTAATATTATATAGCCTACAGTTTGTAGATCGTTTCCATCTTATATGGTCCAGCACAGGAAAAGAACAGGAAGAGCCCAAATTATTGCAGTAATCAAAGTGAGTGTGTCATTCAGGAACGTCCGACTACGCCTGATCAGTTTACTTGAACACGCACCAGATCATGTTGAGCAACATACTGTGTTTGATTATTTTGAAAGGCTCTGAAAAGATGGACAATCCAGTCTGTCATAAGGGACGTCGAGCCCAAGGCCAGTCTACTTGAAAAGTGTGACAGATGCTAAAGCTCTTCGGAAACACATGGTTTTCTCCTGCGTTATTCATTTTTGTTGTGTAATCATAGCGTAATAGTTTGAGAGATTCAATTGTGAGCTGCCTTCTCACATCTGGCATCCGAGCATGTAATTGTGATGGAGATGTATTGTGCTTTGACTTCAGATGTCTTAGTTTGCTCCTCGAGTCACATTAAGACAATGGCAGTGCTTTAAAGAAACCCTCTGCCCCAGTGCAGTGTTTATTCCAGGAACCTCAGTTGCATTTGGCTGTGATCTCGCAAGCCACCAAAAACAATATTGCCAGCGGAAAGTTAAACAGCAGTGAAGGCTTTTGTCTGAGTCAAATCCCAGAAGAGAATACCATGAACCCTATTGTCTAAATTGAGACGAGTTTCCTCAAAATTGGACAAACATCATGTCCCATTAAACATGGATGCTTGACGTAGAAATCCAGACACCATTTTGGACTTGGCACATCTTCTCCGCTGTCAAAAATACATCCCGTGGGTAAATATCTCGAAGGAAAAGTACTTAATAACCTCAGCATGGGTCTACATTTCATTGACACTTGAAATGTGTTTTACCATATGATTTTAATTTAAAATAATATTGCTGATGTCATGCAAATCTTTCTCACCATCATGTAACAATACGTATTAAGTGACATATGGAAGGTTCTTTGAGGTGTTCTTATATGTGGTTTTGTGTTTTCAGGGCAACGAAAGGCCAAAAATCTGATCTTGTTGAGTGAAGTGTGCCTGTCACAGATAGATTTTATAAAAATAGTGTTTCGTTCCATGTCTTCATTTTAAAATAGTAATTAGAACGTTTTATTTTCTTTCAAAATATTCACTAATATTAAATCACAGATGATGAATAAAAAAAACATTAATGTGAGAAGAATAGTTTAATGAATGTAGTATGGTTTACACTCTCATGTCAATCCAGCCCTCTATTTTCTTTTTGAACTATTTATTTAAAGGTCCAATATGGAGGATTTCTCATATAATTTTTCATTAGAAATGAAAATTGTTGAGCTTATTAAAGGGGACCTATTATGCCTTTTTTTTAAATATATCAAATAAGTCTCTGATGTCCCCAGCGCGTATATATGAAGTTTTAGCTCAATATACCCCACAGATAGATTTTTATAGCCTTGTTAAAATGGTCACTTTTAGGGTATGAGCCAAAACGCGCTGATTTTGAGTATGTTGCTTTAAATGCAAATGAGCTGTTGCTTCTGGAGAAGAGGGCGGAGCTTCAAGAGCTCAAGCTCCGGTATTAGCAGTGCTAGCCTTTACAAATAAACATTCCCTTATTAGTACAAGCTAGTTATCTTTACAGAAAATATACTCCGTTTCAAAGTCAGTCATCTGATTATACTGTGCATAATACATTTGCGTTTATGAATTACACAGACTGTGTGATAAAAATAACAACATAACTGGTCTCATGCTATCACAAACTTTATAAGTCCCACTTCTGATTATGGGCTCGACAACTTCAAGCGATCGACTCAAATTGCTTTCATATGCAACTTTAACTACTACATTCCTATTTAAGATCATTCTGGTAGCACTTGAAGGCAGAGACAATGATAGCTTTAGCAGTTAGCCTTACAGAGGTCCAAGAAGCTCTGTCAGAAAATCAATTTGGAAAACAAACGCGTGATACTTACTCTGCCTGGAGCTGACTTTCGCGCACAAAGCGTTGGTAATGATTCCTAAACATTTAGGGGACGTTACCGATTTTTTTCTAGGATATATATATATATATATTCGTCTTTGAATACATTTTTCTTTTAAAATAATTCACTAAATTTAAATTGCACAAAATATACAATATTCTTACTATGAGCGATTCCGATTTATTCTGATAATATTTTTTTAAAACATTTAAAAATGTTTAAAACAAGTAACATTTATGTTTCAGCCACAAATGGTGATAGAGAGCCCATAATATATCTTTAAGAATGGTGTATTTAAAATTTAATTATGTGACTAACCTTGTTATGCATGCCATATACAATAGTCTGAAATGTTTAGATATTTGTATAATCATATATTTTATATGTATATTATTTTATGTAATTATTATATTTTATTTTAAATATACATTTTTTATTTGATCAGCTTGGTCGGGGATAAATAGTAGATCTGTAATGCTTTTAGACAATCATAATATCAGTTTGTGCAATTTCAACATAGTGCTGTGAATGCTCTCTCTATCTGTCCCTCTCTTTTTCTCACTCTCTCCACACTTTCTCAGCTTTCTGGTGAGGAATGAGCTGTTCACTGATGCTTCTGGCAGTCTCTGCTGTGAAATCAATGAGTTAGGTGTTCAGGGGTGTAAATGATAGCCAGTCATCTTTGTCTGACTGTATTTGGCTGCGCAACCAAATGTCTGAAATGCTTAGAGGCTCGTGATCTGGCAGCATTTCACAAGTATTACAACATGGATATAAATGTTCCCAAGGTCACCTGAAGGATTACAAATTTTATTTTAAATGTTTAATTTAGATACACTTCCTGACTAAAGAAAGTGTCAGGAAATACAGATGTTTGAGAGCGTTTCCTGACCATTTGAGCTCGAGACAACGGTGCCTTTTGTCTCTTATGTTAATGGTAAGATCAAGGAGTCAGATTCAACCTTTGTTAGGTTTATTGGACCACGGGAAGGTTCCTGTAATTAACTAACGCCTCCCTCAGATGTTTGCTTTGTTTGATGTTTGTCTCCACCTCTAAGAATCCCTCCTCCAATTCTGTCTATAAGATACCCTGTGAAAATGACTTAGATGAGATCTTCGATGACTGCAGATAACAACACATGTCATAGAATAAAGAAATTCTGCTGACGATCCAATCCGAAGTCTCCTGGTCTTCTCTTCTGAGTTTTCTACTTTAGAAGAACAGAGTTTTCAACAGATGGTGCCGTGACCCGGATAGAGTTCCAGCTTTCTCACCTGAAAGACTTCAAGCTCAAACAAAGATCTGCATCTTTTGGAATCCAGCGAAACTTCAAACTGAACAAGGATTCCCAGACTGAAATTTTCTCTCTGGTGAGTGCTGTCTCTAATCCGAAAGAACCTAAGACCAGTACAAATTTTTGTATCCTCTGTGCCGTCAGAGAAGAGTTAACATACATCTGTAGGGTTTTGTTTAACTAAAGGTTATCCTCTGTTTTCAGACAGGGAAGAGTTTATCCTCTGTTCTTGTAGGCAGGGAAGGTTATCCTCTGTTTTCAGGCAGGGAAGGTTGGCATTACGTGCTAATTTTTGGTTTATCCTCTGTTCTTTCAGGCAGGGAAGGTTAGCATTACGTGCTAATTTTGGTTTATCCTCTGTTCTGTTCAGGCAGGAAGATTTAGCATTACGTGCTAATATTTGTTATCCTCTGTTTTGACAGGGAAGAATTGGTTATCCTCTGTTCATGCAGGGAAGATTAGCGTAAAGTGCTAGTGAATTGTGTTATCCTCTGCTTTGCCAGGAAGGTTAACAATAGTTGATCTGTGTTAACAAGTGTACCCTCTGTTGATCAGAGAAGTTTTAGTGTTTTGATTGTGTGATAACAAAGAAACTCACAAAATGTTTAGAAAGAATGCTAGACTGATCCCCACAACTGAAAAAGGTGGTCTAGCGACTCCTTTGTGGTCAGATAGCGAATTCAAATCACTTTTAGGAGTGCAAATGAACATAATAGTCACTGAGAAAGTTAGACAAGAACTAACTCAGAAATATGAGATCCATCCAGACAAGACTTGGTCTGTAGATGAGTGTAAAGGTACTGGGAGCATGTATTCGCAAGAACAATGTGAAAGGCATTATCTGCTGCCACAGAGAATTTGGTTTAGCGCTCGCCACACAACAGTCTCAGCGTAACTCAGAGCTAGAGAAACAGAACAATGAACTCCGTGCGAGAGTATCCACTTTGACCAAGAAATTGAACCTCAAGAAAGAGGCAAAAACTGATGTGGAAGTAAGTCAGCCTGATAACATTTACCCTGATTTACAAGCGTTTTTGAAACAGATGTAGCTCTCCAATCAGTAACTGATGTGCCTGTAAATTCCTTCAATGTGTGTGGTGCGAGGAGGAGATCTCAGGGATTGAGGAAACTGATAGTGTTCCTCTCAATTCTTCTGTGGTGCAAATACAAACTGTTGCCAAAGCTTTAGGTCCTAAAGATATAGAGACTATCTCAAAGTTTACCAGCAGCACGCACATTTTCTGAATTTAGAAGAACATTGATCAGTAAAATGCGTCTTTATGACATGTCGTTGACAGAAGTCACGCAGCTGATGTCACAAATACTAACTGAATCTGAATTCAACAGTTTTGAATCTGCTGTCACTTCTGAACTGCGAAATGCCAGTAAGGGTGATTTAAGAGAAGGTATTTTGAAAATCCTAAAGAATATCTTAGGACCCAAAATAGATTGGTCTAGAATTACTACCTGTGTGCAAAGGAAAGAAGAAACTGTGAGTGAATATACTGAGAGATTTTGTCAGTCAGCTGTAATTTACAATGGAATTGTTGATGACCCTGAAAGTGTGCTGGATGACAAGGGACCCTGGTTCAGATATGGTCAGATGGCCTTGTAGCCGAATACAGAAAAGCTTTACCATTCTTAGATCTAACTTGGTCTAACAGAACTCTCAGAAGTAACCTAGACAGGTTAACTACATGGGAAAGAGATGCTGATGTCAAAGCAAAAGTAAGAGTAGCAGCAGCTACGTTTAACACAACGAAACAAGACAATAGATGGTCTAAAAGAGAAAGCAAATGCAAATACTGTGAAAAATTTGGACATTGGGAGAAAGAGTGTAGGAAGAAGTTGCAAGATAGTAAAAGAAATGCTATGCATAATTCTGCTCCTTCTCAGCCTGCACACAACCCTGAAGTAGTTCCGCCAGTGACCACTGAAACTGTGGTACAGTTAGTTCAGGCTCTTCTAAGAGCACAACAAGACCAGGAAAAAACTAATTATTGGGGCTGTGAGTAGCTACCTTTCCCTGTAATCCAACACAATGACCAAAGAATTTTTGTGAAAGGTAGCATAAATTGGTTAGCAACTCTCACAGCCCGAATATTGTTATACAGCGTGCACCAGTCACGAACCCATCCTCATGTATGATGTCTGCAATGACTGAATTTGTGTTAGAGGATGAAGGCGAAATGACTCATGATTGTGTTACGCTTACATATGCAGCGACAAGTGAAATAGCAGAAACTCCCATAGAGAACGCAGAATTGGAGTTGTTTGTTGATGGTTCAGCTCAAGTTATTGAAGGTAACAGGCGAGCAGGATATGCAGTAACTTCCACCACTGAAGTAGTTGCTTCAGGTCGTCTTCCAAATCATTTTTCAGCTCAAGCTGCAGAACTAGTAGCCTTAACTAGAGCATGCACGCTAGCTTCAGGATCGGTTGCAAATATCTACACAGATTCCAGGTATGCTTTTGGGGTAATTCATGATTTTGGTGTCATTTGGCAAACCAGAAAATTTCTAACTTCTGCTGGATCCCCATTAAGCATGCTGGATTAGTGAAAGATTTAATGTTTGCCATGAAACTCCCAAAGAAATTAGCAGTGATCAAAGTGAAAGCACATCTCACAACTAATACTACGGAAGCTAAAGGTAATGCTCTTGCTGATGTAGCGGCTAAACAGGCTTGTTTCTATGCAACTGTACAAGTGTGTTCAGGTAGTACAGCACAGAAGATAATTCTACCTCCTGAATCAATCGTTGATCTGTATAAAGGACGTGCCTCTATATGAAGCATGGACATGGTTAGACAAAGGAGCCACTGTGGATTCATCCGGCTGCTGGACCAAAGGGGAAAGTATGTTGCTCCCGAATCACTGTTGCCATATTTGGCTCAACAAATACACAGTTTGGGTCATAGTGGTCCAGCAACGATGAATCACAGGTTCTCAAATCAATGGTGGAATCCAAAATTCAGAAACGCAGCCACTGAAACAGTCAAGAGATGTGTTACATGTCAGAAAAATAATGATGTACCAGCAACCATTACACCAGCAGCACATACCCCAGCTCCACCAGGGCCATTTCGTCACCTGCAAGTTGATTACATATCGTTGCCCCCTTGTAAAGGAAAAACTGACGTTTTGGTAGTAATAGACAAGTTCTCAAGATGGGTAGAAGCTTATCCAACAGGGCGTGCTACAGCTGCACATACTGCTAAATGTCTTGTCACTGATTTCATTCCCAGATGGGGATTACCAGATTGCATTGACTCAGATCAAGGTACCCACTTCACAGGACAGGTAGTCAAGGAAGTGTCTAGAATGTTGAAGATTAAGTGGAACCTTCACTGTCCCTATAGGCCACAAGCATCAGGACAGGTTGAACGATCAAACAGAACAATCAAAACCAGGCTAAGCAAAATGCATCAGGAAGGAGTACCATGGGTTGAAGCACTGCCCGCAGTACTGTGTAGTATGAGAGCATCACCTAACAGATCAGTAGGACTGAGCCCTCATGAGATTATTACTGGACGCCCAATGCAGATGCCAGGTGTGATTGATCTTAGAAATGCTGATGTGCACATTGCTTCAGATGCCCTGATCGCTTACTGTGAAAACCTCACAAAGGCAGTGCAGAGTGCCAAAGAGAGAGTTGAGTCGTGTTGGCAGACTCCACCAGAAGGTGGACACACAATCGTCCCAGGTCAATGGGTCATGATAAAGACATTCAAAACAAGCCATTAGAGCCTAAGTGGTACGGACCACATCAAGTGATGTTGATTACAGCAGCTGCAGTATTGTGTCAGGAAGGAAAACTTGGACTCATGTGTCACATATTAAGGTTGTTCCTCCCCTGCAGGGATAGGATAGGGCAGACACAAGAACCAGTGAGGAGCCCAGGGAAGAACCGAAAGCAACAGGCTTGGGGCCAACCCTGAGGTGAAGATTTCCTCATAGGCCTTTCCCCTCCATTAGTCCATCCTTTCCTCACTGTTCTTTAGGTGTCGCAGGAATTGAGAAATAGGGAAAGAAGGAACAACCATAGCAGACTATATTTTGAACAGAGGATACAACCCTAATGTATGCAGACTCTACAAATACTGCTCTGTGCCGTTGTTCTCTCTTGTTTGTGTTTCTTTCTTCCTCTGTGCAGATAACATTTGATGGCTGTCCTGAGATCCATATGCACCACCCTTCTCACCTGCGGATGAAGCCACAACCTCTAGAAAACAACCAGACCCATTGCCAACTATCACACAAGAAAGAAAGAAGAAAGAAGAAAGAAGAAAAAATACACAACGCATGAGAGACTCACATACGATCTTTCAGCAAAACTAATTGCATGTTTTGTTTCTGTGTCAGCATGCAATTACATATAAGCAACACAGAACATGTACACTGTGCCTGTAACGATTACAAGTTACAAGAATTAACTTTTAAGTGTCTAAATTTGTATTTTTGTGAGAGTTATTAGAACTCTCAAAGAGGGATTGAAGGATTACAAATTTTATTTTAAATGTTTAATTTAGATACACTTCCTGACTAAAGAAAGTGTCAGGAAATACAGATGTTTGAGAGGCGTTTCCTGACCATTTGAGCTCGAGACAACGGTGCCTTTTGTCTCTTATGTTAATGGTAAGATCAAGGAGTCAGATTCAACCTTTGTTAGGTTTATTGGACCACGGAAGGTTCCTGTAATTAACTAACGCCTCCCTCAGATGTTTGCTTTGTTTGATGTTTGTCTCCACCTCTAAGAATCCCTCCTCCAATTCTGTCTATAAGATACCCTGTGAAAATGACTTAGATGAGATCTTCGATGACTGCAGATAACAACACATGTCATAGAATAAAGAAATTCTGCTGACGATCCAATCCGAAGTCTCCTGGTCTTCTCTTCTGAGTTTTCTACTTTAGAAGAACAGAGTTTTCAACACACCCTAAACAGGACGCACTGTCAATCTGGACTCCTCTCCTCTCACAATCTTCTTCTCATGCTATTTAATGAGATACCAATTATAAGCTTACTTGAGACTGAACATAGCTGCCTATAGTCTTTTTAGTTAAACTGAAAATGCTACACAATCAAACATGTTTTATCAATAAACAGCTGAAGTGGCGGCAAAATTAAAAGCATACATTAAGGTTATGATACCCGCAGACTAATGCTGTGGTCACTAGGCATGGTTAAACTAATTCTTTCCTCAAATAGGGATAAGAAAATCTTGGCTCACTTTACAGTGATTTTCACATCAATACTAAAACCTGCTGAAAAGATTGCTGATTCCCCAAAACCTGAGCTTGTGGTTTATAGTGATCAGAAACTGATTTGATGATAACAGGCTGCAGTAATGCTCTGTTTAAAACATCTAGTGCTCGAGTTACGAATGTTTTCATCTCAGACTGTGTGAGTTTGTCGGCAATATTGAAAAACACAGGGAATCCTAGTAAGTCTTCCAGTAAAGCAGTTTTAAAGCAGATGGGTGTCCAGACTGTTTTTCATGCATTTTGAGCTGACTTTCATACCTTGCACGCTCATTCAGACTAGAGTTTTGCCTAAACTGGGTTTAATGGAGCGCCAAAATATGGGTGTGTAATCTCAAGACCACATGATCGTGTACCCGTTTGCTGCATCGCATGTGTTTTTTACTTGACACCACAGATGACATTCATGTGGACAGAAGATCTATTTTAGACTAACTAATTCAGTAAATAAAGCTTATCTGGAATATCCCCTTCACAATTCTGACACCAAATTACTGACCTCTGAAACTGTTTATATATAAACTCATTTACGTGATTTAAGAGTTTTATATGATTTATTTAAATGTAAATAAATAAATATGAATTTTTAAACACATTTATTTAAATACATATTTATAAAAACAAATATTTATGTGTATTTATATGTTTATTTAAGATTGATTTATATGAATTGGTTTATTTACATAACTTGTGTATGTTTCCATGTGTGCGAGTGTGTGTCCGTGTGTGCGTTTCTAAAGGAGAGAATGGTATATATATATATATATATATATCACTTTATAACATGTAGATTGTTTCAAAGTAGCTTCACAGAAATAAGCACAGGAAAATAAGCAATTTTCAGCAATTATAAAATGACCAAATTTACATGAATGTTTTTTTTGTATAAATCTATTTTATTTATAGAAATTCATATTTATTTATTTGTTGAAAGAAAAAAAAACGTTTAAAGTGAAATGTTAGAGATCAAAGTCTTTTATGAGGCACATTTTTGTGACTGATCTTATGGCTTGTGTGTCATTGAAATGAATGGGGGTCAGATTATCGGTCTCCCAATTCTATTTTAATCATGTATTATGCTCAGCCAACTGGCGAGTAACTCATTGTAATAACTCACTACAAAGCATCCTTACTTACTGTACATACTTGGCATACTTGGCAAGTGTTAATTTTGTACCCTGGACTGTTGTTTTGTAACTGTAATTGGATTTAATGGGTCTAACACCTTTGTTGAAAGCAGATGGTGTCTGGTTTGATTATATCGCTGGAATGTTCCGCTTGTGTTTATACTGTATCTGGAAAATCTTACAGTCTTACAGTCAACTTGTTCCAGACTGGTGTAGAGACAACAATCACTTACAACTATTAGAAACAACACGGTGGCCTTGCTGATTTTCAGATTACATAAATACATAATTATGGTGCTTATTATGACTTAAAAAACATGTAAGACATATCAGGTTTTTGCAATGTGTTATCAATTTGTGTGCAGTCACGTTTCCTGTAGCACTAAATTGTAAGGACTATTCGTGATTAATGGCTTTAACCTCTTACCTGTCTTAATGAGTAGCTACTTCATGACTTTTTAACCTGGATCCCTAGCTGCTTTTGTCATGCAGCATTTGACGGAGCGTGAGTCGGAACATCCTCTCGCTGTTCACTATTATAATCACTCGTACTAATGGAAGAGCCACCCAACGAGCGTCTGGGACCCTGTCGAGTCCGGCCCTCTCATAAACACCAACACTTCCAGCGTCAACAAACAGATGGAAATGTTTCACTGCCAGGCGGTTGGGGGTGGAAGGACAGAGTTGTTTATCTGGAGGTCAAGCGAGTTAACACTCCATCACGCAAGGGCCAAACTCCTAATAGCCGCACTTACACGGGCAAACGCCGACCCGCATGCATTGCATTTACATACTAATGGTGGGCTCCATATGTTTCTTTTGGTGCAGTGCAGCTTAAATTGTTGATTTAATCTTTGCACAAAAGCGATGTTAAACGGGTCGTGTTTGGAGGAAGTGAAATCCGTGTTTGTTTTGCTGTGTTTGAACAATAAATGCGCGCAGATGTTGCAGATGCTTGAAAAAATCTCACGTTTTTGAACGTTTAAAGCTCAAATGTGCTAACATGGTTATTATGAAAAAAAATAATATGTATTTTATTAAAATCATTTGAGCGTATAGTGTTATTCAAATCAAAACACCCGATGGCCAGGCTTCATCTGCTCTTCTTTGGCTGGTCAACAAAGCTAGAACAATACAAAACAGGCACCATAAAGCCACATAAATAGGAGGAAACTCAATGAAGCCTTGCAGTTGCATATCATATTTAAGCCTGAAATACAGTTAGGTATGTTTTCAGTTAATTCATTACAGCACAACACTGTTCATGAGAAGAGATCATATAGATTTACACATTCTCTGAAACGATGATGCTAATATTACACTTTTGTTTAATAGTGCGTGAAAAGCATGACAAGAAAACAAGCATGTTCAAGGCATGAAGGTCTGGTCATTGTCATATTAATTTATATATCACAAGGATACTGGCAAATATCTCTTAGATGTATGATGGTTGCTGTTTCATGCCTTTTCTGTGAAAGAATATGGGAATATGGAAGATATTTTCATTTGATTTTCTACATATATTTAAAAAAAACAACAACATTAAATTATCAATCAAAGTTTGAAACTTAAAATAGATTTATGTAGTTAAATTGGCATTTCAAACCCAATAATGATTCTTTTTTCACATAATTCAAATTATTGCATGTATTTGTTATACATTGCAAGACTGGAAACAAGTTGAGTTATGGAAAATAAACCTGGCTTATTTGGTAAACTGGTTTTATTAAACAGGCCCCAGGTTATATTTCACAACAAAATCAAAATAAACAATACATTTATTCATATATTTATACATTTAAATAGTTGTTAAGTTTATTTTATATTGTATTTATAATAATTACATTTTTACATAAATGTCATAATTAAAATCTTAATGGCAAACAAAAAGGGGAAAAAATATTGCTTCCCTTGATTTTAGGATGAAATTCTACCCTAAAATTTGTACATATTTGACTGATTAAAATCAAAGAAAAATTTACATGTTAATGTTCTTAAAAAGCTTAGTTTAATAAAAGATTGTGCCAAAACACAAAAACAATTTCTTGAAAACATGTCTTGTGTTTCAGAACTCCATGCGTGATGTTTTTTTGATTGCTGTTTAACACATGACACTTTCACCACCTCTCACACACAGAACATGTGCACGCAAACACACTCACATACACTGGAATGTCCAGATAACACACCTCTCCTCCTCTCCTCTCCTCTCCTCATCTCTTTTGAAACGGTCGAGTTCGCTTCTGTTATTTAGCTGTTCGTGATCTCTCATGAGCAACAGCGTTTGATTTGAGAGTCAGAGTTCCTGCTTTGTTACAAGCTCCTCCAGTCAACATAAACCACCTGTCAGACAGAACGCCAAATAACTCGCTCTGTTTTTGCATTTCACATGAACATGAAAGCAGTTTATTAAAGTGTGGTGCCTCGGTGATGAAAACGGCTTAAATTAAAGATTAAAGTTAATAAAAAATGTAGTTAGATTTTCTATAGTTCAAATGGCACTTCAAGCAGTTGCAAGTAAGCAATTTATCTAAATTCTTGTATATATTACATACTGGTAACTAATGGGGACTTAATGTAAAGTGTTAGCATTTTCATTTATGTAGTTTTAGTTATTTTAATACTTTAAGTTCAAATAAATGAAAATGAAGAGATAGCCAAGTTTATATATATTTTTTATATATTTAATTTTATTTCAGTTAACATTTATTTTATTTCAAGTAACATTTTTAATGGTTTTATGTTAGATTAACTTTAATAGCCCTTGTTATTAATCAACTATATAAAGTTAGTGGTTTCAACCATTCCGTGGTTGTTTTTATCTATAGGTGTGTAGAGGAAGTGGTTCAAGTTCAATGTATTATTTCATTGAGTTACCAGTGTTGGATAATTGAATAATAGGATAATGTGTGAACTTCCTGTTTACGTTAAATTTTCCTGGGACAAAGGGTTGTCACAGTGTTACCCCAACACAACCACACACACATTCTGGTATTAATTTTATTTCCTTTCCATTTTTAGACTTTAATTTAGTCAGCGAGGGACATTGGAGAGGAAAACACAGTTGTGGTTTAGAAACTGAGAGGATCGAATTCTGTGATTTCACTGTTGATGCTTATTGCGAACAGTTGTTGTGCCCAACACAAAGCTGGAGGAAGACAATGACGTTTTCATTAGTTTAAGACGAAATGTCACAGTAGCTAAATCAAGCCTATGCGTGACTATCAGAACCAGACATTCTCGATCGGATAAAGATCGGAATTTGAGCGGTTAGATCGTCAAAGCTGAGAATAATGATACACCTCAGTTAGCCGATTTCTTAATGTTAACGTAACGCGACAGCTATAGGGGAGAACACAGGAGACATATAAAACCCCGGAGACTTCGATTGCATCCAGATTGATGTTTTTAATCCCGCAGTTGTTACAGTTACGATAATTGTCCATCAGACAGTTCATCAAATGCTGACAGTTAAAAAGCACGAGAGGCCCCTTTCATCGCGTCTTCAGCCTCAGTTCCTCATCGTGTTTATGGGCTCTGCTAGTGAAGAACATAGTTGCACTTTTATTTATAGCCGTTGTGGTTTGGTCTTTTGTAACGTGATAGTGTGTAGTGCAGTAAGTCAGAAGAGCTCAATGATGAAGCCATGGCTCACTATTTTCACTATGTTGACTATGATTGTGTTATCATACATAAGCCCTGGGACGTCATTACAGTAGGGGAAGTTGAGCTGAAAGCCGTACATGATACAGAACAGACCACATGAGAGAAAGAGAGAGCAATAGATGATGTTAGAAGATAAAGACTGAAAGTGCATCTTAAAGAGCAGAAAACAACGTATTACCAATGCACTTATAACAGTGACCTTTAACTTCTGAAAAATGTTACAGGTTTTATATAAGTTTGAGTTTAGTTTCTAATTTAAGCTTCAGTAAGATCCTGACATTTACATTGGATAATAACGTCAAGTTCCTCAGTTTTTAAAACAAACACAAATGGTGTACACTTTATGTATTTACCACTGAAGTCAACAGTGCACTTCGCCCTGGAGAGATTTCGAAGCGGTAATGTGAAACTCATTATTTTTAAAACAATTAGGCGTAGTGTGCAGTTTCAGCGGCACTAAATGGAATTGTATGACTGCTTGTTTTCAAACAGGTTTTGTTGCCATGTCGGTCAGAATGGTGGAATAAACAGAAGTTGATACTTAGACGTTAACAGATGCAATGTCGTTCAAAAGTTTGAGGTTGATAAGAATTTTTTAACGTTTTGGAAAACAGTCTCACCAAGACTTCTGACTGTAATTGTGTTTTGACACACTGATTTCAAATTCAATTTGGATAGAAAAATGCTAATTTGTGCAGCGATATAAAAGGCTATAAATAGCATATTTTAACAACAGTAAATTACCAAATTCCACATGTGATCGCAAAAGGAAGTTATTACAAACACTCGAATTTTGAGTGAATTCTGAGTAAAAGTGAACTATTAATCTCATAAATTGTCTTATGAAGCATGATGCTAATGTTAGCTCTAATGCAGCTGCAGAACAGGTCCAATGCTTCTTTATAATGCATTTTGTCATAATACTTCACATAAGCCCAACGAAAATATTTTGTTGTATTTATTATTTAGAAATAGTTTTTGGGTAAATGTATACTGGGATTGAAGTGATGTGGCTTGGTATTGCCAGTATAAAGGCTGATAATGGCTGAATAAAAGCAAATGAATAATGATGAAAGAATAATAAGGATGTCTCATATCTGGCGGAGGTGTGAAAGGTTCTGGTTCCTTAAACTAGTTCGTCATGCATTTCTTTATTTCAACACATTTACAGGTAAATCCTATTATTTTAAATGAACAAACAAACTCGAGAAGGAATAGTTCACCCAAAAGTTACAATTTGCTGAAAATGTCCTCATCTTCTGGTCATGCAAGATGTAGATGCCGTCAGAATGAGAATCCAAAGAGCTGATTAAAAAATCACAGTAATTCACACAACTCCACTCCATCATGTAGCATCTTGTGAGGTGAAAAGCCACGTGTTTGGCATAAAATGGAGAAAGCTATTTTATTAGAGGACTTGCATTTAAGCTGGAAGTAATGGTTTTAAGTTACAAATATCTTAATCATGGAATTGTTTCTTACAAATACAGTTTTTCACTCCACAAAAGTTAATTGATAGACTGGAGTGGTGTGCATTACTTGTGGATTATTGTCATGTTTTAATCAGCTGTTTCGACTCTCATTCTGATGGCACCCATTCACTGCAAAGGATCAATACTGTTAAATTTCTCCAAATCTGTTCCAAAATAGAAACAAACTCATCCTCCTCTTGGATGGCCTGAGAGTGAGTACATTTTCAGCAAATTTTCATTTTGGATGAACTGTTCCTTTAAGTTGAATTGTACTTTGAACATTCCAATAACGATGCCGGATGCTCTAGATTTAGTAATGCGAACCGCACCGGGAAGTGAAACCCTTTCTGGACAATCTTTCTAATAGAGGTTGAACCAGCAGGGGTTGATTAACCTAGAACAATAACAATAATGCCAACAAGAAAAGTGTGTCTGCGACCCGAGCTCGTTAGCATCCCCCTCTCCTGCCTCGCTCAGGTATGGTTTCTATTTCACAGTACCTAAAGAAGAGAGGAGGGAAAGAGGTTGATGGAAGTGATTTAGTGCCCAGGGGACAGAGAGAAGGGGGGTTAATCGGTTAACCAGAGGAACGGAGAGGAGGGGGGCCTGGCTACCGTATGAGAGGTATTCCCTTGGTCGCTTTGTTCTGACTTACATATACACGGACAGGAAGTGATGCGAGGTGCACAGATATGCACACTACATCTGCATTTGTCTGTGAACAATGGATTTGCACCTAATCCAGATCGTTTCCATCATTTAAGCAAAAAATGTCCTGGCTTCTGCATCACACATGTTGTGCTGTTTTCACACCTTTCTACTGTTTTTCTACACCTTCCAAGTCACTGCATAAGTTTGGATCATATGGACTTCTGTTAACGTGAATCTCATGAAAACAGTCACAGCATGTCCAGGTCATAATTTCTCCTCAAAAAATTAAAAAATTATATGTAGCATAAAGAAAATAGCTACATATTTAGATAATAATTATGATTTATTTTGTATTGTATCATTTATTTTTTAAAGGGGTCATGAACAGCCTCTGTTTATTATTTTGTACTGATCTCTGAGGTCCACATATGTTATCAAGATTTTTACATTAAAAACATCATCATTTAGAAGTAATAAGCTTTATGTCCTGTTTTTAACAGGATCCTGTTGGATCCAATATAGTCGGCACTACATCATCTTTTAGTTTCAATTTTAAGAAAATCCTGCGTCGAATTGTGCCTTTTTTGTAAACAAATTTGCAGTAAAATGAAGTGAACAAAGGCTCAAGGACAATCTTACTGATGCGGTCTGGATCTTCATTAAAAATAAAGATCTTTCACTCTTTTCTAACGTTAGGATCAGAAGGAAGGCAACGCAAATGCTGTTTTTTCACAACTTGGCACTGCACAGCGTCTTGTTGTCTTGAGAGCAATCTTTAGTGTTTGGTTTCTGCTTAGACCTGCAAGTTTGCATCTCTCTCAAACACTACATGTGCGAATCGGTGGGCGGGGCCTAAACAGGAAGTGATGTCGAAGCGATGCTGATCTAAAGCTGCGGAGGCGGTGTTTTGTTAGTACAATGACCTCTTTTGTGTCAAAAGATCAAGGAAATGTTGGTTTCTCAGTTCATGACCACTTTAATGAAAATTAAGCAAATTTAACCCCCCCTCTCCCATTGTCAGTAAGTTGTTTTGGTGCGGAAAAAAAATATCTTTCCCATTACTGTAAACCTACTAAAAATATATATTATTTAAACTGAGAAGTAAAATTCTAAAAAAAAACACATAGCATTTGTTGTACTGAGTTTAATTTATGCAATTTGTATTATTTATATTAAAAATCTTTTGTCTAGGTAAGATGATTTTCATTACTATATTACTTTTAATGAGAATCAGGTGTTTTAACATTACAGCAGGAGTCTTTAACAGGTTGTAGTTGATCTGAAACTAATAAAATATACATTAAACAAAAATACAAGATCAATTTAACCAAAACTATATTTAGCTAATTGCTGCATTACTATAAAAATAATTGTTTTATTGTCATGAGAATAGAAGCACATTAAAATCTACTAAAATGTACAATAAATGTTATAAAGTTTTGATTTGATTTGATTGTGCTGTGTAATGTAACCACGCCATTTCTTTGTAGAACTGACATATGTTTGAAAGTTCATTCCAACTTCAGCTCAACATTGACACAGGATTCATCATCTGATTGGAAAATCATTTGAATGAATCCGCATGTTCAGAAACCTCAGTAATGACTCATAAATTGAAGTCAAATGAATTCCAGAATCAGAAAAGACTATTTAATGTAAAATATTTATCAAGTCATTACACATCTCTCTTGACTTCAGGTCCTCCTGGGAAACGTGGACGGATGGGCAGAAGAGGCGACCCTGGTGAGTGCGATCTCTTAATTTATGTTCCTCATGCTTGATGTCTTGCGCTTTTCTATAAACATTGTTAGTAATGTCCCTAATTCATAATCATTAGATGTGACTGGGAGGAAGTCCTCACTGAATGTGGTTTTGAGTCACCATAGACCCTCTGATGATTCAGAGGTATTAAACTCAGACTGATGATGACTCGGCCATACAAATAAAGATGCTGCTGTATTTCTAAGTGTGCTATGTGGTAGACACATTGAGAGAGGCTTTAATGAAAATAATGATTCAGTGTCGCGTCACTTGCGGAAGAAGCCATCAGTACAGCTTGTGAAGCTTAAGAAGGTGTCCAAATGATGTCTTGCCATTACCTCTAGTATGCCGTAAGATTATCTTTGGATAATGTGTACAGTTTGTACAGCAGAACCTAGATGCACCTTCTGACCATATCCGATTAAATCTGGGTTCACGCGTTCCCATACAACTGGCATTTGGACAGAAGACAATTTTTTACATCTGTTTTTCAAACTTGTTCCAGCCCCGCTGCCCTGGGAGAGGAACTTCAAATGTTGGCAGAACACTTTATTTACATAGAGATAGTGGGTCGTTTTGTCACCAAGTCTGCTAGATGTGGTTCTGTTTAGCTGCGCCTGCTTGCTGTAGTTTGGGTCGTAAAGCGGGCGGGAAGAGTCGAATGTGGAGGTGGATGGAGGAGGAGGTTCTCCGTTGCACAACAGTCTGTTTGTTTCTCTAGTGTGAGGCAGAAAATATGGTTGGAAAGCTGGAAGATATTTAGCAGTCTAATCAGCGCAAACATTAGGCAGGTCATATACATCCATGATAGTTCAATCGTTAAAATCGCTCATTTAATTAGAACCCTCGTCAATTAAAAGATTAATCTTTTTACTAAACAATTTTGATGTGCTCAATTAAACCGTAAAACCGTTCTCTTTCATCATCTTACTCCTAAATGCTTTCCAAATGGTGAAGCCATTTCGTTCACATTGGTCAGAACTTGACTGTGTTGAGTGAATGTTATCTTTTAAACTCTTAAGAGTCTGCCAGAGACATGAGTAAATACGCCAATATGCCAACAACTTTCTGCCTCATAAAACCTCAACACATCTTTTAAACTTCTTTGTCTCATCTCAGAGTCATAATAACTACCTGATGAACCTTTTTGTTAAAAGTTTGGATGTGTGATTTTGTGTTATTAACTGAAAGTTGAAATACATTTCAATTGTTTTAAAGGTCTGTTTGTTGTTGTTCTTTTATTTTTCAGGACCCCCTGTAAGTACCCCGTCCTCACACTTCAAAATAATGACATTAGGCAGATATGGGCTCTGTATTGTGGTAAGGCTGGCAAAACGTTTGAAGGGTGAGTCATAAAACCTGAGAAATGGCCTTCAAGTTCTGGAATCGTTCATACACCTGAATATTTGCACCAAGTTTGTCTGACTTAAAATTTCTAGAACCTTCAAATGTAAGCTTCTTAAAAAGGACCATTTTATAATTAGCATTCTTCTGAGATTCCAGAATAAAGCTTAAAGAATGAAGTTCTGGAATATTCACTTCAGAGCAGAAAGCTTAACGCTTTAGAAGATCTGGTACCTCTGATATTAAAGTTCTAGAATATTCTAAACCAGTATTAAAGTTCTGGTATCCTTCAAAAGTATAAGACAGTGTAAGAACAGGTTGCAGACTGTCTGTCACCTGCTTTAGATTTAGGTTAAAACCACGCCGTCAACACCTTGTTGCAAACATATACGTGGCTTCTAATCCATATTTTAACAGGCTGTCATGAAGATTTCATCGATCTGTTTAAAGCTTGCAGATGTCAAATTACGTGACAGCTTTCAACATTCTAACAGTTTAGGTTGGTTTGCTAACTTTCCCGTTTAGTTTCTGGTCTTCTGTAGAGCAGAGGTCCACCGTTTATTTACTCTGAAGTCTATTGGAAGAAGAAACCCTAAAACACTTGAAGTTTTCATTTATAGTCCTGTTATAGTGCTATTAATCCAACTACTAAACACATAAAACAGTGATTTACTTTGTGGAAGTTTTAGAAAGTGTAAGTACGTTCTTCACGTTCTGATTGGTTAATGAGAATAGTTTACAGTAGTTCACTTTTAATCACACTGAATTTTCATTTCATGAAATTGAACATAGATTCTCCTTAGATTATTTTGAGATTTGTAATCTTTTTTAAATCTACTGTAGGTGTACGTATATTTATTTATTATATCTAATTTTTCTTTGCATAGGGCAAACCTGGGCGAGACGGTTATCCGGTAAATGCTCTTTAAATTATCTAGTTTCTTTCTTGGATTTTAATCTCCAATTTATGGAACTCTTTTTCTAATTGCTTCTATCACTTCCATTTGACTCTCAGTTTGTTCTTTTCTGTCTTACTAAATACCTGTGCAGCTTCTCAGCTAACAGAGAACGTTCCCAGAACTTTGGGTAACATTCTAGCAAAGTTCTCTAAAAGTTACATAAAAATTCTCTCAAAGTAAATAAAAATTCTTACAGTAACATTAATAGAGCATTTGATCCATTATCTGGTCTTTAATAATGTTCTCAAAACATTAAAAAAACATATACATTCATATACTATATATAACATTATTCATGGAAAGTTTTCTAAAACATTTTAGTTGGAAATTCTTCTGTGTTTAAACTATTTAAATAGCTTTTAATACAAGTGAAATGTTTCAGACGGTTTACGGAACATTCAAAAGTAACTTTCACATAATGTTTGCAAAATTATAAAATTGAATGTTCCCTTAAAGTTTTCTCTAACATTGACATAACTAATAAAACGATTTAAACATTCAAAAAATGATTTGAACGTTCAGGGAACATTCCGAAATAACAATTTCTTAACTTAACGGAAACAACAGCACAATGTGCTTGGAACATATTTTTGATAACCGGTTCATAATATATATAAAAGGAACATGAATTACACAGTTTATGCAGTGAGAGGTTTGTTAGCAATAGTCTAAAGTCTGCACTAAATCATTTCACTTCATCATCGACACCAAATGGGGGGTCAATGGGGTCTCTGATGAAGAATGAACTCTTTCGCTGCTATTTCTGCAACATGGCTGATAATGATGCTAAGTTTCCTGGAAAGAGTGAAAGCGGTCCTGGGATCAATTACACTGGTAATGGTGTTTCTCTGTTGAAAACGCTGTAGATTCATCTCTGGCTAAACATGGGCGCGGGACAGCAGGCCAGAGACACTTAGGACTCTTAGTTTATAATTTCCTGGTTTCTTGAACCTTGAAATGGAAAGTACTGGGTAAGCAGTCGGGCGTTTAGAAATGAATCGAGCTTAGACCAAACATTTGAACTGTGACATATGGACAGAGGTACTCTGATCTGTTAAAGTACAACACATCTGATGATTGTTTTCTGATAACTGGGCGTTGATTATAGTAGTTTGTTTGTGTTCAAATAAAAGTATATTTGCTTGGTAAACTGTAAGTCATAATTGCATCTTGTGTTTCACTTATGAAACAAGCCCCAGTCAAACAATCAACAGTCAGTTTATATATTTTTTAGTACCTCTGTTTATGTAGATACAAACATGAGATCAATTGGGGTTCAAACAGATTTCCAGTTGAATCGGATCATTGTTTTGATCGTGTTATCATTGTAGAAGTGGTCTAGTGGCCTCTAGCGGCTGTCAGTGGAACAGCAGGCAGCAGAATGATAAGCAGCAGGCGTTCTGGAACATGTCAAGGTGAACCTGGGGTCAGATTGTGGTTAGTCACAAATCGAATGTGGCTTTGTTCCTTGTTTTGTCTGGATCTTAATTTTGGACCCCTTGGTTTGGTTGGTTTGGCTCCAAATATCAAGACATGTTTAGTTAACAGGCCTTACTCACCTCGCGGCGTGAAGTGTATTCAATAAGAGTGTATTTGTCTGGGAGTTCTGAGTAAGCCATACTGTGTCTCTTTAGCCAATTATACTGCAGATTTATTTATTACATTCTCCACTTCCTGTCTCTGTAGGCCTACCCATTAACTCTGATATCGTTGCAGTAAATCAGAGTGATGTTTGATATGCTGTGGCGTATCTGCTGTAAGATCAGCCTCTAGATAATGATCTATGCCAGGCTGGGTCAGTCATGCCCAGCAAATTAGTATCAGGGGTATACTCATGGTTTTCCCAGATTTGTACGTCTGCCGGGAAAAGTCTGTGGCTAATTATAGACAGGTGTGTGTATGTGTGCGTGTGTGTGTGTGTGTGTGTGTGTGTGTGTATGTGTCTGAACATGCTGCACACACTGTCACACACTGAAACACAATGAAACAAAGAAAAGTCTGGGTCATATTTCAAGTTTTTTATGGTTTATTATATGGGTATACAGGTGCATCTCAATAAATTAGAATGTCGTGGAAAAGTAAATTTATTTCAGTAATTCAACTCAAATTGTGAAACTCATGTATTAAATAAATTCAATGCATTATTTTGGCTAATATTTAACAAAAACCCACCAATTCATAGCTCAGACAATTAAATCAACTAATGTTCATTTAAATACAATAAAATCATAAATTTACTTTATTTATTTATTGTAATGGAATGTAAAATTTGCATAAAACATATATTCACTCCTATATAGTAAAATAGCATAGTAAAGTAATTAAAATCATGTTGTTAAAATACATAATAAAATTATATTTTTGTATTATATGTATACATTAGATATATTTAAATATATATACTGTGTGTGTGTGTGTGTGTGTGTGTGTGTGTGTGTGTGTGTGTGTGTGTGTGTGTGTGTGTGTGTGTGTGTGTGTATACTGTATAATGTAGTAATGTAAGCTGGAAATTATTATATTATTATTGTTATTTATTGAAATAATGGAAGTGCAATATTCATAATTATTATATATAATATACAGTATATATACAGTATATATATATATACTGTATAATGTAATGTAAGCTGGAAATTATTATTATTGTTATTTATTACAATAATGAGAATGCAATATTCATAACCAAATTAAATGTAACTTTACATTGCATAACATTTCATCTTTTACGTACCTTTGCTCTTATAGAGTAAAGGATTCAGATGTTAAAAACACCTTAGGCTGTGCTGGCACTTCATTTGGCGTGGAGCTGAAGCGCATTGGGCTCAATAGTAGAATAGTTCACTATGTGTGAGTGGATTGTATTTCCTAAACTGGAGCGTGTCCATTAGCATCTGCCAAGCCTCTGTAGCATCTGGAACAGAATGACAGGTGCGTGTGTGAACTCGCCCCAAATCCACATCCTTTACGGTTTACAACGCAATCTCAAAATGCTTTCGGCCAACAACTGTGAAACATACGCTAGTGATTTCACTCCATCCACCAGCAACAGCCATCTTTTAAACAATCCCCTTTACTCCCTCACAAAGTGATTGTTCTTATCCTGTAAACTGGTTTGACAGACAGTTTGTGTTAACTTACGTCATACAGCGAGGATTATTAATGACAAAAAGCAGATGATTTCAAGTAAATATAATTTACACTGTTACACAAACCCTGAGGAGTTTAGTTGATGAGCAACAGGAGCGAAACAGGAAGTGTACGCATATACATTTGATGGAATCCAGGTATATCCAGGTTAAATCTGTTCTGTACATGCGCTGGGTTAATGTTACTTGCCTATGTGGACACAACGTGTGTGTAGAAGCTTCGGCATTGTTCTTATAAGCTCAGGTGGTGCCCACATGCTGTCGGTGCTCATTTGAGGCCGTGATTTGATTAGCAGTATCGTAAACAGACTGTATTACATGCAGTTCTGCTGAGAACGGCTCTCACGAGACTGTCGTTTAGGTTCTCTCATAAATTATCCTTTTGGATTTGAGCATGTGATGAATAGGGTGACTCTTTTTGTCGTGGCCAAGACTAAACTGCCTAAAACTTCCTGGTTTTGGCTTTGTTTTCCTATTGCTTTCATACTTGCTGAAGGTAATTACTGAAAAGTAGCTTGACCAATATATACAATGAACCAGTCATGAAATGAGAGAATGTGGGATTTACAGAGAACAGTCAAGGCAATCAAATACATATAATGAACAAGGACTGTAAACTTGTAAAGAGCACATTAGAAATCCCAGCCAGGACATGAGAGCATGTATGGTCATCCTACTAATAGAGGTTGCTTGTTAAGAAAGATCCAGTTGTATGAGTGCACACAGAAAATGTACAAATCTATTTTACCTAAAATATCTCGTATAACAATTCTTAGTACAGAACATTGGAGCCAACATATGTCATATGAATATTGGCATGGTAGTGTTTCTTTTTTGAAATCCAAGAACATCTTTCTTGGCGGCCCGGTGGAAGAGAAATGAATGTCACATATCCCAAAGTATTTCCATGTACTTGAAGTATAAAGCAGTCCAATAAACGATATTCCCTTCAGAGAAGAAAGGAGAACAGAGAGACGTGGAGACTTCATAGACATTGGATCCAGATGAGGGGTCGTCTCTCCCTGCAGAGCCACACGGGGATGAGGTTGTGGTTCTTGGGTTTCTTTCATGCAGAAAAATGAAATCTGAACAACAAGGGGGGTTGCATTGTATGAGTCTCTGTTCACTGTCCTCTTCATTTCCTCGTATGATTGACCTAATCTCTTTTTTCAGTCAAAAAATCATTGATGAATTCATAATCCAATTAATATCCAATTTTATTCAATTTGTGTAATCCTTGAAAAGAACTGATGTACGTGTATTACACTGATTTCACAAAAATGATCAAATATATAAAAATGAAACACGTACATAGATGAATCATTCACAATAATATCTATAACATACGTTTGCAAAATAGACAAGGGTGAATTGTGATTTCATGCAGACTTGAGTATGTTTGTCTTGTTTGTCTAAAATTGAGGTTTATGAGGTTTATGCTTCATTTTATTGCAGCAATTTTCAAATGGGATACGAAATATCTTAAATCTAATTTAATTTGATATACTGCATATTCTCTGAAAACAAGTCTTAATGTCTTGTGCAATATTCTTCAAGTAAATCATGTTTAGATATTTTTACTGGAAACGTTGCAATGCATTTAAGGGCTTAAAACCAGAGATTGGCAATGACAGATGGGATATTTCTACACTGTCCAACCCAAACACAATCTCTTAAGTAGGTGAAGGCAGTCAAAACCTGCGAAAGATCCTTTTGATTAAAACATTTAAGTCTTAATTTGACTCGAAGGGCCTATCGATTCAATCCCTCCAGATTTCCCACGAAGCACTATTGAGCCCACCACAAAGTCCAGTTTTAGCAGGAATGCTTTTGTAGGCCTGAACTCAAAGCGTTTCGATTACCCTGTGATGAATTTACAATTTATAGCAAAGCTGAAAAACTTTAACGCTGGCAAAGGGCAACAGACAAAAAAGTCATTATTTCATTTTCTCGAGGCTTTGCTGGTAACCTGAATCCTCTTTCTCACTCCTGTGCACTTTGTGCTCAAATATATCTGGTAAATCTGTGCAACTTTGGAATGTTTTCCTGCTTTTCCTCCTTTGAATTCAGCAGTGCACACAACAAAATAAAATATCAAGGATTAATCTTCATTTCATTGTTTTATTAGAGGTTTTCTTGGAGGATTTGTTCTTTGGCCGGTCAGTATGTTGCGGGAGAGGAATGAAAAGCACGTTTAGGGATAATGGATGGATTTTATTTTTCATGGTTACCTTCACACTCCAGGGGGTCGTAAATTGAGTTGTGTTAGTTCATGTGTGGCATCCATATGGACCTTCAGGTGCGAGACAGATAACATTTTGAAGGATACATTCTTGGATCATAATATGAGTGATTGTTGTCCATGAAAAAGTCAACAGTGGCTTGTTTTTTGGGATTTTTGAGGACGAAAACCTTTAATCCCACAATTATTTTGATGGATTATTCAATTACAAATGCAAGTCTTTGGCCCTGAGGGTCAACAGATTGAGGCCCAGAAACAGTGACCAGTGGGAACACCGACCTCCTCCTCACAATGATTAACTTAAAGGGTCTCAGACCCTAAGTACTATGCTCATAAATCAGAGTTAAATGTCTTAGCCGATTCATTCGTTTCTCTTGCAGGAAGTCCGCTGGCATTGACCTGTGCACATGGTGTCTGCTCAGCATGAGGAGACACTGCAGAGAGCAAGCCATGTAAACGCTCCCAGATGTATGATTAGAGCTTGTAGCACGTCCTCAAAACAAATGTCCTGTCCTTAACATACCTCTGGGAATGCTTAAGAACAGGGATTGTTTATTGTCCACAATGAACTCGTACATCTTTTGTCTGTTTATTCAAAGGCGTTCGTTATTTTAGCCCAGGATGTTTCCTTACTTTTGGGTACAGATACTTATTGAAGTTTGAAGGGCATGTCAAGCTTGTGTCACGCACGCAAACACGTGAGCACCAATTTTTCATTTGGTGAACTCTGACCTTCAAATTCGTGTAGTTTTCTGAATGCCTCTTATTTTGAAGTCTTCTCAAAGAATCACATGGAGGAAGTACAATACAGTTTCTGATCAAGGCAAGTTTAAAATACAAATTTAAAAACATTATTTTTCCTTCATGCGGTAAAAGCAGTAGTCTAATTTGAGTCCATTTTGACTCTAAAAAACAATGGTTCTTTAAAGGTTTTTTACACATTGTTCTATTTAAAACCATATTGTTCTGAAGAACCCTTTTATGCTAAAATGTCAAGAGTTAAGGATTCTTTGTCCCCACCTTTTAAATCTGTAACTGTTAATATTCTTTCAAATCCACTAAATGTTTTATCTTCTGGAGCTTGATCAACCATTCAACTACACAGTGGGTGTTGTGGGGCCATGACACCTTTTATCAGGATTGTGTTTTTTTATAAATTGTTTTAATAATGCATTTGTTTTGACAAGTCTGAATGACCAGTGCACAGGTTGCAATGAGGCTTATGTTCTTGTTTGCAAAACTTTGTTTATACATTGTTTTGGGATAACATGTTCCCTCTTTACTACCTTAACACACACAAAAATAGTTGGACATAAACTGAAGGTGCATTTTTGACGTTGAGATTGTTAAAAGGGTCCAACTAGCTTTTGGGATAAAAAAGTGCCTGAAATTGTACAGATATATGTTTTAAAGTTCAAAGGTCTCTGGCATTTTGATGACCTCCCTCGCTTCATTCAAAAGTATGTGATTTATCTGACACTGCTACTTTTAGAACAAGTGCTTCATGACACTTTTAAATCAGGCTTTTCACCTTTGACATCACGCCTTCTGAACAAAAATAAATCCTGTAAGGTCACCTTTTGCATGACTGCTCAGATGGGTGTCTAGACTGGACACTAGAAACTAGATTGCTCTCGTCACAGTCCCACAAAATAAAAGTAATAAAACATATTTCATACTGACAATTTGGCACATCCTATTTTTGACATCTGCACAGCTTTTAATAATTTGGTCTGACTAAAACTGATGTTAAAACATGATAAATTGACTACTGTGAATTTTATTTGTTAAATATTGAAATTACTTCTAATTATTATTAATGAGATTGTGTTTTATTTCTAGCTATATTTCTAAAGCACACTTCTGTCCAGTATTACAAATAAAACACATGAAGAAGCCCAGGCTAGACATGCCCAAATATTTTTCTAGAGCATCGACTATACTTGCATTTGAATGTTTTGTTACTCTTTAAGTCCATTTTTATGAAAACTGTCTGGTGCGTGAACATACTTGATAAATATTATACTACTAATCTTGAATTTAGCCTCTGTGCTCACTGGTGGAATTGGTTTCAATAACAAGATTATAAGTTAAAAGAAACCGGTCTGACTCCAGTCCTCTTCTTAAAAACAGAGCAATGACATCATGGCCCAACATGATCATTTCTTTTCATTCTGTATTTCTCTCCTGATCTTCATCTTTTGATTTACCCCTCACACTTCCCTTCAGAGTCTATCTGCTCTTTCCCTTTTTATGATCGCTGTCTGGTGGACTCATGGGGTTTATTCATCTGTTTGACTTTTTTTCCACTGTTCAGGGTCCACTCGGTCTGGATGGCAAACCTGTGAGTATTCCCGAGTGTGTGTGTGTGTGTGTGTGTTTGGAAAACAGATTCTGGATTCTCACATTACTGGACATTTACTTAATCTGTCTTTCCAAGGTAGTATGTGAATTTTTGAGTGGCATTTGGCTTTCAAATGGTTTGTCATTTTGGACGAACCTTTTAACTGAAGCAGCCTCAAAGTTGATGCTGCTTTCATTTGATGACATAAGCTTATTATTACTTATTTTTATTGCTCATAAACACTAATCATTACACTCTCAGAAAAAAGGTACAAAACTGTCACTGAAGTGGTATCCTTTCAAAAGATGTTCATACATTTTAGGCACTAATATGTACTATTTAGGGGTAAATAAAGTACAAAGATTTACATTTAGCTTTTGTACCTTATACCACCACAAAGTCTGCCATGTAAATCTCTGTTTATATTGCAAATATAATTGTGTGACTTTTCTAAGCAATCATTATAATTATGATTTTTGACTTGTGGAGGTTAAACTGTTGAAAAATGACATAGACTTACATTGAAAGAGGAACCCTATATCACTGAGTCTTGGCCCTCCTAAGCACTTTTTGAATAGAAATATAATAATTTATTTATTTATTTGCAGGGTATTCCTGGACCTAAAGGAAGCCAGGTAAATGCAATTTCACATCTCTACTGTGCCATCTGATATTATAAATAAATAAGTGCTGGTTCATTCAGTAGGTTTATGGGAGTTAAACCCTTACACACATTTGAAAGTTGTTCATTCATACTGTGTACATTAGGAATTATGGTTTTATTTTGGCATGGCATCTTTGGGGATTAAACTCTATTTAAGTTTTCATGCCATTTATCACCTCAGATTGGGGGTCACACACCACAAAGTGTCTTTTACCTTGTATGTCTATCCGCAAATGAGATGGAAATAATGGATTACACACCAAAAGGAGAGAATTCATCACTGTTAGCTTGTGCTGTTGCAGATAGGCGGTCGTTTGTGAACCCTGTCGCGCTCTTTAGCACTGCCAAAAAAGACCATTTGTCCAATGTAACGTAAACCACTTCTTCTGGAAAGCAGACCACCTCAAAATGCCATTCATCTGTGGCTTCCTGTGAAAGACAGTTGTTTTGTTTTGACTCGCATGAAAGAAAGTCAAACGTGGTCATACTCTAGGTCTCATTCAGGCTGAAAATTGTGTTTCTACAATGTGACTTCATGCAGTGTTAACAGTAATTATAGCAATTTAATGTTTTACATTTTATTCCACCCAAACAAACACCAATTAATTAATTAATTAAGCTATTTATTTATTTGTATATGATGTTTTTGAGACAATGATACTCACTTTTTAGATACACTGCTGCACTAAAGTTTGGGACCAGTAAGTTTTTTTTAAAGAAGGTTTTTATGCTCATCAAGAAAAAAAACGTTAATTTTGTGAAAATATTATTGCAATTTGAAATAACAATTTTCTATTCTATTCTATGATAAAATGTAATTTATTCCTGTGAAGCAAAGCTGAATTTTCAGCATCATTACTCCAGTCTTCATTGTCACGTGATCCTTCAGAAATTAATAATCAATGTTGGAAACAGTTGAGCTGCTTAATGTTTTTGGGACCTATGTGATCTTTTTTTCATTATTCTTTGATAAATAAAAAAGTCACAAAGAAGTGTTTATTCAAATTAGAAATGTTGTGTTACATTATAGACTACTATTCAAAAGTTTGGGGTCAGCAATTTCTTTTTTTAATAAATTAATACTTTTACTCAGCAAGGATGTGTTAAATGGATAAAATACTTAAATAGTTACACATTTCTATTTCTATTTTGCTTTATTTCGATTGCTATTTTGAATAAATTTTGTTATTTTATATTTTTATTCATAAAAGAATCAAAGAAAAAAGTATCACAGGTTCCCAAAAAATTGCAACAAAATTTCACAATATTACTTTCTTCTGTATTTTTGATCAAATAAATACAGCCTCGATTAGCTTTAAAAATCTTACCGATCCCAAACTTTTGAATGCCAGTGTATATAAAGTTTACAGATAAAACTGCTATATTGATAAAAAAATGTAATATATTTTAATTGGAGTTTTTCTTTACATAATTATTACAATTTCCCCCTTTGTCACCTCCTCTCCCTTATGATTATTCAACATGCACTTTGCATCAGCTTCAATAGCATTACCTCTATGCCTCTAAAGCAATGTGTTTTACACATGTAGATCAGTTTAGAAGCCTTGTCAGTACAGACAAATGTCTGATATGGGTCACAGTGAGAAGGTCATGTGAACAAGCTCTTAAAAACGAAAGATTTGAGCAGAGAATGTGAATTTGGCACTTGTCTTGTGGTGTGAATGTTGCCATAGACTCTCTTCCCTATCATTTCCACTCAAACCATCTTCTTTATATTCCGTCAGTTTTACGTTCATCATATTCCCAGACTTTTGATCATGCTATTTGAAAATGACTTTTAAGATCAAAGATTACAGCTAGATCTAGTGCAGATGTGATGTGCTGCCTGTCCTTTTATTTGGGGAAAATATTACTTTGAAAAAGAGGACATTGAGACACTAAAGACTCTTAGTGAATGACTTATGGTTCACATGGTATTTTTGAACTATGCTGAAATATTTTCCCTTAGACTTTTGTTAAATCAGTTTTTCACAATTTTGGACAATCGGTTGGACAATCTGTCTAATCATTACACCCAACTCATTTATTTCCAGGGGCTTCCAGGACCAAAAGGAGATAAGGTAAATGTATGATCTTTTATGTTGTCATATTGTACGGCACACATGCACACACAGGATGTTTCGTTCTGTTTCCAATTGCAGTTTCCCAGCAAGCAGATGCTTTCTGATTTCTAAAACAACTCACAAATTTCATTTGCATTGGCTTTAGCCTTCAAACACATGTTTTGGAGGGGATGTAAACCGTGTCAGGCATCAAATTAGAGAAACAAGAAACCTGTGTTAAATGAAGACCGTCTTGAAGTCTTTTCCTGATTGCATTGGGGGAAAAAAGCACAACAAATACAGAGAGCATCAGGATGATTTTTCTCCCAGATCAGTGTTCCTCATTTATAGTGATTAGTAAACAGAGTTATGCACATTCTCTGCTCTGATTTTATTTATATGCTTTCTTGTTATGTTACTTTAAATAGATAGTAAATAGTAAACCAGGTTACATTATGACTGATTGTATTAGTGGGTCAGGAAGCTATTATATGTAAATCAAAAGCAGTGTTTGTCAGTGAGATTTATTTTCGTCCTTTGGTGTGGACGGACAAAACACTAACAACCACATAGACGCCTTACCAATCATCCACACACAGTCAAAAACCATGCAAATCCTCTTCAGAATATCACAAAATCTATCATTTAAGTTCACATGTGTTGCTAATTGCATTTCTTGTCTGTTTGTGCTGTAGGGCGATCAAGGAGATGCTGGGCCAAGGGTCAGTACACACATATTTCTCTCACTTATAAATGTATATGCATTATTAATATTTTCCCTGACTGTCAGAGGAACAGAATTTCACATTTGCCTGAGAGTAATAATGGCGATACCTGACTAGATATTAATCACATTTATGAAGATAGATGTTACCTCATAAATCAGAATTGAAGGGCTGAACTGTGTTTGACAGAGGGCTGAATTCATTTAATAGATTCAATATTCTCTCTTACTCATATTGTCTTGATCTTCCTTTATAATTTTTTTCTCACACACATTAAAAGAAGTGGCAAGACACAAATGTGCATTATGAGATGGGCAACTAAAGTAGATATGGGAAGAAATAAAATCCAAATTTTTTATTGAGTTGGTTATTTTCTTTAGAGTGGCCACGCCCACATGTGTCGGTAGCCACGCCCCAATTTTTACTTCTAAAATATTTTTTTGAATACACTGTAAAATTAGTATTTATTAATTTTAATATGCAATAAGCAATTTGATGTACCCTTTATTAAAAAATGTAATGTATTTATTTAAAATATACATATTTTATATATTTATTATTATTTATGAAAAATAAAACGATTTGTATATTTCTTTATTTATATTTATTATTTTGCAATATAATTGTTGCAATTCAATATAAAAATGTAAACATGAAATTATATATATACAGTATATAATTTCTTTTTTTTTAATTCTTTTTTTATTATATATACATTGGTTTTGATTGCTTATATTGTCCTCATTTGTAAGTCACTTTGGATAAAAGCATCTGCTAAGTGACTAAATGTAAATGTATATGTTATATAATGTTATTTTATAAATGACTTGAACAGTGCTTATTTTTTCAAAAGAAACAAACAGCTGTTCTGAATTGAATCTATTTTGATCCACTAAAGAGTATGATGTGTGTGAATCTGTGTATATGTGTGAGATAGCATGTTTCAGAGCACAAAACAATGAAAAATATCTCCAGGCCTTAACTAAATCTAACAAACCTCCCTGTGGGGAAGCACTGAAAAGGAAAAATACAGAGTAAATAATGTATTTATTCTCTTCTAAAAATACCACAGGTTTTATTTTCGGGTTGGGGTTAGTCTGCAGTAAATATAATTAGTGTAATTTATATAGAGTAAGAACAATAGAAGTCTATGGGAAGCTTATTTAGCTGAGAGTGTGTGTGGTGCTGAGTAAAGCAGCAGTTTGGGAAACCTCAAGTATTCCTCAGGTCACCACATCCCTGCTAACTCAACACTAATGCTCACACCGGCATCAACGTGCCGTGTCACTCCCACTGTCTCTCTGTTTGGTCCTTTGTTTCTCTTTATTTTTGCAAGGCTCTAACTTTCTTTCTTAGCCAGGTAATGTCACCACTTTGACAAAGTTTTCCTGCAACATGATTTAACATGACAGTGAAAAGCTATAAAATAATCCTTACGCTTTTATTTTTATCACTTTCCATCCTCAAGTCTTTTCAAAGAGAGAAAAAAGTGACATCCATCCTCACCTGGATGACAGCCTTGTATAAAATCTCTTGCGTCAGACATGTGACATTTCTCTGTGCTTCTCGAGCTGCTCTCTGTTACTGCTGTCAGCACAATCCAGCCCTCAGATTGTGGTTTACATAGACAAGCAAACATAAATACATTGTCCAGACCAATGTGATTTAAGACAACAAAAATAAAACCATGGGTTTGTCCAGTGTTATTTCACAAAACCAAAAATTTTACATTATTTGGTAATTTAGCATTTGAATCAAAGTTGTATTTAGGCAGTCCAAACACATTGCCCGTTTTAGTCTGTGTTTATAGCAAGTCAAAATTGCAAGTATTGTTTTGAATTTCCTTGACATGGCATGAGTTTTTATAACTGATCCAGTCATATACAATCCAATATACAGTATCTCACAGAAGTGAGTACATCCCTCACATTTTTGTAAATATTTTATTATACCTTTTCATGTGTCAACACTGAAGAAATTACACTTTGCTACAACGAAAAGTAGTGAGTGTACAGCTTGTATAACTGTGTACATTTGCTGTCCCCTCAAAATAACTCCTCACACAGCCATTAATGTCTAAACCGCTGGCCACAGTGAAAATGTCCAAATTTGGCCCAAAGTGTCAATTTTTGTGTGGCCACCATTATTTTCCAGCACTGCCTTAACCCTCTTGGGCATGGAGTTCACCAGAGCTTCACAGGTTGCAGCTGGAGTCCTCTTCCACTCCATGACGACATCACCGAGCTGGTGGATGTTAGAGACCTTGTGCTTTTCCACCTTCCGTTTGAGGATACCCCACATATGCTCAATAATGTTTAGGTCTGGAGACATGCTTGGCCAGTCCATCACCTTTACCCTCAGCTTCTTTAGCTAGACAGTGGTCGTTATCATGTTGAAATACTGCCCTGCGGCCCAGTATCTGAAGGGAGGGGATCATGCTCTGCTTCAATATGTCACAGTACATGTTGGCATTCATGGTTCCCTTAATGAACTGTAGCTCCCCAGTGCCGGCAGCACTCATGCAGCCCCAGACCATGATACTCCCACCACCATGCTTGACTGTAGGCAAGACATCTGGCAGCACCATACGTCTATTTCCCAAACACAACGTCTGGATATGATGCTGAGCAAGTGCACTCTACTTCTTTGCTCGACCATGGCGAGGCCTGTTCTGAGTGGAACCTGTCCTGTTAAACCGCTGTATGGTCTTGGCCACCGTGCTGCAGCTCAGTTTCAGGGTCTTGGCAATCTTCTTATAGCCTACGCCATCTTTATGTAGAGCAACTGTTCTTTTTTTCAGCTCCTCAGAGAGTTTTTTTGCCATGAGGTGCCATGTTGAACTTCCAGTGACCAGCATGAGAGATTGAGAGCGATAACACCAAATTTAACACACCTGCTCCCCATTCACACCTGAGACCTTGTAACACTAACGAGTCACATGACACCGGGGAGAGAAAATGGCTAATTGGGCCCAATTTGGACAATTTCACTAAGGGGTGTACTCACTTTTGTGGCCAGTGGTTTAGACATTAATGGTTGTGTGTTGAGTTATTTTGAGGGGACAGCAAATGTACACTGTTATACAAGCTGTACACTCACTACTTTACATTGTAGCAAAGTGTAATTTATTCAGTGTTGTCACATGAAAAGGTATAATAAAATATTTACAAAAATGTGAGGGGTGTACTCACTTCTGTGAGATACTGTAAATCCTGTAAAATAAGTGTTCATTTAAATTTCTTAATTATATATATATATATATATATATATATATATATATATATATAATTAAGAAATTATAATATATATATATATATATATATATATATAAAGTGTTAAAGTGAATTGAAATGACAGAAAATGTACACCACCATTTAAAGTTACGGGCCGGTAATATATTTTAAAATGTTTTTGACAGAAGTCTCTTGACTGTATTATTTGATACAAAATACAGTAATGCTGTCTTCTATTTTAATATATTTAAAAATAATATATATATATACTGTATATGAATATATTTAAAAATATATTCCTGCGATGCATAGCTGAATTTTCAGCATAATTACTCTAGTCTTCAGTGTTACATGATCCTTCAGAAATCATTCTAATATTCTGATTTGCTGCTCAAAAAACATTTCTAATTATTATTAGTGTTAAAAACTGTATTTTTTGTGGAAACCATGATACATTTTTTTCAGGATTCTTTATTGAAAAGAAACTTCAAAAGAACAGCATTTATTTGAAATTTAAATTTAAGTAACATTATAAATGTCTTTAATGTTGCTTTTGATAATTTAATGTATCTTTCGTGAATAAAAGTATGAATTTCTTTGTTTGTTTTTATTTACTGACCCCAAGCTATTGAATGGTAGTGTCGTGTGCATTGACAAGGATGTTTGGACATTTTTTGTCACTAATAGGTCTGACCGTTTTATACAGGTCTATCATTAGAAGGGTATATCTTGACCTATATCTATATCTCGACCAAAATCCTGCAAGCTGCTCTGCTGGTTTTGATATTTCACATTCCAGTGGCAGCGAAATGCCCTGTCAATGCTTTTTTGATGACTGCTCTGTGCTCCTCTGTTCATACTGTTCCTCTCGCAGGGTCATGGCACTCATGCAGGGCTGCATAGTAATCAGATTCTCATTAAGGTTTGTCTCCTCTCTGCTACCAGCCTTCATCTCCAAGCCACTCAATGTCCTGGACGGCCGTCTCCCTTCATGGCTCCTGAGATCTTGCTCAGTTCCCTCACTATCCCTTAATCTGATTTTTTCAGTGCTTATTGTTCTCCTTTTTCTTTTCCTCCATCTGTTTTTCCGGGCTTTTCCTGTCTCCTTGTATTGGGGACTCACATGCACAGATGGTCTTTCCTCGTTACGATCACAGCTACATCTCGGCCGATCAGCCCAGTTTCCAGAGGCGTATGCTGAAGGTATCATGTGTGCAAGGCATGTGCAGACACTCCCCTTACTAGATCTTCATCTTCCTCAATTTTAACCCATGTCATTGTGCGTGATTGCTTGTGTTATTGTTTGTGTGTCTCAGTATTTACAATCAAATAACCTCATCCATGTGTGAAGGATCAGAGCATTGCATGCAAGTTTGCTGCTTCACTGAATGAGGCTGATGCAGGGTGGATCTCACGGAAAAAGATCTGGGTCATCTTTTACCGCATAATAAAAAACAACAACAAAACAAAAGACTTTATATTTTGGATAAGGAAATGTAATGCTAAATAATGTCACTATGCCAAAATGTGCTGGGCAATGATTAATCACGGTTTAATCACATCCAAAATCAACGTTTTTTTGTATATAATATATGTTTGTGTACTGTGCATATTTATTATTTATATATAAATACACATACATGCATGTATATATTTAAGAAAACTATGTTATGTTTATATAATAAATATATTTATTTACTGTATAATATAAATTATATGAATATAAATATATACATGTAAATACATGTTAATATTTTCTAAATATATACAATATGTGTGTACGTATACTCACTTTATACATAATACATTTACACAGTACACACATTTATTATGTACTACAAAATCTTTTATTTTGGATGCGATTAATCACAATTAATTGTTGACCAGAACTACAAAAAATAAATAATAATAATGATCCTGAAAATACTGTATTCAAATTTTTTATGGGATTCACCCTTTTAGATGTATAAAAATTGACAGATTGTCATTATACACTCAAATTGGGTGTAGGATTTACTTTGAAATGATCTTTACTTAGAAACTGCTGGTAGATAAAAAACAAATTATATATATATATATATATACATATAAAACAGCAAGTAACAAATAAATGTTATGTTAATATGTTATTAACACAATAACATTTAATGTTTTATTTACAACTTAAAAATATTTTTACTGTGCTAGAGGCATAATTATTTTTTGCTTATTTATTAATGTATTATTATTCACAAAAGGAAAATTACTAGTATACAATAAATAAGATGTAACAATGAACTGTAATAATAATACAACTTAAAACATAATTTTTCCAAATTAAAAAAATAAAAATAAAACAAACAGTTTGAGAATGTTATTTGAGATTTTGTTGTGCTTATGTTTTGGTGCGACTTACTTGAGGAATTGATTCTATATCACATCTATGTTTTCATCAGGGTGATCAAGGACAAGCTGGCCCACCTGGACCTCCAGGCCCTGCTGGAGCACCCGGTGCAAGAGGGCCCCCAGGAAACACAGGGAAGGACGGTCCCCGCGGCCCACCGGGAGAACCAGTAAGACGCTCCGCTCATTTTACCTGCTTCTGTGATGACTTCAAAATTGTGCATTTCCTTGTTTAAAGAGATCATTTCGTGACAATTTTACAGGCTACAACAGGATTATTTGAATCTTATTTGAATGCTCATATATATGCTCCTAACTCAATTAAACTGAAAAAAGGGTACAAACATGGTGTAGAAAAAAATGGCAAATAATTACAGAGAAACAGTGAGTAACACATTGAATTAAATGTAAAAAGTTGAAGTAGAAAGACAAAAATGTTTTTTTTTTTTTTTTTTGTATTTGTGCACTTAAGCCATACTTAAATATATGAATTTCAGTGCATTAAATAGAAAATGTTGTTAAACAAATAATATTAGAGCTTTTCTCAGAACTAAGTTTGTTGAATGAACTTATTTAAATTAGGTAAAACTTTTCCACATTATTAGTTTAGTTCTGTACACTAAAACAACTAAAACAAAACTACACAACAAGACTAAAACTAAAAAAGTTCATTTAATTAAACAAATTATGTTTTGCTGAACACCAAATCTCAAAAGCATAATAGAAGCTCTTCTAAATGTCCATCATAACTTATCAATAAACACTAAAAAGTATTTCTCTTCACTGAAAAAAATACAAAATTACACTTAATTTGAACATTTATTCTCCGAGTGGAGTCCCATGCAAAGCATACTGGGAACTACAAATCTACTGCTCAGTTTATTACTGTTTGTCAACAAAACTGACTCATGATTCATGCAGTTTCAACAACAACAACAAAACAATTATTACGTTAGCTTAAACATAGTGAAAATAAGCTGTGAAAAATATTCAATAATTGTGTTTGTTCAGCTCAATTTAACAAAGTTGTTTTAAAAAGTTAAATATGTTTTGTGTGCGTGTGTTTTTGTTTCGTTTTTTTAAAGCATACACGGAGTAAGCAATGGTGTTGGGCACCAACTAACACCACAAACTGTGAATTTGTTTATTTTATATAACCTAACCTATGGTTATAACCATAAACTTATGGTTATATAACCAATTATATAACCCAATTGTACAATTGGATTTATCATCTGAAGTTGTTTTTGTAATAAAGCAGCCTGTGGTTTACAGCAGTCACAGGTTGTACTTTAAAGGCTAAAGGCATTAGCATTGCTCCGCTCTGGCCTCTGTCATCTGACGGTTGTGTTTTGTTCAGCCAGAGGTGAAGGAAAGAGAGAGGTTAGAGAGGGAAATCCAGTTCATCATTCCCCCGGCGGGGCGTTTGAAAACCACAGTCTATGCCAGTGTGCTGCGGCTCACCTAAAGCTAAACCAAATATAGATTTTAAGGCTCAAGACTCATCTGGTTTGGGTAAGACACGGTCACAGTGTGTTCTTGATGAGCTGTGATGTTCCTGAATGTCCCGAAAAGAGATATGGCACGAGTCCAGGTTCAGGAACAAATCTCCCACCATTTCGCCTTAGGTCGCTTCAAATTCAATTAATCCTTTTTAGTTTCTTATCATGATGTAGGCAGCTTAATTTGGACTAAAAGTGAACTGGAATGGTTTTATTTCACTCAAACTGGGCTGGTTCTCACTGGCATCTGTCAATTGTTTTTTTGTTGCAATACCAGAAATGATTCCTGTATAGCAGCAGGTTATGAGAGCCAGTACTCTCTTCTGTAGTCTGTAATGTCACTCTTATTTGACTGTTAGTTTCACAAGCCAAGGTTTTGACTATCAGCAGTAAATCTGCAGCATATTATATCTTATTCTGGCCAAGAACCGTTCATTCATATATGAAGAAGCCGTCTGACTGACATTTTAAATGAGCAAACTCACTTTGCTTGATTTTACATGACATTTTGGGGTTTGGCAAACATGAGGGAACCTCATTTACTCGGGATTATCTTAACTATAGTTTAAATATGTGTGTGTGTGTGTGTGTGTATACACACACTACCATTCAAAAGTTTGGGGTCAGTATTTTTTTCAGTGAAATTAATGCTTTTTACAGCAAGAATGTAATAATTTGATTAAAAGTGACAGTAAATACATTTATAATGTTACAAAAAATTTCTATGTCAAATAAATGCTGTTCTTTTGAACTTTCTATTCATCAAAAATGCTGAAACGTATCATGGTTTCCTCAAAAAAACTTTCAACACTGATAATAATAAGAAATGCTATTTTTGCAGCAAATCTGCATGTTAAAATGATTTCTGAAGGATCATGTGACACTGAAGCCATCTTTGGAAATCACACACACACACACACACACACACACACACACACACACACACACACACACACACACACAAGTGAAAACAGATAAGTGCATTAACTACATTAAATGACTATGTTAGGAATTTAGTCATATTTGGCAGTTCTAATATGCATATATAAACAAGGGACGTGCCAACACCAATTTTACGCATTTCAAACACTAAGTAACATAATTGTGATATCATTCGATGAGTCTAAAAACACATAGTACGCTAAAACAGCACATGCATTAAGATAGTCAGAGTAACTTTGCTGGCAGAAGTAGAGCTTTTCACAAGAGTCCTGTGGATAAAACAAAGAGACGAGATGTTCTGTTTGCACAGTTCTACATTGTCGCCAATATTGTGTATGAATAAATGTTTTATGAAAGCTGAAATCAATGAAATTCTGCACCATGTTGATCCCAGATGTTTCCCTGACATAACAACTTACTAGCTAGTTATCTTCTATTGTTGTGTTTTTCACTGGCAAAACCACCTTGTTAAGAAGCACAGCTTGAAGGATGCTTCTGATTTTCCCAAGCGATTCCTCTGGTTTTGTTCATTTTTGACCGGAACTGAATGTGATGTCTCTCTGTATTGTGGCTGAATACCAGCTTTGAAGTCTGCTTGGCATGAAGTACTACATATGACTAGATTGTGTGTATGAATATTTGTGCCATGTCTTCACTCATTCTGTTGATAATTTAGGTACAGATTGAGGAATATCGATTACAAAATGAAAAACATTGCTTGACATCCTATAAAGTCTATATCATAATACATTCACCCAGCACATCCTCCAAAAGATGCATGAAGTTATATACACTCGTTCTCTCTCTGTTTATGACAAAAACACTCAAAACCTCTGTTATAAAATCATAAGAAACCTATGATAACTTAGCATCAATGTGAGCAGGTGTTTGCTATTGGTGGCTAATATTTGATAGCAAACGTTCAACCAAAATAAGCAAAGTTGTGCATTACTGCCCCCTAGTGGTTCAATTTAAGATAAACCCGTCTCTGCAAAAAAATGCTCTGCATAAAAATGAACTAGGTTGTTAAAATTTAAAAACAGCTTGTAGGAAATGGATGGAAGGACAGTTCAAATTTATTAAGTTACATTTCTAAATAAAATAGACTACAGCCACAAGTGGCATAGCTCCAGATATTAGTTCACCCAAAAATGAACATTTGCTACAAAAGTACCCATCAAAGATGTAGATGGATTTGTTTCTACATCAGAACAGATTTGAAGAAATTTTGCAATACGTCACTTTCTCACAAATGGATCCTCTGTAGTGAATGGGTGCCGTCAGAATGAGAGTTCAAACAGCTAAAAACATCCCAATAATCCACAAGTAATCCACACAGCTCAGTCCATTAATTAATGTCTTGTGAAGTGGAAAGCTGTGTGTTTGTAAGAAATAAATTAATCATTAAGGCATTTTAACTCTAAACCATCGCTTTTGGCCAAAAAACAAGCCCATAATGCATAATAACGCTTCCTCCAGTGAAAAAGTCCATCCCATTTTGTCCACAAGCAAACATATTTATTTAGAACCGTTTTAGACTGTTTTCGCTTATAAATGGTTCTGGATCTGTGCATATCTCTCTCCTGATTCAGACAGGACAACCTTTTCGCTTGAGAAAGCCACATTGTGGATACAGAACTTGTATTTTAGCTGAAAGCAACAATTAAACATGTCTCGATGGATTTGTTTCTTACAAACATGCAGCTTTTCACATCACAAGACATGATGACATTGATGGACTGGAAAGCGCTATGCATATAACTGTGACCTGAATGGATATTTAATGTGAAATTCTTACCACTAGCTCAACAGGCCTGTTAATGTTAATAATGATGCACTGCAGCTCAAGGGTTGGCACATGACATTTGGTTCTCCGGTCTCTTTAAAAAAAGAGCTCTGGCATCAATCAAGCACTGACGGACATCTTGAAGGTTTGGTGTATTCAAGTAACTCTTAAATACTTTCTGTCTCTCTAGGGTGCTCCTGGACAAGAAGGAATGGAGGTGAGTGTAACCAGCACTGTTTCTGATCTACATGGTCATGGTCTTCATGGCTCACATGATATTATTGTATGTTACTTTCTTTCAAACATGTTTTCTCTCTCTGCAGGGACAAAGAGGTTTACCAGGAAACCCGGTAAGATTAAAACATATAATCCTTGAGGCCAAGATGTTTCTTGTTTTTTAGTAAAATGTCTTGCTTTTACAATTTTCTGAAAGACTAAATTATTTCCTCTTGGCATAAATATGAACCGCATGTTTGAGTGTTTTGCCCTTTGTGCTAGTGAGTGCTTGCTGACTTCAGCTGTCCTTAAACACTGACGTCTGTATGAGGTCTTGAATTAATTTCTGCCTGTTACACTGGAATGACTTCTAATGTGTAATATCAGTTTCGTTTTAGTAATTTTTCTGTGAGACTAAGATGAGAAACATACAGCATCCGAGTATGTGGTGTTGCAGCCGCATGAACCTGTTGTACAAATAAACCTGCATGAAATGGTGTTCGCAACCATTTTTAATTCTGTAATGTGATTCTATTTCTAAGTGAAACAGAATATAAGAAAAATGTAGGACTGAACTATATTTTTTATCTGCGAAAATTGAAAAGTGCTATTAATATGTGCCTGGAGGGGGTTTGGGTGATGTCAACTAAAAATAAAAATGTTTTTGAGTTGAAGAAAGCTTTTATGTAAAAAAAAATGACCAAGACCATAATTTTTCTTCTGAATAATGTGCATGTGTGTATTGCTTACAATAAGACCATCAACATTAAGAAAGTAAGTAGGATTAAAAAAAGAAGACTTTCTTCTTTCTCCTCGGTTTTCTAAATACATTTTACTGATCTTATTGCGAACGATTAATGTATGCATATGTTTCTTTTTTGTATAATTATTTACTTTTAAGCCCATAATTTTAAATCAAAATGCCATAACTTAATCTTCTGGTGAGTGCCAGGGTTGTAATTGTTAACTAAAACTAAAATCAAAACAAAACATTAAACTAAACTAAACTACAAAAAATTAACCTACTTTTTATTTTTTAATTAACATTAGTTGCCAATGTACCATTTTACATTTTTGTTTAGTTAAGTTGATGTATTAAAATAATTAATCAATACATTGTATTAAAACAATCATAAAAACGATGTAATGTACAACAAAACTTTTACTAAAATAAAAATGAAAAGAGAAAAAAATATATAACATACAAATTTGAAATATTAACACATTTTAATAGCATAAAAGTGCTGGCTCACATTCAGATCTGCTTTCATCCAATCAACAATGGATGGACAGATCCAAGTCCCCACAAAATCACAATATGGAAGAACAGATCTGGTGCTTTTTCCACATTTTAGTGGGATGTCTGTAAACTGTTTTACAGGGTGAAGTTGGTGACCAGGGTTACTCAGGACCACAGGGACCCTCAGGGCCAAAGGTCAGAGGTCATTCTTCCTCTGGTTTTGACACCAGAATATCGACAAACCCACCATTATGATCCAAAACATACTATTTTTAAGGTCCTTTTCCTTCATTTTGGTATTTAAACAAGAGAGATCAAGCTATTTTTGGTAACACTTTAAAATAAGGTTCATTAGTTTACATTAGTTAACATGAACTAAGAATGAACAATACTTCTACAGCATTTATTAATCTTAGTTAATGTTAATTTCAGCATTTATAATGTATTATTAAAATCACAATTTGTGTTTGTTAACATTAGTTAATGCTCTGTGAACTAACACGAATAAACAATAAACAACTGTATTTTTATTAACTAACATTAACAAAGATTAATAAATAATGTAATAAATGTATTATTCATCGTTTGGTCATATTAATTAAAACATTAACCAATGTTAACAAATGACACCTTATTGTAAAGGGTTGCACAATTTTATTACCTTTTCATTTTCTATGTATCTTCTGTTTTGCACTCTTTAGTCTCATAGGTTCAAATTTCATTCAATCTTCTCTGCATATTTTTTGGATTTGATCATGTGCTTGGTTTCACCATAGCCTCTGACCATTACTTAATCATTAGCAGCGTAATAAGAATGATTTCATAGATTAATGGGCTTCATATGGATCTAACTGCTCTGTTCAAGCATCTTGTGCTGCAGCATTTCTCTCTGCGGTCTGTTCTGTAATGTTATGTAAATGCTCTGTATATGCTTGGCAGGGCGAGCAGGGAGAGACAGGTCCTCAGGGTGACCGAGGAACCGATGGTCTGCCAGGCTTGAAGGTGAGCACTGGGTGAAGCTCTTTTTGTTATTATTATTTAATTAAATTATTTTAGAGTGGCCTTTTATTGTGGCCAGCCTAAGACACACCTGAGCAATAATCAAGCTGTCTAATCATCATCTTGATATGCCACACATGTGAGGTGGATGGATTATCTCGGCAAAGGAGAAGTGTTAACTAACACAGATTTAGACAGATTTGTGAACAATATTTGAGAGAAATAGGCCTTTTGTGTACATAGAAAAAGTCTTAGATCTTTGAGTTCAGCTCATGAAAATTGGGGGCAAAAACAAAAGTGTTGCATTTATAATTTTTTCAGTGTGTATAGACATACAGTGATTCCTACAAAAGACAAGACTATGGTCTCTGCACACTGAGTCACCGAAACTTTCCGCATGTTGAAAAATAAATACGACCTCACGTTGTGACAATCACGTTTGCACACTGCCGCCGAAACTTTCTTCCGTCACAAAACATTTGGATCATGTTCGATTTTCTGCGTTTTTGCATCCGTAGCTTTCATTTTAATAGGAAAGAATGAAGAATACAAAAAAACGGAAGTGACAATTTTGGACTCAGTGTGCAATGGCCTTCACAGTAAATGGGTACCATCAGTGTGCTTGATTGTATTGTTTGATTTGGGCTGTGTATTTGTCAGGGAGATAAGGGAGATGTTGGAGAACAAGGGCCCCAGGGCGAACCGGTGAGGCACAATGCATCATACGTTTATTCAAAGTGTGCTCAGGCAATTTTATGCTAACCATTGTTTTGGACTTTCATAAATTGAATGCAAGGCATCTAGTGTCATTTGCTTTCAGTTATTTTAGCTGTACACAAAGATTCAGTTATGCTGCTCGAAAATGATATTAAGTGAAACTATTATTTTTTTAAGATTATAATACACCTAATTTGCATTTTAAAATACTATAGTATACTATACCATAGTATTATAAACTTAGGATACAATGTATAACAATTGAGTGTACCTTTAAAAACATAAATTGAGAAATTAACAAGCAACTGCAACAAACGTCCATTTTGCTAGCAATGCCAAGATCATAGGTTCAATTCTCAGGTAATGCGTGAACTGATATACTATATATCTCGATTGCAATTGATGTTGCTTTGAATGAAACAAAAGCAGAGAAACACCTTTTCACATCTGGGAATGCTTAGAGATGTGTGATCAGTTGTGTAACAGTTGTTTTGGTCGCGGCAGGGTGAAAAAGGCACATCAGCATCCGGTGACATCATTGACTTCAATGGCAAACTCTTAGATGCCTTTCAGGTGAGCCGTGATTTTATTGATGGTAATTGCTAGAAAAACTTCTTAACAGCTGTTATTTTTGCCAATCGGTCATCTGGATTCATGTAAACTTGATGTTACTAGACTTCTTGTAATGTAATTATGTAAACAACAGATGACTATAAATTCATGGTTATATTAAAACCAAATGCCATAAAATGTTCTCTAATATCAGTCAGGCTTGATTCCATTTATTCTTTCTGGCAGGCCATCAAAACCATCAGTGTCTCGGTAACTGTACCGTAGCATGAGTTGCCTTTTGTTTTTAATGTGCGGCCTTATTATCCTTAACAAATACTCACTGTGTGTGCTTTTGATCTTAAAACAATTCATTATTATTTCAGCCTATAATGCTAATTCAAAATAGATCATTCAAGATACATTTTCAATAATTCAATATAAATATTATAAACAAAGCTGGTAGCATGCATGCAACATTATATTGTAAAATGGTGTGAAGCAAACATGGCTGGCAAAATGAAATGTACAAAATAATTCAAATAAGTATGCGTTGAAACATGTATGCTTTATGTAACGCACCAAGACATATTTTATGAATTAGATGCAGTTATTTGCAAATGTTGTTCTTGTACTGAGAATGTGGATCTGGGTTGTTTAGTGAATGCTTCTCGTGGTTAGATTTATAATGTCTGTTTACATGTTCTAGATGATGCCATTCTTTGAAATTCTGTGTTTTGTCACATTGCAATTGAGAAATATGAGGAAAAATTAGGACTTTTATCATTTTGGACATTTGCAAAGCTTTGTGGTCATCTCTATCAACAGTATAATCAGTCTGAAATGTTTATCGAACCATGAAACGTGACAGATACATTGAATATATGGCGACAAGGAAATGCAAAAATGTTAGGTTTAATTATGGTTGTATCAGTTTAAAGAACAGCAATATTTCCTATTATTGTTCCTGTGGCTCAGTGGTAGAGCATTGCGTTAGCAGCGCAAAGGTTGTGGGTTCAATTCCCAGGGAACACATACTGACGTAAGTCGCTTTGGATAAAAGCATCTGCTAAATGCATAAATGTTAAATGTTAAAATGTTAAATTTCCTTCAAAGAACAACATATCCTGTTTTATAGCAGTTGTAAAATGAGGTCTATCAGAGGTTTGTGGTTCTCAAAATGCAAAGTGGTTTAGCAAAAATACCATTTTATAAGCTTTAATTGTGTCTGTTCCGCTTGCTTAACTAATAGGGACCACCTGGCCCTCCTGGACCCCCGGGATCACCCGGAAAAGAAGGTTCAAAGGTGAAATCTGCTAAACTCCTAATGAGTGGCTCAGTTAGTGTGTTGTTTCCATGATTTTTGTATTTAAAGCCACACAAAGCTTGTGCTAGAACTAATTGATCTAATTAATAGTATCAGGAAAAATATCAATTCTGAATTTCTGTGTGTCTCATTCATCCAAACAGGGCGAACTTGGCTTGCCTGGCCCTGCTGGGGTTGATGGCGAAAAGGTAATCATTGGTCATTTAGAAGAATATCAGTTGTTTTATTTGTATTTTATATAAATCTATAAAGTTTTGACATGCGCCTATATAGAACCTACAGTATATGAGCGATTCTGAGGTTCGTGCAGATGAGTTGCTAATCAATATTTGGATTGATTTGATCATCAGGGTGGAAAGGGAGACACCGGGGAGCCTGGTGAAGCTGGAGACAGGGGGGAGAAAGGAGAAATGGGCCTCTCTGGTCCCTCTGTAAGTATTCAAAGAGATAAATCTTCTGAATCGCATTTATTTGTTGTCCTATTATCATTTATAACATTAATCCAATGTGTTATAGGGAATAGATGGGCAGAAAGGAGAGAAAGGAGACTCTATACTAGAAGACAATCTGGTCAGTACAATTGCACCCACTTATTTGTGTATTAATATTCTAATATTAAGAGTACAGTTATCTTTAGCTGTGGTTGTATGACTGTCTACAGGTTCAGATGATTTCACAGCCTGGACCACCAGGGCCTTCAGGTCCACCAGGACCACCTGGATACATGGTGAGGCACATTTTAGATATGCATGATATTATGCTTTCAGTTAACTTGATAACTTAACCTGACCATAAATTCTCCCTTATTATTTTTTTTGCAAATTATCTGCAAGATCTTGACATTTAAGAGTGATATCTTAACATCATTCAACAATTATGACAGATGTTATGTGTTTTAGGGTCACCGTGGCTTGCCAGGCTCCAAAGTAGGTGTTTATTTTATTTTGTTTTATTCAAACTTTTTGTCTTGACATGGAAAACACGTCATCATAAAGCTTACTTTACTACTTTAAACTTCCTAATAAATGGAGATATCCAGTAAAATCATACTCCATGTGTTGTATCAGTCTAACGCTGTATTGAATCTCTCATAGGGGGATTCGGGGGAGAGTATTAAAGGAGAGAAAGGAGAAACTGGTGCTGCAGGAATACAAGTGAGACCACATCTAATCCCATAATGCATTAGTCCAGGATTCAAAAACAAAAGCAATATTCACAAACATTTAAGACTGGCCTGTGGATGTTGTGATTATGGTTTTATCCATACTCATAACATGCGTAAGCCATAACCATACTATATCCAACTTTTTATACCTATTATTATGTTTTATAGGGCCTTCAGGGTGCTCAAGGGCCCCCAGGAGCAACAGGATTAGTTGGTCTTCCCGGCACTAAGGGTGACAGGGTAACTCAAATCATAAATTCAACTAATTACTATTTTTAATGACAACTAGTTTTGAGCAGATTGTGGGGTTTATTTCATTTTTTGTTATACTTTTTTAACCACTCTGTGGCAATGCCTAAACCTAACTGTAAAATAATATTACATTGGTACTTTCCAGATAACCATGCATAAAATATAAATGTAGCTAAACATATTTTTGTTTTCTTTCACAGGGAAAACAAGGGGAACCTGGATTAGATGTAAGCAGCATTTATTCATTCATTCTTACAGTACACACATCTTAAAGATTGATCTTTTGTTTTTCAATGGAAGTTTGCCGGTGTAATTTTCATTTTAATTTACTGCAGGGTTTTCCTGGCCTTAAGGGAGACAGGGGTGACCGTGGAGAGAAAGGAGACAGGGTACTGTATGATATTTACCTCAGATAATCAATGAAGCTTTCATAAATGTTCAAAAAACAGTCATTTATTCATCTACGGACAGTACATTGTCCTTTACTTAAAATGATCTTGTTGATCCTCCTGTTCACAGGGAGACCGCGGTCCTGTTGGAAAGAGAGGGCTCAAGGGAATGAAAGGCGAACAGGGCCCGCCGGGTCTGGACCAGCCCTGTCCCGTGGTGTGTGTTATAGCTACTTTTCATATGTTTATATGTGGTGATGTGTTACAGATTCATACTGCTGAAAATCCGGTGTAAAACACACCGGGTAATTCTGTCAGGAACAACAAAGACATCTTTCACAGGCATCTTTTTCCCTTTTCCACATTTCCTCACCTTTCTTCTGTATGTTTATATAGGCTGATGTTCTGCTTCAGTTTCTCTTTGATTGGTCTCGCTAGCGTGATTGTGTGTCTTGTTTGTTTTAGTCATTATGGTAGTGTATATTGTATATGTGTGCTCTCGCTGACAGGGAGCTGAAGGATGTAAAAAAGAGGCAGTGGAGACGGGGCAGCCGGCCCCTGAGGCCCCCTGCCCACTGGTACAGTATATCTGCCTGCTTCTCTCTCTGCTCTGTTTATAACGGCACATTCTGACACTTCCTGCTTTCGCCTTTTAACTACTTCTTTTAAACTATCCTATGTCTGCCATGTACATACTGGTACATTACCATTCAAATGTTTGGGGCCAGTAAGATTTATTTATTTGAAATAAATTAATACTTTTATTCAGCATGGATGCATTAAGTTGATCAAAAGTGGTTATAAACTATAACACGTTCTTTTTCAAATAATTGGTCTTTTGAACTTTATATTCATCAAAGAATCATGAATCAGTTTTTTTTAACTTAAGATTTATTTTAAGAATCAGAGCAGCTATTTTTGACTTCGAGAATAAGACATTTCTTGAGTAATGATGATGTTTTGTATCACAGAAATAAATTACATAAAAAAATTACACTTTTACATTGTAATGATATTTGCTAATATTACTGTTTTTAGCCTTGGTGAGTAAAAAGACTTTTTCAAAACATTAGAAAATCTTACGACACAGACATAAACGACCCAGATAAAAATGTACACTTATGACTGGTTTTGTGGTCCAGGGTCACATTTGTTTTTATTCAAGGTTTATAAAACCCAAACTTATGCATTAAATATTAACTAAGATCGATGAGAAACATTGTAACTTGTCAAGCAAAATCTCATTCATATTTTATTAGTGTTACTCCATGACACTGCATTTTTGTGATGAGTTTTGCAAGCATGTATTAATTTATTTAATTTTGTTGTGGTGTTGTGATCCTTTGTGGAGTTTTTAGACTGAAGTCTACATATTTATAAAAAAAAATATATGGTATTATTAGGATTAAGTAATATTATGATTTTGTGTGCAGTGTATGCTTACAGACAATTGTGAAAATTAAAATTGATCATTTTTAAACCCATTTTACCATTAACATTGAATTTGTTCATTAAAACTGCAATACAGTTGAAAACCGATTCTTTGCTCTTACATCCATTTCTTTCTTACATTTAAGGGTTCTGATGGACTTCCAATACCAGGATGCTGGCACAAGGTCAGTTAAAAAAAAAAAGCATTTATGATACTTGAATATTTCATAACCATGTCTGCACAGTTCACGTGTGACTTTAACATTAACAACTGCCTATTTAAATGAATTGACTGCAGTGTGCATCTGTACACACATGCCACATTGGCATTTGTGCACAATTTTTATTTTGGATTTGACTTTGCTCATCACTAATATCATTTGTTTGTTGTTCTTTTGCAGTGATGTGTAACCCGAGGCATGTCGTCTGTACATATTGATGTGATATATATTGCAATTTCATACAGCTTTTTCACTTTTGAAATATTTTTACATTTTATAAAGACAAGAGACTTCGATGAACATTCATCAGTGTTATTTTTCAACCCTTTTTATCAGAAATTGTGGTCCAAATAGTGGATACTTCTTTTTTTGGTGTCCATTTGGGTTATTGAATCCTGAGAATTAAATATATATATATTTTTGTATTCCTGGAGCATAAAATGACAGTATTGTTCACTATAAGATGCCTGTAATGTGCTCGGGGAATGTTGCATGGGCATGCTGGACCGACCCACTCAACTGGTGCCAATAGAAGAATTTTGCATCATATCCCCTTTTATTTTTAAAGGAACAGGGAATGCTTCAGAAACTCAAGAGGAAACGTCTCTCCCAGCCTTGATGTTCTGCAAGAACCCGAGGAGTTTAAATGACTTTACAGTCCCTCAAGTGACGGCATCTCAATAATATTGGTTAATATTGACTGTCCTCAGTATGCAGGTCGAATGAGGGTGCAGACAGCCCTCGCTATGGTCAATATTTATCATGGAGGAACATAATTGAGCTCTTGGAGATGATAAGAGATCAGGGATTAGCCTCATGGATGCAGTTGCTCCACAGGACGGCAACAGCAGCCGGATATAAGAGGCTTTGGCATTGGAGATGATACAGAACAGATCCTTATTTTGAGAATATCAATGAACAGTCATTTATAGTGATTTATTTCTTATGTGTTACTGTTTTATGCTTGTTTTTTTGTAGTTTTCAACCCGCAAGCAAAAACACAAAGCATCTAGAATTGACGCCCAAAGACTAACTTTTGGGATGGCCAGCATTTACTTATTAATGCACAAATCATTGATAATAAAATTAATTCTACATCTTTTTTTTAATTCAGCACGGCAAATAGTGAGCTAGAAATGTGTTATATCAAATTTGTTTATTTACTACTGCATCTACATTTTGTTGCTCACATTTGTTGTGATACTTTGAGATACAGTATATGTTGACTGCGACTACCTGCCGTTACAATCCTTGACATATTCCATTTTGTTCATAGTAATTTATGATATATGATGTGCTTTTTGAAGATGGCCAAAACTGGAGGTGTTTTATAGCCTCAGTTCAGCCATTATGAGAATCAAGTTTAAGGCTGTTTTGAAGTTTGACAAAGTATTGCTCTAATAATCTTTCATAGCGTGAAAGCAAAGAAAACATTAGAGATTCAATTTTATCGATCTCATTTTCTTTCTTTGGCTTTCCAAAATTTTACACAGAGAAAAGACATCCAGAAGAGATGTTTTTTAAAGGCATTTTAGCATGTTCGGCACACATTTCCATGATGGTGTACCCTCTTTCAGGGATTTAAAACCATTCTACATAAGCTTTTCTGACATATTTATTGTTCATATTAAAATAACTTGTGGTAAGATCATGTAAAGGTTATTATATTGCATATATGTTACAGATAATGCATTTGAATTTTTATAAGCCTGTCTTTGGTGTTAAATGCTGACAAAATGTTCATATGTTACTATGTTGTGAATTACATGTGATTGTAAAAAATGTGATAGACCAATAGCTTTATAGCATCATTTTAGAAACGAAACAGAATGGGAGGACATTTTCAGAACATTTTATTGCTTAACTTTTGGAATTTCTTTACAGGTGTTTTTTTTTTTTTAAACAAATAATGTTTGATTTTGAAGATACTGAAAGATGATTTTGAAGATATTTTGCTGCTGAAACAGTATTTGCATTTAATAGTTGAAATGGGGTACGGAAAACAGCCTTACCGGCTGCCTGACAGCCATTACATGCATTGGTTTGCTTTTAAAGATGTTTTATAAAATAGAAATTCAAGTTTGTTACTAGTAAATTGGTAAAAACTGTCTTTCCTTTGACCTTGGTTATGATCAAAAAGTGTGTGGTGTTTCAGAAGTTCCCCACAATCCACTGTAAACTCACGTTTCTCTGACACTTTTCATGTCAAGTCTATTCCTAATGGATGAAATCAAATCCTGCTCTTTTTCATCATTGCATGAATATTCTGTTTCACTTGGAAACTATGTCATATTGCGCAAGTAATGAGTAAGAGTGCAGTTTTCTGTTGACTTTAAATGCCAAGGTAATTAAACAGGTTATGACATATGATTTTTTTGAGGTTTTGATGAATAAAAAGTGTTTGTACAATTTAAACATCTGGTTTCATAGCTGAAAATATCTCTGGTTATAAATAAAGCATTTATTAAAGCTCCAAAAATGGCTCGTTTAGATATTGTGGGATCTGTGACGTCACATGGACAAATATATTTGCATATGATCATCTGTTATAAGCCCCACTCACATGTGTTCACAGATGAAAGTTAAGCAAATCTAACCAATTCTAATCACTGGCGCTGTCTGTTGGATATGGTGCGCATTCATTTTCTAACATTCTCCACACGCTTGAGTCTGCTGACAGTAGAACAAATTGTTGATGGATTATATGATTATTCTGAGCATTAGACTAAAGATTCTTTTGTGAACAAGGCACAGTGTTAATGGAGAGTTCGCATTGAAACTCTTGTTAAAAGATAGAGCAGCCAACTGTATTGGCTCTGGCATCAGCTGCATCCCCTGCTGAAAAAAACAATAGAACCCAGCCCAAAACACAATAGCATATTAAATGTATTTAATGGATGTCTGTATGTTAACGTATTGTCCATCTCAGAAGATCTAAATGTCTGAGGTTCTGGAAAATCTTACATATACAAATAGGAGACAGTCGTTGTGACGACTGTTTTTATTTGAGCGGTTTCTGAAAATAAATCAAATACAATAACAATTGCTTATTGTGCTTGACTGCGACGTTTTATTATATGAATCAAATACCCAAAACTGAACGAAATGAACAGGAAATATGTGCTAGTACTACAACACATGACTGGTGTTATACAATTTGGCCTGAGATGCAAAGGCCACTTCGGTCTTACAAAACGTAACATACTAAAAAACAGATTCAAGAACTACAGAAAACAAACATGTCAAGTTAAACAAAGTGGAATAATGTAAAGCCAAAGCATTTCCTCTACAAGTGTGCAAAACACCAACAGTAAAATGATTCCAGCTTCAGAATGTACAGCAACCATGTAAATAGCACTTTACTGTTGTGTTTGATAAAGGATAATACAATACCACAAAACTATATGAAAAGAAATGAATGAAGTGTGAAACCCAGTGATAGAAATTAGGTGCTTTCAGCATGCTGATACAAACAATGCTGTAGCTTATTGCATACAGGGAACCACATCACATAAAACACTATAATAATCAAATGTCATCAACTAATAAAATAAATTAGCAACCTAAACTACATAAGCAGTTCAGTTAAGTCACAAAAATGGCACTTAAACATGTTTCAACTATGTGGAAAGATGGATACCTGACTCTTAGATTGCATGTTTTATAGTGGTAATAAACAGATGTGTGCAACAGTATGTTATGCTGCTGGTGTGCTTTATAACTACTACATGTGCACTGATGAAATCCATCATCCTAATGCAAAATGCTGTTGAAACAGGTCTACACATGTATACACAAGCTTTTCAAAATGGTCCACAAAATTCAGAATTACTGTTAACGGATGACCTTGTGAACGCATCTCACGCTTAAAAACACAAGCCTATTGATAATTATGCATATTTTGACTGCAGTTTTCTGTTAGTATTTACTGTGGTAGATTTAAACCACAATAACCAAAAGCAATCACTTTGTCATAGCACACAGTAATAAAAAACATTCAAAATGCTAAAAACAAAAGTGGTCTTTTTGGGGGATAAAACAAATAAAAACAACTATCAATGAAGCTTGGCACTAATCTAAGAGATTCTACATCTCTTATCTAATTTAAAGGGAAATTCTATTAGTTATATGGGGAAACAGGATAAATTGGGGTGTTGTTACTCACAAGAGACCCTAAAATGCCAAGTGACGGTTGTGTCGTTTTGTGCTGTAATGTGTATCTAAAAGACAAGGAAGCTTAGGAGCGTTCAAGACTTGTGGAGTTCAGAAGCCGGAAGGAGTGAGAATGTTCATGTCTCGGTGTCTCAGTTTGTGACAGGATGTTTTCTTTCCATCCTCGCCGCTCATCTCCATCTTGGGAGATTTGAAATCGGCGGGATCTTCGACCGTGAGATTTATTTGGGGTTTTATGGCATCCATCGTATTGGACTTCTGAATCCCAAAGTATGAGTGCAGCATGAATCCCCCTGTAGTCATGGAAACAAAGAATTAGAAAATAACACTTTAAATTAAAACATACTCCAATATTCTTAGTTTTATTTACATCTTCAAAAAGCAGTTGAAATATGCTATATATTATAAATGTCCCTACGAGGGTAAACTAAATGTATGCTAATAAAGTTGGACATACCAACTTTAACTTAAAAAAATGGGCAATAATATAGTTACTTTCACAATGAAATAAATAAATATTATTACTGAACAAATATTGCATAAAGTATGAACGAACAAATCTGAGATTATAACTAGGAATTCTTAAAAGCTAAAATAATCTATCCATATCAGATTCTTGCCAGGTGTGTTGGTTTCTGATCCTGGGTCAGTGGGGGATTTCTGCACGATGGGCCGTGCTCCGAAGAAGCTCCATCGCTCTCCTCCCCGTCCACCTCCTTCATTACCTCCCATTAAAACACCTGTGATGAAACTGCTGGACTTAAATGGAGTATTGGGGTGAGGACTCTGGCTAAACCAGTGCCTGTCAAGGAAAAAACAGACATTACATTACATATTACATTGTAGTTTGTTCTTTTGTAAACTAAAATCCAATAATGTTTTTGAACACTGTCTAAATCGACAAATACATGGCTGTGAGAGTTTTCACCTGTGCCTGATGTTTAGGGGAAGAGGGGAGGGGCAAAGTGATGGACGGTGCTGATGTTGAAAGCTTGTCCTCTCTGAAGTCCTCCTTTGGCATCTTCAACTCCTATAAAAAAAAAACAGCTGTTTAATATGTATCCAAGGATGCGTCATAAAAATGTAGGTCTATACTATATCTATATATATATAACAGCAATACAACATGACACATGGCTATTCATCTAGCTCTATTTCAACACATAACACAAATATCTGAAGTGAAAAGCTTTTGAGGGAAAGACAAAAATATATAATATTATACGACGGGGCTGAGGTGCGCAATTATTTTCGGGGAAACGTACGGCGAACGTAGTTCCAGGCAGCTCTCTTGACCGCATTACAGTTCCGTATCACTTCGCCAAATTATTTCTGTTATTTCAAGGGTCTTATAACAGAAAAATAACCAAACCCCACAACAAAACTGGCTAAACAAATAAATACAGTAAACAAAAGGATAAAATTGACAGATCTTGTCCATGTTTTTGCCACAAAAAAAGCACATGGCCGACTCTCTCTCTCCCTCACAGACACATATTGTTTGCACACACATTAACATAAGCGCTAATGTAGTTAGCACTACTCGATTTTGTCAGTAACATAACAGTTAACGTTAGTTTAAGAACTTAAAAACTAACTTTACATGACTTCTCAACAGCGAGCTAACGTTAGCAACAACGGCGATGTTCGTGAAGAAAATGAACAAAGTCTCACTAACGTTAGACATTCCTGCCGATCACCGACTCACAGTGGTAACATTATTATCCTTCTAACTGTATTAACTGCATTAGTCTGCTATCAACGGCTCAAGCGTCCGTTACGGTTTAAAATGATATTTTGGAATTAGCAAGGGAGGCGTTAGATGAGATGCGGAAGAAATAATCCTAAATTACTCACAATAGCGATTGAAGTAGAAAAAGCGGACGCATGCCTTGAAATATATCATCTGATGGATGTCTTGAAGTGTGGCAACCGTAGTATAAGCGGAATAATTGACTCCGAGCCGTTGAATTATTAGAAAAATAATGCACACCCGAGGTGGTGATGCAGTCACAACCAGTCTAACGACATTAACCTAACGTTAGCTGTTCCCAACAGTTAACGTTAATGTGCACCATTAAAAAGCTGATAGTATAATAATGTCGTATAGTGACGTTAATCCAGCTCAAGTTGACATTTAACAGCGATATACTGGATTTAAGTGGTTCTTTAGTGGTTAAATATCTGCGATCGAAACACTAGAAGCTTCCAAGCGCTGATAAACAGGCCGTTGTTTACAAGAGAGATCCTACCTTTTCCGTTCTTTAGCTCGTTTATTATACGATCCGGCGGGGTCTTCCATTTGATCCATGTTTATTAAAATAAATATTCGTTGGTGGTATGCTATTGAAGTAGGATACACCGAAAAATCTTCGTTAAATTTGGTTTATGTAAGAGAGCGCAATGGTATCCAGTCGAGAACAAGAACAACACGCAACGTTACTGTTAAAATGACGGACAGGAAGTTCAGCGTTTGAAAATAAAAGTCCCGGAGGAGTATGAAGGCGTTGACTTCCGGCACACACCGCATAATGAAACCGCAAGAAGCTCGTTTTAATGTATGCTTTGGGCGTCAACAACCCCTTTTTTATTTAGATACGACTAGTAATAACAGACAAATAAAGTCAAAAGTTAAGAAGATTTGTGACAGTAGGTGCAAAACGAATTTGTGTGTGTGATCAGAAGACTTTGCATTAAAACTCAATTTTCTGTTAAAAGGAACATTTTTATCAGGCTCTTATATTTTTGTTGTTATTTCACTTGAATTGCATAGAAAATGATCCGTACATTGACATTAGAGTAAAATTACTGAACCTAAACATAGAAGCCTGATAAAAATTCAACTTTTATACGACTATTTCAGATGCAGTTAGAAGCTTTAGCATCTGAACTTTTTATATATTCTCCAACTTCAAGAATTTACACCAATTTTCTTATTGAAAATCACAACAAGAAGAAGACGAAATAGTATGAATAACAATATTAATTGAATAGATGGATAACAGATTAAATGAAGATTAAGATTAATAAAGATAAAGATTAAAATTTATTTCTGGCGTCTCATGGAAGGCATTACAGCATAGGACAACATTTTTATTTTTTAATAAAGAAACTAAAATTAAGCCAACTAAAAATGACAGTGACTTTTTTCTGACTTATGCAGTGTGCAATAACAAGCCACCTTTACATCCACAATACATAAACACATCCATGATAAACATTATTATTATCATTAAAATAACGCATGTAAGCCCAATTTTAAGGCATCATTGCATTTTTACATTTTACGGTATGAATAAATACATTTAACAATAACATGAAAAATCGTACAAACAACCATTAGGCTACATAGGTCATAAAACATGAAAGGAGAAATTATAATGAATTGTCCAGAGAACTGTCCTGAAAAAGTTGGAAGGCATCCTTCATTCTGTGTTCAAGTCAATAAGGCGGGCATCACTATGAGTGAGGCGGTTTGATTGGTCACTCTTAAGGACATCTTAAAGGTGCAGAGTTGATCAATGAAGGGCTCTAATGAGCTTCATTCAACTCAGCTCTTTCCAGAAACTTCCATTTGGATCCTAAAACACAATCACATTAAGAATTACTAACTAATGATTGATAATAATTATTATAATTCCTAACACCATGCTAGTGTTCTGTGCTTATGACTTCTCCCTTCGGATTACCTGACATTTTGAAAAGGCCCAGCAGGGGGCATCAGATTGGATTTCCCTTTCTGTAATATGGCTGTTGACACTGGCACACCATTCTTAGGCAGCATCTGGATGAAACACAACAAATATGTTATAATGCACAATCAAAGTCAGTAAACAGTTCATTTATTATGTGATGGACGTGATGTTTTGAGTCACATGATGTTCTGGTAGACACATGTCATGTTAAGAATACAAGATGGCAGGTCCACATGGATACATTGCACAATGGAAAGGTGTGGAAAGCATATCTCCTGATGCTTTTAGCTCGTTTGGCAGAACATATGTTGGGATAATTATATCTGCTGCCATAAGGATTGTACAGTGACTGTCTTGAAGTATGGACATTGTTTGGAAGTTTGCTGGATGGTTATGGAGAAAACTATTTCTGGGACGAATGGGTATTTGCTGCTTTTATATTCTTTTGGTGGGTTTGTCAGCTGCTTTTTCAAGTATTAAATATTTGTTTGAACTGTTACAAGTAATCTCTTCAAACTGCAAAATTAATTGAATTGATCAGCGTAATGCTAGTTTGAATAAGCGTAAGGGTTCTTGAAGGCCTAATTACATATGGACTGATTTATAAACTATTTTGAACAGTGAACCAATTAAAAATCAATTTTCATTTGAATTGCACAGCACATTTATTAAGAACTGTTGGTTTTCAACCCAGGTGATCTGAGATGAAAAGGAATTAAGTGAATTTGATTTAATTCTGAATAGGTAAATATAATTTGTCAATGAAACACTTTTTCTTTACATTTTGAATTGAGAATTGAGTATTAACATTTCTGAACTATTTTGTATCTGTATTTTGCTTAAAAGCGAATAACAGTTCCTTTGTATGGTTCCCTTGCTGTTTGTACCTTAATATTTCACCCATATTATTAACAGGGTTTCCTCTCCATTAAATGTGTGAATCCTTTGTATGGTCGACTGACACAAAGACTTGAAAGAACATTTACATGATAAACAACCTGCTTCTAAATAACCTGATAAAAAACCTTAAATAACCTGCTTGGCACACTTAATATTTAAGGCAATCCACTACATTTATGCCGAAAGACTAACTGTTAAGAAACATTGCACTGCATGACTGATCTAGAAGTGCATTTGCTCAGGAAGACACTCACCTCTGCAGGCTGGGAGGGTTTGGTTATGGGACAGGGTGGAGGGGGTCTGTTGGGTGGTAGCGGTCTTGTTTTGGAGGGTGCTGATGGAGACGGCTGGGGTGACTCTGAATGCTGTAAACTCTGCTTGTGTGCAGCGTAGGCTGGGATTGGAGGTGGTTTCACAGGGGGTCGAACGGCAGAATGTCTGGATCTGGGTGGACCTGTAGGTCTCGCTCGAGGACTGGCCTGAAGAATGCAAATATAATATGAATAATCGATTTTATCATAATGAATACCTTTCACAAGTATTCTTGGGATGGTGGAATGCGGGTCATTTTCAGTGACAACGGCTGCACCAGTTCAATTTAATTTTCCACACTGTCATTTTGCAAGTAATCAAATCAGAGCTATTTGGTCAGACAGTGTAGTCGATATTCAGTATTTCTACATCAGTTGCTATAGTAATGAATGAAATTCGCTGTCATTGTATTGAAAGAATAATTTTTTTCACTGCTCATGTCAGTTTGCGTTTTTATTATGGGTTGAAATTGATTTTCATGGGTCTCTTTGCTCACACATTGTAAATATCTGAGACATTTCTCTGCTAAGCTCTGGTTAGTTTCTATTGTGTCTAAAATTACAGAATAAACTACTTGAAATCTAACTTGCCTGTTTAGACTGAAGTGCATTCCAAAAAATCTGATTTTAATCAGATTTAAAAACATACTGATAAGTGTTTATTAATATTTTTGACTTAGCTTTTAATATTTCATATCTTCAGTTTTCATTTCTATTTTATTTTACATTTTTAGTTATTTAGTTTTGTGCTTCTTAGATAATTTATATTTAGTTTTAATTAGGGTCGACCGATTATCGGCCTGGCCGATTATCGGCCTGGCGATGCTCGGCGATATTAAGCATTTTACCGATTATCGATATCGGCCATTTTAAAACAGATTTGCCGATAATTTTTTTTTTTTTTTTTTTAAATGCAAACAAACATACTATTTACAGGTGAAATTATTTATTGGTGAATAAATAATACAGGTGAAACTATTTAATGTTTAAATGCACTATTTGGCTCGATGCAGCCTGTCTGAGCTCAACACTCTGTGAGAGTGAGGCGATCTCTCAATCTCTGAGAGCAATCTCCGCCCGCTCATCTGATATGTAGAGTCACGAGTCCGACCAATCAACGCGGAAAACTGAAGGCAGTCTCACACCGAGAGCACATGCTAACTGGAGCTGCCTCAGTGATCACGCATCAGTTGTCTCTCAAAGGTAAAGCAGCAGCAGACGTTGCTGAAGTTGCAAAACACCTCAATATAACCTATGATGTCCGATCGCGAAAATGTGGGCGGAATCGTGGAATGCAGTCATATAATGGAATTTACCGATAACGCGGAATGTCATGGAATGTGTCGAAGTTTGGATGAATTAATCAAAAGTAGGTCAGTACACTTAAATCGACTCGCTATGGACTAGTATCTATTAATATTAAGCCATAAAAACACTTTAAATATGAATCCTGCATGTTCTGCATCTCTGTTAATGAATGACACAGACGCGTGCGGTTTCATTTACTGCACACACACATACTGAAGCGCACGTGGCGCTCGCAGTGACTTCAGCGTCTGCCGTCCTCACTAAATGAGGACATAAATACATGAACAACATCCCCAGAACTGCTCGGAGAGTCACTTCATGAGCATTTGACCGTTTCATTTGAGTAAAACGATCGTCATATCATATATACATAGGCTACAGAAACTTAAAAGGTCCTCATGGCAACCTGTCAAAATATAAGTTCGGTTTAGCCGAATATATTACTGTATACGTAATACAACTACAACAATTATAACTTTTGTTGAGAATAATCACACAATACGCTAAATATGTTTACTTTAAGTTTTACATTTTAATGTTTACAGAATGCTTCTGGGTGATCTCTGTACTTATGTTATTATTAATATTTTTAATATTACTGTTTATTTAATGTTGTTGTTATTAACAGTTTTCAGAATTAAAGACATGTTTAAAAGCATTTAAAGAACTTTTTTTTTTCAGAGCTCTTGTTATTATTAATTTTGGCATTAATTTTCATTTTTACACCAGACACGTATATCGGTTCAAAATATCGGTTATCGGTCTACTTGATCTGTAATAATCGGTATCGGTATCGGCCCTGAAAAACACATATCGGTCGACCCCTAGTTTTAATCAACTTTATTAATTTCAGTTAGTTGCCAATGTAACATTTCCGGTTTTTCATTGTATGTTAAGTATTTTTTTTAATATACTATTTTCAGCTTTATTTCAATTAAAGAAAATATATTTTTAATGGCTTTAGTTATTAACTGCACTGGTATGGATGTTTTTTGTAGTTTAATCAACAGACAGCTAAATGGATTGGAATTTTTTGCTTGCTGTTGGAACAAAGCCAATGATCCACAAAACTGTGCTTTTATGCTGACAACAAAACAACTTCACACCTGTTCATCAGCATGAGATTTCTTTGGCAGGAACACTGGGTTGGCGTGACCCGTGGTGTGACTCTTAGTCTCAGGGGTGTCTGGAACACTGACAAGAAGAGAAATAACACATTTTCTAATGCAAGAAGTGCCAAATACACGAAGATCACTGCATGAATGTGTTTGCATTTCACGGTTAAGAATTTAGATTACTTGATGCATATTTGGGAAGCAGGAAGGGTGGGGCTTTTGGTGGAAAGGAGCTTCTGTTTGCAGCGGTACCAACAAACACCAAGGATAGCCAATCCCAGAAGGAAAAACAGGATCAGGAGAACAAGATAAAGGTTGCCTGCACAAGGTAAGACAATAACAAAAGATCAAAATTAAGATAACATTCAATGAAATATTATTTTTTATGCAGTGTCTGTTGACGTACTGTGTGTGCTCACAGGCCCACTGTCCAAACTTCCTCCTGAACCCGACATCTCACAAAACGGTGGTGCCCAACCCGAGTTACAATGACATTTGTGGTTATTATTACAAAGCTGCAGGAAAACACACAAACAATGTTTTGAAAAACAATTTAAAAAGGAATAGATCACTCAAATTAAACCTAAAAAGAACAGATAAAAAAATGGACCATTAGATTAGACTTATTACGTTAGCTTTGATGTGGCTACAGCAGAGGGAAAGGTTGTCAGTAATTAATGATATTTAATCATTTATTTCTCAAACAAAAACACCATTGTATTGCTTCAGCAGACATTGAATATATAGCTCACAAAATGTTTGGACTACAGTACTTTCTTTGCTTGTTTTATGTTTTAATTTTTTGTCCTTTAAGGACCTTGGCAGACACCGTGGGGGGATTAAAAAAAACGATTAAAAAATATTCCTTTAAAAGATCATACAGTTTTGGAACAACATGAGAATGAGTACATGACACATTTGTTTTTTTATCTTTCCCACGATACAAATATTCATTTGTAAATCACACAGCCTTATAAAGTAACACCACAGTGACCAGCATTCAGTGGAACTGATTACACTACTGAGGTCTGCTGTAAGTTTAGCATATCCCAAAATACTCAAATTTCCCCACACACTTTAGTCATTTCCTCAATTGAACTCATCACTTAAATTAGTAATGTATATAGACACAGCCCACATTGGAATCAGACATATATATAAATATTAACCTGCGTAATTACTAGCGAGAATAGTGAGGGATTTTTTTTCACTTATCGTTATAGATAAGTGAGTATTTACCGTTAGAGGAAGTGATGTAAACAGGGTATGCTTCAGTAGCTATAAGATGACCATGTATGTACAATAAAGCTCAGCCAGCTCTACATATAAATAAGTAATATGAACTTACGCCGCGGCCATGACATTTGGCACTGCATTCATCGGTTTGCAGGAAGGACGCATTGCGGCATTCCCCTTCAAAACAGATCTGTTCAGATAGAAAATTAATCAAAACGTTAATGTAATGAACTCTCAATACTCTCAAATTGATATTAGATCTATTCAGTCTATCAGTACCTACCGCATTCTCACCACATTTGGTCCCGGTCTGAACCAGGCCTGGGTCTAGGGTGTCACTCTGCTCCTCATTACCCTGACCGCGCGGGTACACATGTGTCCCTCTGCACTGTTGACCATTCTGGATGTTGGTGTCTATGGCGACGGCGTTGGACTGTAAAGGCTTGCTGGCAGCGCTCAGACACTGAATCTTCCCACATTTAGCATTCCTAAACAGAAGATCATCAGAACGTCTTTGATCGGCCCAAACGATGAGGACTTAAACTACTGGTCAAAAGATTGAAATAATTAAGATTTATTCATTATTTTCAAAATAAATCTCTAATTGCCACTATTTGCAATAAGTAGTATAAATAGCAGAAAATCCTGCTATTTTAACAATGTAAATAGAATCTAGGCTATAGCTATTTGCACTTAGTGTAAATAGCATCTATCGCTAAGAAAATATGTTATTTTCACTTATAAATAGCCGCTGCCTTAAGTGATTCTACAACGAGTTACATTTGAGAGATATTGAGTTAGAAAATACAGTAAATTAAGTCTCCTATAAGGTGCTTAGTCTAACCAGTAATCTCTAACCAGTCTGCCCATTCTCCTCTGACCTCTGACATCAACAAGGCATTTTCGTCCACACAACTGCCCCTCACTGGATATTTTCTCTTTTTCAAACCATTCTCTGTAAACCCTAGAGAGGGTTTTGTGTGAAAATCCCAGTAGATCAGCAGTTTTTGAAATACTCAGTCCAGCCCGTCTGGTACCAACAACCATTCCACATTCAAAGTCACTTAAATCCTCTTTCTTCCCCATTCTGATGCTCGGTTTGAACTTCAGCAAGTCGTCTTCAACACATCTAGATGCCTAAATGCATTGAGTTGAGATTGCATTGCAGCAATGTGATTGGCTGATTAGCAATTTGTGTTACCAAACAATTGAACAGGTGTACCTTATAAAGTGGCCGGTGAGTGTATAGCGGTAATTGGTCTACATGATCTGTAATAATCGGACCTGAAAAACAAATATCGGTCGACTAATTTAAATGTTTTTAAATGCAGTTAGTTCCTGTGATGGCAAAGCTGAATTTTCAGCAGTGTCTAATGTCGAATGATCTTCAAGAAATTATTTGCTGATTTGGTGCTCAAATATTAATAATAGTTCTTCTCATCAATGTTGAATACAGCTTTTCTGCTCAGTATCTTTTAATTATTAATTCTTAACGTTTAAAAGTCCAACGTTTAAACAGCATTTAATGTGTCCTTAATTTCTTTTTTTAATGCATGATTTATTTTTCTTTCTTTTAAAAAAATATTTCATACCCTAAACTTTGAATGGTACCATTTCACAGCTACCACAAGAATACTAAGCAGCAAAAAACATTCAATGGGTAGTCTAACTATAAGTAAGCGCATCTCACCTTTCAGTGCATTTCCTGTATGTACCCATGAAACTGCCACAGTTTCCATAGGGATCGCCTGCTTTATTTACCTCAGTAAAGCAAAGATCAGGAGCAGGACGGCCATCTAAGACACAGAGACAACAGAAACAGAAGAGATCAAACACATCATCTCACGTCTTTATTTAATGGTCATGTGAATGTTATAATCTGTAGTATATCAGCTGGACTCAAATGCTCTCTCTGATAGCTACAGAGAGCAGCAGATGGCCTCACATTCTGATGCTAAGATCACAGCCAAGCACAGTGTCTGCCATACAGTAAACTACAGCACACTGCCAAATGGATTTCCTTTGGAGAGAGGAAAAAAAATGTAATTTAAATTTATTTCTGTGATGCAAAGCTACATTTTCAGCATCATTACTCTTTAAGAATTCAGTCTAATATGCTGATGTAATGCTATTTTTGTGGAGACAGTGACTCACTGAATATTGGGTGTGTGGTTTTATAGTGTTACTTTTACACCGTGGGACTTTTATCAGACTTTAGCACCACACATACCTTTGCCCCAGAGAGAGAGGCACTGCTGCTCCAGCGTCAGACAAATTCCTGTGTAACAGTAGGCACTGCCACCCGCACAACTGCTGCCATCCACCAGGTAAAAGTTAGCAGGACAGGACTCTGATTTCCCATCACAGTACTCAGGCAGGTCACAGGAGCCTGAAGGTGGACGGCACATCACTCCTGGACTCTTCATCTGGTCAAGAGAAATAAACAGATCAAACTCAAAATAATGCCAGAGAACTACACTTTCAACATTTGAGACCTGCCTAAATTCTAAACAATATTATTATAAAATGTTAAGGGCAAAACTTTTTGCAGATAGCAAATCTTGAGTATAAAGGTTTTGTTGTATTAGTTGACATGATGAATTATTAATAAAGGTTAAACATATTACTTAAACTACTCTCTTAAAAAACATCTGACTAGTAACATTTAATGCAACACCATATGTTGTTTGTTTACTTACTCTTACCATGTAAAGTCATCAAAACATTTAAAAAAAAAATCTTATTTGTTAGTTAGTCTTGTTTATTTACTTACTCTTATTTACTTACTTACTCTTACCATCATAAAGTCATCAAAACATTTAAAAAATATATTTTTGCTTATTTACTTTAATGACATCACAAAATACCACAAAACAGTTAGTTTATTAATTCCTTCCTTCATTCGCACCATTTAAAGTAACACTTATAAATCAGATTCAAAAATTCCTAAAAAATCTAAACTAAAAAATCAAAATAACAAAAAATCCTGTTTTGTTTGTATTTGCTTAATTATTTACTTTAAATCACCACTTTAAAATTACATTCAAAAATTCACAATAAACTTCTTTAATAAATTAAATTAAATTAAATTAAATTTCATTTCATTTGCAGTTTTCCTGATGCAGCACCACAGGAAAGGGTGTGGAGAGAAAGCGTGAGATGAATCTGGCAGGGATTCACCTTGCACTCATGACAGCAAACTCCATGTGCGCACTCTGCTCCACTCTTCAGCGTGCAGTTGTTGGCATTACAACAGGGACTTGAGCACTCCTTTGTAGTAAAGGAAACAGAAACGGAAAATTTGAGAGTTAAAGATCAATCGGAATTACAGCGTGGGAGCAAACGAGACAGAGGAAGCAATGAAACTCTCTCCTGACCTCTACTTCTCCACAATCACACTCTTCTCCTTCCTCCAGGTATCCGTTTCCACAGCGCTGGCCCCCGTAAATGACCCTGGTGTCGGGAGGGTTGAACAAGCACTTCCCCCCACCGGAGCTCAGGTAGCGCTTCAGCTCTTTCTGATTGCAGGGGTTGAAGACGCGAGGGAACGGATCCCTGAAGAACATTGACTATTATGTCAAGTTTATTTAAAAGTGACAGTTCACCAAAAATGGAAATTCTGTCATAATTTACTGATGTTATGCAGGCTTGAAATTGTTTAGCATCTTTGGTTCTCACCCAGTGGCAGCAGCCATAATGCAGCCTCCATCCTCGGGCTGAGCGAGACAGCAGCTTGGACTATCGTGGCTCATACCAAAGTTATGCCCCATCTCATGAGCCATGGTAGCAGCGACCCCCGCTGCATTTTCAGAGTGGTCCTTTAGATAGATAGGCAGACAAAACTAAAATTTAGCACACATGGCTATAAAAACTGGAATATATGCTCTAGGTGAATTTACCGAATTGACTCCACCGGATTGGTATTCAGAACACATGGCATTAAGGGGAGCCAGACCAATGATGGCGCCCTGAAAAGAACCACCCCTACAAACACAACAAAAACAACTGATGAAATACCAATAAAGCCATGGAGGAACCAAATGAAACCAATGCACTGACTAACTAAACATTTAGGGATAGTTCATCCAAAAATGAAAATTGTATCATTTACTTTCTCACATTTCCTTTCAAACCCACGTGGAACACAAAGGGAGAGGAAGCACTATTAAAAATCTGTTTCGCACACAATTTTATAAAAAGTTTATGGATTATAGAGCATTATGGACTACTTTTATGTACAGCTTCTTTGCAGCTTGCTTTCTGCAACAGAGAACCTCTCCAAAATCATGTATTTTACCACCCGGAATGCGATTTTTACCGGGGGACCACCCTCGAATTGCCATTGGGCTAGTTTTGTGCTAGTTTTGAGTAGCAATCGGGCGGGTTTTGTTGTGACAACCTGGCAACCCTGCAGTGCAGTCACTTTTACCATTGATCAGCAAATTATTGTTAGTGCACAATTAATGTGTAATATCCAGTCATTCCTATAGGAATCAAAGTGATTCATATTCTTGACTTGTGAGGGCAAACGATTTCCACACACAGATTTCATATCAGGTTCAAGTTGTTTCCTTTTGAATTTACCGGGTTGACAAACCAAAAGCTTCCTGTATGGCTACACTTGACAATGGACAGTGGACTGTAAAATTTTACCACATTTCATTCCATTTTGTAACGTCATGAGAGTACGTAAATGACAGAATTTTAAAGGTGTCATGAACTGCCTTTGTTTTTATTTTTATTTTGTACTGTTCTCTGATGGCCACTTATAATGTTACCAAGATTTTTAAACCATCATAATTTAGAATACGTTATTTTCTGTTGTGTTTTGACCCCTCTCATCAGAGCACTCTGTTTGCACAGGCGTGGTGGATTGTAGACTGCTATGAGTGGCTAACAGTTGCATATGTTTGATTGCCTACATCCTTCATAAATGGACTCTGCTGTGTTTTTGATTAAACACACAAGTACAGATCAAATGAGCTTTAATAACAGACAATAATAACAATTTAATAACTATTTGCAGCAAATAGTTACTTGCACTTGTGTGGTGCGACATTACTGTCGGATCCAAGCATTGGATCCAAGCGTGAAAATCCCACGTCGAATTGTGCCTTGTTTGCAAACAAATCCATGGTAAAATTAAGTGAACGAAGGACCAAGTTCTTACTGACACAGTCGCGAACCTCATTAAGAATAAAGTTCATGAAATAAAGTTTATCCTTTGGATTCTGCGTAGACCTGCGTTTGGATCTTTCATAAACACTACAGGTGGGAATCGGTGGGCAGGGCTAAACAGGCAGTGATGTAGAATATAATAATAATAATTTGTTACATTTGTATAGCGCTTTTCTGGGTACTCAAAGTGCTTTACAAAGAAGGGGGGAATCTCCTCAACCACAACCAGACATGTATCATCTTCTGTGGAGTCTGTGTTTAGCCACACTATTACATCATAGAGTTGCACATTCCACTGGCTTCAACGTAAGCTGTTTTTAGACTAACGAGAAAGTTTTGAGTTCTAAAACTTAAGCATCAGCGCTTGAGTGGATGACCTCTTTTATGTCAAAAGATCAAGGGAATTAATTGACCCCTTTAAAACTATAAACAAGATATCATTATCAGTGATCATTATTATCTGCTCATATGTTAATGAGATGGGAGGAGCTACAGCAAGACTGACGTTACTAGCTGAGCGTTGTCATTGGGCAGCTGTGGCAGCTGTTTCCTCCTCCAGTTCAGAAACAAACCCAGGGTTCTGAATGGGTCTTCAGTCACAGTGATCTTGTCTTGATCGTTCCAGATCTCCAACCGGATCAGAGCCACACGGATGTTCAGGGATTTGTAATACTGGGAACATCAAATCACTTAATATATTAGAGTCCAGAAGCAGGTAAATGATAAAAAAAAAGTGTGTTTAATAGTACACTTTACAGCAATCTCACCTTATCCACAAAGTTAGCTGCTTCAAGCAGCTTCCTTTTGGTACTTTCAAGGTCCCGACCGTGCTTCACAAACTGAAAAAGAGACACTATTAGGATGCATCTTTGACCTTAGATGGCTGAAATTAAATAATCACGTGTTTCTCAACTGGAGTGTATGGCCAAAGAAACGAAATCAACAACAAAAAACGTAATTCTAAATGATTTTCTGATGCAATACTTTTATTTTAAAAGGCGTGCATGAAAGCTGTTGACACTTCTGTCAGATGCAGTTTAAAGTAAAGAGTGCCTGAGAAAATCACGCTGTCCTGATTCAGTATCTGCGGTCAGATGAGATGTTGACCGGTTTAATGTCAATGTCATTATTCTATAATAATTTTTTTAACTTAAGATATAAAAAGTCTCTCACCACAGAAAAGGGAACTATCCTGTCCGGCCAGATGTTATACCATGTTTGTATCGTGCACTCGCACGCAACGCTGTATATCACTTCACTAAAGCGCAGAAACTATGAGAATGCAATGCGTGAAATAAAAGTACAGTATCGATAAATCACATAACTAGTACTGCGTGTGTTAGCTGGGAAGGATTTGCATTAAGGTATGATATTCTACTCAGGGGCAGTTCAGTATAGGTCATATTCTTATCAGTCTTAACTTAATTTTTGTGAAATAAATTTCACAATTTATTTTTTAATTTTGTGAAATTAAACTGTTTTTGTTTATATATATATATATAGGTGCATCTTAATATATTAGAATGTCGTGGAAAAGTTCATTTATTTTAGTAATTCAACTCAAATTGTGAAACTCGTGTATTAAATAAATTCAATGCACACAGACTGAAGTAGTTTAAGTTTTTGGTTCTTTTAATTGTGAGGATTTTGACTCACATTTAACAAAAAAACACCAATTAATCTCAACAAATTAGAATACTTCATAAGACCAATAAAAAAAAAACATTTTTAGTGAATTGTTGGCCTTCTGGAAAGTATGTTAATTTACTGTATATGTACTCAATGTACTCGCTCGATCTGAGCATTTTATTGACTTTCCTACCTGCCTGTCAACATATGTATTTGCATACCACTGCGCACCCGGTTCGCGCAGACTTGATACGTCATCAGCGTGTTCATATACGCTGTGCAATACAGAAGAGAATGGCAGACATCAAAACATTAACAACCTGACCTTCCTTCCTGGTATTGTAGTGCTGTTACTAACTGTACTATAAAGTTTTCTCACCGGATAATGACATATGATGTATTGTAGTAATGTTGTCTCTGGTCGTCTGGTCTGTGTGCGTATATGAGTTCAGGAAGCGTGGCTTTGGACGGTGATTTGCAGGAAAGGTGGTACGTTCTCTTTCAGTGCTATCAGGCTAAAGTTAGCATTTTCCAAGATGTCCTACTTCACCTTTAAGAGATTTTACCTCTGCATGGTCGGCCACCACCATCAGCTCCACGTATTTCATGCTGCTGCTGACATCCCTTCTTCTCTGCAGGAAGAGATAGAAAAGATAGGGATGAGCATAGGATAATTTGATATACTACAGAAGAAGTGCTGAGTCACTACCTAAAAGGCTGAGTTTAAATAAATGAATTTAAATACTGTAAGACATGACTAATTGGGACTGGGAGACATCCTGTGTCTTCGGACAGGGACAGACACTCTATTCATGCAAGCCAACAGAAGAACAATGTGTCCTTGGTTTAGTACCACTTTAGTCAGCTCTTCACATTTATTTAAATAACAAGTTTATTATCTGGTTCCATGCATAGTATACAAAATAGGGCCTGAACTCCTAAAAACTAATTGTGAAAGGAGCTGCTTAGTCAGGAAATGTCTACTTAATGTCATTTTAGGACGTTAAACTAAATCTTATATTATATATTCAATTGCTTTATAATTTATTGCTTATTGTATTCCTCAATTGTAAGTCGCTTTGGATAAAAGCATCTGCTAGATGAATATACAGTATGTAATGTTTCTCAAAACTGTTGACAAAATACAAAAAAGTACAGTTCCTATAACCTACAGTAACTGTTCAGAACAAACAATGGATTCATGAAAAACCATCACAAAAAAAGTTGTAGATCATCCAGGTAATCACACCGTATTAAGAACCAAGGGTTCCTGAACTTTTGAAGGGGTTTATTTTAATAATTTGAGCTTTTTTTTGTCTCGTGGACTATATGTAAACATCTTTTATGTAAAACATCTTACTCAGGACAGTACTAAATAAAAAAATAACATGCATTTTGTATGATCTCTCTCATTTTGTTAAAATTACTCACATTTTCACAGATTCTGCAAGGGGTTCACAAACTTTTGCATGCCACTGTATATATATATATATATATATATCCTTTGTGACTAAAAAGTAACCAAAACATCTCTGAAACATAGTAGTCTATTTTGAAATATTTGTAATAATGTACATAAATATATTTTCTGTTTTGGAATACATTAATATATTTGTATGTCAATTGTTGGATATACATGGTCAAGACCTGGGACAGGCCAAATGTATCATTATTAAAAGTGGTATACAGACATTTTACAGATGTATCCAGATTTGGATTTATTAATAAAGATGTATTGCTTCTCAAACTAGCAACTTTTTTGCAAGGTTAATTTTACATTGCATAATAATTTCAAAACAAAAACATGAGAAATAAGCCTCTAACACTTCAAAAAAGACGATCTCTAGTTTGGATTTGGTTCAAGGGTTCTTGTACAGGAATCCCATGTTACCCATGATCTCACCCTATTGGTCTGCTGAGGCTTTGCCATGACATCAATCAGCTCTTGAAGGCTTTCCGAGTGATTCCCATCTCCATGGTAGTGTCCGCAGGTGCCCACTGGCAGTTTCAGACTCTGAGCATTGAAAACGGCATGTCCCTGAGAGTGTGTTTGGTTAGCTAGCGGTTCGATCATGTAGCTCATACTGTTATTGACTGTAATCATGCCCCTGGGGATTGAGAAGACAACAGGTCAATCACAAGGATGTTTAAACATTGAGATTAAATGACAATATGGACAATCAGAGTTATGGACAATTAAACAGGCTGACAGGATGGAAACTACTCATCTGGGTTTTGCACGGGAAGCAGAGTAGCTTCACCACACAAAATGATTTTTATCCCGGATGGGAGGGTAAAAAGGGAATAAAACTGAATTGATAGCCAACTTGTGTTTATGCTGAACTGTGTTATTTAAGCAAAAACAGATTTCCTTGCTTCCTGGATATCCCAGTTTTCCCCAAACACAAGCATAGTTACACACACAATCCTTCACAGATGTACAACGATGGCCAACTATCAATAAAAATGCTTCCACTGCAGAAATGCAAAACAATAAGAACCATACAAAGAAGCCAAAATCATTCATGTAAATGCTAATTGTCTATAAATGTTAAAACTTGCTACATTCTGTAGGAATGAGCATTTTTCAAAGTTGCAGAATGCTCAATGACATTAACAAGATTCACAAATGTCAAATAAACATGCTATCTGTTGACACATCCATGATACATAATAGGCAAAAATGTTTTAATTGTTCTCATTTAGTGGAATCGTACACAGCAGCTGTGAAGATCATCTGGAAGGGTGTGTATACACTATAAAATGCTCTAGTGTTTCCCTTCTCCAGTCAAACCTCACTCACTCAAGCTGTGCTGGCTTAAATATTCATCAATCTGTTTGGATCGGTCAATGCATGTCTGTTCTTCTCCTGTTTGAGTCTCTGAAGGCGTCGAAGTGCTCAACAGGAGTCTATACATCTACCCTCAGCTCACTCAGAAACCTGAGTCTGACTGCTTAGGAAATATAATTCAAATGGTTTGTGAAAATCCCAATTACTAACCAGGAGACAGTTCTGCATGATAATGCAAAATAAAATTATAAAATATAAATCTGACAAAAAATAAATAAATAAATAAATGCAGTAAATACAAATAAAATATAAAATGAAGAAGAAATAAATGAAGTGTGTTTTTACGATATTGATTTATTCTGAAAGGTATCATGTATAAATCAGAAAATGAAGCTATAGCTCAAAGTAGGCTGTGAGTTATGATTTTACTTGCTTACATTTTGAATGTGTAATTTCTGAACCACTAGTGGCACTAAGAGGAGCTGTGAAAATAATAATAATAATAAAAAAAGATTTGATTGCAATGCTGTTGTCACTATAAATAATTACTTTGAGCTATAGAACATGCAATACAATATTTTTTACACAATATGCATGTGTAGTATGCAGATCTGCTGTGGTTCTTACCTGAGTCCAGCACAGGAGCTGATGACCAAACTTGACCCCTGGATCCCTTTGACTGACCCATGATAATAACAGTGATCCTGGAACCAAAACAACACTATATACATCATACATTAGGTACATTAGGTTCAGTATATATATATATATACTGTATATACTGGACACTTACAGTGCCGTGAAAATGTTTTGGCCCCCTTCCTGATTTTTTTTTTTTGTATATTTGTCACACTTAAAAGATAAGTGTATTAAATATGATCTAAAGAAATTCAATAACAGCTGAGAAACAAAATAGTTGACATGTATCAGTATCAGTCTGGAACGGGTTATAAAGCCATTTCTAAGGCTTTGAGACTCCAGCGAACTATAGTCAGAGCCATTATCCACAAATGGAGAAAACTTGGAACAGTGGAGAACCTTCCCAGGAGTGGCTGGCCTACCAAAATTACTCCAAGAGCACAAAGATGACTCCTCCAGAAGGTCATAAAAGAACCCAGAACAACATCTAAAGAACTGCAGGCCTCACTTGCCTCAAATAATGCCAGTGTTCATGATTCAACAATAAGAAAGAGACTGGGTAAAATGGCATCCATGGGAGTGTTCCAAGGCAAAAGCCACTGCTAAACAAAAAGAACACAAAGGCTCGTCTCACATTTGCCAAAACATATCTTAATTATCCCCAAGACTTTTGGGCAAATATTCTGTGGATTGATGAGACAAAAGTTGAACATTTTGGAAGATGTGTGTCCCGTTACATCTGACATAAAACCAACACAGCATTTCATAAAAAGAACATCATACCAACAGTCAAACATGGTGGTGGTATTGTGATGTCTGGGGCTGCTTTGCAGCTTCAGGACCTGAACGACTTGCCATAATTGATAGAACCATGAATTCTGCACTCTATCAGAAAATCCTGAAGGAGAATGTCCGGTCGTCAGTTAGTGACCTCAAGCTCAAGCGCACTTGGGTTATGCAGCAGGACAATGATTCCAAAATTAAGGTTTTGGAGTGGCCAAGTCAAAGTCCAGGCTTAAATCCGATTGAGATATGGTGGCATGACCTTAAACAGTCCATTCATGCTCGAAAACCCTTCAATGTGGCTGAATTAAAGCAATTCTGCAAAGAGTGGGCCAAAATTCATCCACAGCGATGTTAAAGACTCATTGTCAGTTATCGCAAATGCTTAATTGCAGTTGTTGCTGCCAAGAGTGGCACAACCAGTTATTATATTTAGGGTGAAATTACTTTTTTCACGTAGTGCCAGGCAGGTTTGGACAGATTTTTTTCCTTTAAAGGGGTCATCGGATGCCCATTTTTCACAAGTTGATATGATTCTTTAGGGTCTTTGTTGGGTGCTGCCCCTATAAGAACATTGTTTGCACAAATAAAAAAAACTTGTCTGCTAATGTCCTTCTCTGCTAATGTCTCCACTGCTAAAACAACATACTACCACAACAAAATATAACAACTGTTCTGACTCTCGCACACTTTTCAAAACTTTCTCTTCTCTTCTCTGTCCTCCTCCCCCTCCTCCTTCATCAACTCTTACAGCTGATGTAATTTTCTTCACAAATAAAACAAGAGCCATCAGTGACCAATTCCTCACACCACAAACTTATGATAACTTCATAACGACAAATACACACTCTCTCACCTCCTTCTCTCCTCTCTCGGAGACGGATGTTTACAAACTTATCATTTCCAATCATCCCACTACTTGTCCACTTGATCCTATCCCCACTCACCTCCTTCAGGCCATTTCTTCTTCAGTCATACCTGCGCTTACTCACATTATCAACACCTCTCATCACACTGGTACATTTCCCACAGCATTTAAACAGGCTCGGTAAGCCCACTGCTTAAAAACCCTCTCTTAATTCAGCACTTTTAGAAAACTACAGACAGATCCCTTCTTCCATTCATTGCAAAGACACTTGAGCGAGTTGTGTTCAACCAACTCTCTTTGTTTCTTGCACAGAACAACCTTCTGGACAACAATCAATCTGGATTAAATAGCGGCCACTCAACTGAGACTGCCCTACTCTCGGTTACTGAGGCTCTGAGACTGGTCACAACTTGCTACTGGGGCTCCTCAAGGCTCAGTGCTTGGACCACTTCTCTTCTCCATCTACATGTCGTCATTAGGATCGGTCATTCAGTTCACTTCACCACAACTTCTCTATACAGCTCTACCACTGAGCCACAGGAACTGATGTACTATCAAGCCTCTGCAACTGATCCAAAATGCAGCAGCCAGAGCGCACTTTAATGAGCTGAAAAAAATTCACGTTACCTCTCTCTTCATCAGGTTACACTGGCTACCAGTGTATCAAATGCTCGTATCAAATTCAAGGTACTGATGTGTGCCTACAAGACAACATCTGGCGCTGCACCAATATATCGCCAATGACGCCTTGTGGTGCCATCCCAAAGAGGTACCAAATCACTCTCAAAGACCTTTTCCTGGACTGTGCCCAGCTGGTGGAAGGACCTCCCGATCTCAATTCAAACAGCTGAGTCTTTAGCCATTTTCAAAAAACAACTAAAGACACATATTTTTCGCCATGCCTAAAAACAAAAACTAACTGAAACTTATCATGGCACTTGTATACTGTTGCTTTCTCGATGGTCTTATTGTTTATTTTATTCTCCTCCTTTGTACATCGCTTTGGATAAAAGCACCTGCTAAATGATTAAAAGTAAATGTAAATGTTGTTTCAGGGGCTCATGTGATCGCTTGATAGGGAAAAAAATACTGATAGAGAAAAGCTATGTTGTTCTCATATTGAAGCTTGTTGAAATTCTGTAACAATTCCAGATTGAATCTATAACTTAAAGTATATATCCCCAGCATGGTGAGTAATTCTTGTATTAAGTGTATAGATGGTTTCTGAGGTATTGCTATGTAGATGGCTATTTGCGATTAGCGCCATAGCGCCTAAACGATTAATATTATATGCTTGTGTTTGCTGTGTGAGTAGACATATGTTGTTTATTATGTTACTTGTTTAAATATCCGTGCAATATGTTGCATTTAGTTAGTAAACAAAGGTTTAACACAAGTCTGTGATACTAGAGACTGTTCTAGAAATCTGTATATTCCATGTGGTAATGCTTAATTGTGATATATGAAACATTACTAAATGTTAATTGTGAACTCTTTTGTTTTTACAGTTTGACAACATGTATGCACATATAAATGGACACAAATTCTAAACTACAAGTAAACAACAACAACGACCAAAATATGTACGGTGTGAGTTAATGTTATCATTTAATGGGTAACAGTCTTAATGAAAAGTCTATAACATACTTTGGTTAAAATTTCACAATGGTAGTGTACCTTCTTTACCCTGTGAAAATCAGCTCTGTTTTCATCATGCCGTTTTTGGTCCATATTGCTTTAAATGCTAATGAGATCTGCTCGCCCCGCCACTCTCTTCCGTGGAGTGACGAGCAGTACCGTTTACTTTAGCTGGCTAACTAACACATTATTAGGAAAGGCGATTTGCAAAGATTCATAAAAAATTTAGGCAGATCGGTGATCGCCGCATTCACGTCAAAGCAAAAGTAACGTTAATCCTCTGCGTCTTCAGCGGTTGTCGACACAAAGGTGGACGGATGACAGCTCACTCAGGGCGGGTCTAATGTAAGATGGCCTTGTCAATCAACTATCGTGGGAGGGGCTTGCGCAGAACTACATCATTCTGACAGGGCTCTCAGAACAGCCTGATTTGAGGAAGGGGATTTTAAAATAGTTATTTAAAAAAAAAACTGGGTGAATTTTGTTCATTATAGGATGGCTGAGTACACACACTTGCAACACACATTTATGTTCTAACAACTTGAAAAGTTAATTTTGCACCCTATGACTCCTTTAATAAATGAAAACATTATTTCAAAACTGCATTTTGTATTTACTCAGGTTACCTTTGTGTAATATAAAAAATAGTTTGATGATCTGAATCATTCAAGTGTGACTAAGCAAAAAATGGAAAGAAAAAATACAGGAGGGGGCAAAAACTTTTTCACACCACTATAAAAATGTGATAATGCGTAATGGATGTCGTGTTGCTTTATCTAATCTGGAATTACTTCCACAACATTAACATCACACATACTGAATCATTTTAAACACTGATAAAGGCAAAGCAAAACAAATGAATTGTTTCTGTAGTGATTTAGAGCCTATTACTTTACTGTGACAACACAGTTTATCATAAGATTACCATGACAATATGAGCTATTCATGTGTAATTTAGAAATGAAAGATTGAGGAATGGCTCCTGCACTCACCCTGTTAGAGGGCCTGGAAAACTGACGGTCTCCATTCTGATTGTACCATATTTCCTGATATTCAGAGGAAAACAGCTCCCTTGGAGAAGAACATGCAAAAAAAGACAAAATCATTTAGTTATACATTTAATCAGCGCACAGCTGGTATATAACCAGACAACTTCCATCACGTCCATAAAGGAATAACATAAACACTTCTAACTTGTTTCCATTCCTTCTCTGGAGTCACACACAAATCAGGATTTGATCCGTATCAGATGTAGATTATTCAGAGAGAAGAAATTGAGAGGACTTGCTGGTTTTATTTAAAAGTATTTCTACACAGAAAATGGCTTACAGTGTGAGCTCTCTTTCCTTTCATGTCCTTTAGTTCATTAAAGATTCATCTAAAGTGGCTGAATGCTTTGAGAATCAGAGATACTCAGTAAATGTGTTTACAGTCTGAGAACAGTCAGTTTATTGTGCTTATACACTCTTCTTTCACCTCAAAGCTTGAAACAATGCCACTAAGTGATAAACTGGCCCTAAATATGGAATTTCTCCATATTTACAATGACTGGAAATAACTCTCAGATCTTGTCTCATCTATACTTTGAAGACAGTACTAATTACGATTATGATTATTTTCTTGTTCTGTACCCCCACATCTTAAATAAAAATTGACACCAGAAACAGATATGTCTCTTTTAACATGATACTGGATATTATTTAGCAATATTATTAATATAATTAAAGTCACTTTATTAATATTGTCACAATACATACATATTTATAAAAACTGCACTCATTACACAACTATTTATTTGGAAAAAATCATGAGATTAATGATGATTAATTATTTTGATATATATATATATATATATATTATTTAGTTTTATTGGTTTAACAAGGCAAAATTAAATATTTTCCTTCTCGGGAAAGTAAAAATATTAAATGGTTAGTGTAAAAATCTAATGGTAATCAACATTTATTTACAACAAAGACAGCCAGTTTATATGCCACATTGTTTGTATCACCTTGTTTTAACCTTTATAAAAAATTATATATATATATATATACAGTATATATATATATACATATATGCATTATGTACACCAACAAAATAGGAACTGAAACAGACTACCACTAAAAGTATATTTAATGTGACAATTTGACTTGCTAATGAGTCTAAACCACACATTTTGGTCTCTTACTCTCTCACACACAAACATATACATCTCAAGTGTTTGTCCCTCTTTCTTTAAATTAGTTGTCCCAACAACACTTGCTGCACACAGTCCAGACCTACTAGGCCACAACCTCCATCACCCCCACGGAGGAACACCCACCAGGCAGCACAAGTCTGCGCTGGCCCTGCAGGACCCTGGATCTCTGCCAGGGAGAAGTGTCATGGACGCGAGTGCAAAGAGGCCCTTAGAGACATACCGGTCATTCACCCTTCTGATATACACTGGGTCTTTAAAATAATGCTACAAATAGAAATACAACAACACAGGGTCCTTTAAGATCGTATAATCATATGTCACAGCATCAACTTACATATTAACAGTTTAATTCCCCTAATGTTAACAGGAAGGCAATTCTGGATAGAAGCTATGAGTAGTGATTTGAAAATTGTATTTCAGGTTTTCACAGTTACATACAATTCAACTAGATTTTTTCTTAAGAAACATCAGTGCAAATCATGAGTTTTTGTTAGGGTGTTTTTTCTTATACTGGTCATGCATATATGTACACACAATAAACACAAATTCATAGTTTGTACCTGAATAAATAAAAACAGTAGTTATAATAAAATAAAAGTTTTAACTTGACCCATGTGTTTTATAAACTTCACTTTTAAATAATGGTTAGATATATATTTCTAAATTAGTCATTTTGAGTATTAGTATATATTTGCGTAGACTCTGACATAAAATGCATTTTATTATGATACATATTTTTTTAATGTGTAAAACCATTAAATTTGCTTCTCCAGTTTACCTTAATACATTGGTGCGACTTGTCCTTTAAAATCTTAAGCATTTGCCCTAAATCACACGATTTTCGGGATGACAAGGCAACTCACTAAATTAACTGCTGTAAGTTTATTAGCCATAAACCTTCCTTTTTTACCATTTTTTTGCATAAATCTGTTAATCAACCTCAGTCCTGATCAAAACTATAAAACATTAAAAATCCAGGATTTGTTACTCTTTAATTAAGTTCATAAGTGATGTCACTGATTTTGGAAATTTATTATTTTCAATGTTAATCTTCTGATGTCATATTTTTCCTTCCTATCCATTTGCTTTCATTAGTTTAAAATAATATTTGATCTGTTTACAGAATATTTGGTTAGGTGTTCACTTTGTTTGTGTTTATCTGAAGAAAGAAGGCCATATCCGGGACAGGTAAGTAAATGATAAGATTCATCTGAGCTTAATTTGTTGTATTTGTTTTGGATGGAGTATTAGAGGAAACAGGCCCAATTTTAATGTATATTTATGAAATAAATGCCTCTCCAGTTTGATTTTAACGTAATACATGTAAGCATGAGCTCCTTAGGCTTGAGAGCAAAGCGGACAGAATTCTACCAATTCAGTAATAAGAATCAGACACTTATGCACAAACATTTTTCACCCTATAATCAAATGTGTTAGCACTGACATATAATTAAACATAGGAACTTAAGAGGGTGACATTTAATGAACAGTCTTCATTTTGAAAAGGAAAGTGTGCACTGACCACCTTTATAACAGACAATCTACTGGAGGCCCAGTCAGGTTTTGACGGAAGGCCTATAATTTACTATGTCAGACTGTTTTATTTGACAGCAAACACCAACAAGGTCATTCTGCTTCCAAATACAGTCCAAGAGTGTGGAAAAGCACTCAGGACAAAATATGGGGTAGTAGGCCAAAAGGGTTCTTTAGTGTATCTAATACCCTCTCAAACAATGCATGCCTGATGATTCAACCCTCTGCTGAGCAGTAAGAGGGAACTAAAACAAGGCTAGCACTTAATCTGCCACACTGCCGCCCAAGGACCCAAAATGTGATGCTTTAATGAGCCCAGCCATAAACAGCCCCTAGGTCAACAAGAAGACTCATAATTTAGCAATAAACTGACTCTGGCTGAGCATGACGCTGTAGTCCCTTAGGCTCTGGAAAAACAGAGTGAGTGAGAAAGAGACAGGATTCATTTTACTGACAGAAAGACGGATGTTGTGCCTACCAGGTGGGCGATTAACAGAAATTGTAAGTGGCGCCTTGGCAGTTGTTTTAGCTACATGATAACAAACACTTAAAATAGACACATATAAAACAAGCGCTGTCAAAAATAGACCCTGCAAAGAGTTTGAATGTGGTCCAAACTAACTAGACTAACGGTGCAAGGAGCCATTAAATAACTGTTTTCTTAACTCGTCAATGGTCGTGACTGCCCGTTAATATTTCTTACTGGCAATTAAATAGTATTTCCCATAATTATTACAATTTTTTTTCTTTATTACTAAGGGGTTTATTCAGCATATTATCTTTTTGTTGTGAAATCTTTATTTTTATAATGTAAACATAAGAATACATTTTATATTGTTGGTCATATTTAAAGATGAACATTTAGAATCAGAAATCAGAAAGAGCTTTTATTGCCAAGTATGCTTGGAAGGAACTAGTTTTAGTGTCATAAGCTTCCAGTTCACAGAGACAACAACGATAAGTGAACTTCAACAACGATGAGTGTTCCAATTCAGGTCCTGAGAGACGATGGATCACAGGAACTTGAATTTCTCCACTGCAGTCACAGTGCTGTCTATGGGGAGAGTGCAGGGGGGTTTATCCTGAAGTCCACGATCATATCCACTGTTTTGAGCGTGTTGAGCTCCAGGTTGTTAAGACAGCTCTTTAACCTCCTGTCTGTAAGCAGACTCGTCGCCATCTTGGATGAGGCCGATGAGTATGGTATCATCTGCAAACTTCAGGAGCTTGACATAGGGGTCTTTAGATGTAATGCAGTCCCATGTTGACTGCATCATCCACAGACCTGTTTGCTCAGTAAGCAAACCGCAGGGGGTCCAGTAAGGGACGGGTCCACTAAAGTCCTTCAGATAAGCCAGAAACAGCTTTTTAAATAACTTCATGACGACAGACGTTAGAGCCACAGGTCTGTAGTTATTAAGCCATGTTATCTTGGGTTTCTTTGGAACAGGGATGCTGGTGGAGCGTTTGAAGCAGGAAGGGACTTCATACAACTCCAGAGATCTATTGAAGATCTGTGTGAAGATGGAGGCCAGCAGGTTAGCACAGGTTTTCAAGCAGGCTGGTGTCACACCGTCTGGGCCTGGTGCCTTCCTTCTCTTACTCTTCCTAAAGACCTGGGGCACATCTTCTTCACTGATCTGAAGTACAGGTGTGGGGGAGAGGGTATTGCTTGAGGTGTCGCAGCTATTAGAACAGCATGGCTTCGTAGTAGAAGAGTCCGGGTGCTGAATTGGCCTGTCGCAGTCCAGATCTTATACGTATAGAGAACATGTGGCGCATCATTAAATGGAAAATACATTATAGATTACTAAAAACTCTTCAGCAGCTAAAAAAATATATCGGGCAAGAATGGGACCAAAACACAAAACTCCAGAAACTCACAACCTCGATGCCCAGATGTCTTAAAACTGTTTTGAAAAGAAGAGGAGATGCTGCGCCATGGTAAACATGCCCCCGTCCCATCCATTTTGAGTTCTGGAGCAGGCATCAAATTTGAAATGAGCTCATTTTGTGCATAAATTTTAACATTTCTCAGTTTAAAGATTTTATTATTTATTGTGAATAAAATATTGGCTCATGTGATTTGAAATTCATTTAGCTTTCATTTCATACAAATTTAAAAAACGTCTGAACATTTCTGGAATTCGGGTTGTATTTCATTTAATTATGTTTTTTAAAAGCCTGATGTATCAAATATGATGCTCCACAAAAAACACATATGCAAACCCTTTTCTTTAATATTTTGCCTAATAAAATGTCCCGTTTAAAAAAATATATATTTTCCTGACTATTATTTCAAGCTTTATAGGGTAAAGTGCACATTCCTGGACTTATTGTGAATGATTTGTTGGTGCACAAATGTTAGTCTTTGTAATATTTCATTAAACAAAAGTCAGACAACCAACCGTCTGACTCCAATTTTCTACCTAACACCCATTTTTTACAATCCAATCAACTACAGATGGTAAACTCAAGTCCTGCTCTAAATAATTTCTATTTGATTCCAAAATATGACACACTATAAAAGCAAAATTATTGTAAATGACATTTCAGGTTGACTTTAAATAAATCACCACTAGTGACCAAACAATCCCCTGATTATATATCATTCTGATGTCACAAGCAAGCATTTAGACAGAAAGTATTAGGGAGGGGAGAACACGGCGTCAGACCCGAGACTAATGTATCCTCTGAGATCTGTTAGCCCCATGGAGAGAGAAAACAGACAGAAATATAAGAGGGATAGAGGGAAAGAAACTTCACTGGCAGGTCAGCAGACAGTCTAAAATCTGTCATGAATTATCCCAATGTATATGGTTGCAAAAGAGAACAAGGACTCTAGTTTGGGGTTCACTGCTACTTTAGAAAACTTAAGCCCTGAATAACCTCTCTCGACTGACCTTCAAGTCATACTATCCCAGACTCACTACCCTCAGAAAAACTGAATCAGCAGCACCCTGCCTGGATCTAAACCCAATCACCTCCTCTGAGTCCATGAGGGCAAACATTCATTAGAATAAAAGCCTGGATACTCCGCCAGCACACACACACACACACACACACACACACACACAAAAGCTTTTTCCTTCAGACTGTGATGGATCTATCCTGGAGGAAAGCCACTGACTACCGATGCCTAGAGATTCACAGCTGCTTTTTGATATTCTATGCATGAGCACTTACTTTTAAATGCAGCAAATAAGATGTACGACTAAACAAGAAGGCAGAAAGCACAGAGATTCAGCGTCATACCGTTGTTGCAGAAAATGTTTAACATTTACACCACACTGACAGCCAAACATTCCCCCGAATCAACTATACTGCAGCAACAAAATCATTGAAAAGCTAAGAAACTTGTTAAGAAAGCATTATATACCAGCATTCTAACATGGATTGTAACTGGATTATGGAGTGTATTTCATATACAATTTTACTGGCTTTAACTGTTAAAGATGTATCAGTTCAGTATGTAATTGTGAATAAATGAGACCTCAGTGACATCTTAATGTGAGAGAAGCTGAAATTTCTGGTATAATTTCCAGCACTCAAAATCATCTGTCAAGAAACCTAATTAGCATGGATTTTTTTTCCCACTGAGTGACCCATGGGTGGAGATGGAGGTTAAAAGGCTAAACAGAGGGATACACCAGTTCACAGGCTTTCAGAAGTAAGAATGACTCATAGTAAACACACAAAAGACAGAAAAATATCTCTAATTAATGAGAAACTTGACCCCAATTAGAATTAACCCGAGTCTTTGAACAGAGATGGATATCTTTAAAACCATTTCCCTTGCTTTTATCTCGTCGTACAAATATTAAAATTATCCACAAGAGAATATAAAACCCAGCTTGAATTAATATTCAGTGCTTGGATATGAATGCATGGGATGAGAGTGGTATAGATACAAGGCATTGATTTTCCAACAACCTTAATCGATAACCAGTCCACATGAAAGAAAATCATACTAGTACTCAAACCCCCGGCATACAAAAATAGATTTGAAGGGACACCAAATGTAGAAATATGTCAGATCAGTGCTACTCAAATAAAGTGCAGCAAGCATGATGTAGGCTATAACTTGGAAATGAGTTAGCATTTTAGCATTTCAGGTTCCATTGTCCCTGTTGATGATTTTTTTGCTTAAATGTCTGAAATAAGGTCTGTGTGTTAACACAAGCTCAAGATATTATGTTTTATTCTACAACATAAAAAACATTAGTAAAACCAACTTGTGATTTTTTTTCAAGCTTTTACATGTCTTCAAAAAGGCGGTTACTAACAAGTGGCTAAATGGGTTTAAACTAGACCTACTCAAAATAGCTGCTAACTATTTCTCAAAAAATGCTCGTATTTATGAAAATCCAGCATTTCCAGTTATTCTATATTTCTGCATTACTTCACACACAACAGAAGTGAAACAATATTACTTTGTATGGATAATATCTATTGATACTGCTCTTCATAACACTGCTGTTGGTCAGTCACCATGACTTCTTGACAGTTTGACATTGCATCAGATTGGAATCCAATAACTACTCGTCTCTCTGAATTAGGATGTTGCTCAATATTATGTGTAAAACATGACTAAATTCTTGCAAATGATCAACCGCATCCTAAATAAGCTGACACAATGTAGTGCTCGTGAAACAGTGCTAATTGTTTTCATCACACCACAGAACATGTTTTAAACAAAGCTGCATCTGTAACAAATGCCCACAGCAGGGTGTTGTCCCCTGGGCTTATCTCAGCCAGACACCTTGGAGTCGTGCTCTGGATGGATCTCCAGTTGGTATCCTATGGCTTTTCCATCTGCTCTGATTTTCAGATAGTACCTTTACTAATGTGACACCACTTTAGACCACAGCCGAGTTGCACTACAGACGTTCACACGTTCTTATATAAATGGAACATATAGTTCACACTAAAGGCTTAGTAACTACTAGCTAGTGTGTAACTAACTCTACTTTATTCGGTTTCACAATTTGTACATAAGGCAGAATGTACACACTAAAAATAAAGGTTTCAAAAGGGATGCCATAGAAGTACCATTTTGGGTATAAGAATAAATACATTTTGGTCACACTTTATTTCTCGCCATTAACTCCAAATTTGCTGCATATTAATAGTAAGTTAGTTGCTAAGTTTAGGTAATGGGTAGGATTAAGGGATGTAGAATATGTGCTTTATAAGTATTAATAAACAGCTAACATGTTAATAATAAATGCCATAAGCAACTAGTTAATAGTGAGAATTGGTCCCTAAAGTGTTACCGAAATTGTAAAGAATATATGAAAGAAATATAAGAATAAATTAAAGAATAATACATTTAATTAATTTTACACACACACACATGCACACACACACACACACACACACACACACACACACACACAAGAATACTTATGCTCCCAACCACTAGAATAAAGAAGTAACTTTAAATGTACTTCCACAGTGTTGTAGGAGTAAAACAAGAATAAATATCTGCCAAGACTTCAACTTAATTCAAAGGGAAAACAAGCTTCCATACCACACTTACAACTTCAATTTTCAATATTTCAGTTTTTAAAGACATTTTATATTTGCATCCCAAGGAAATACATGTATCTTGATTTAAGGAAGATTAGACTGTGTTGGAAAACAAAACATAAGATATTTAGTGCAATGCATGCAACATTTAATACCATTACTTTAAGACTGTAAGTTGGGACTTAGTGCCCCTTTATGTCAAAACTAGCCCAGGATTGTGCTGGATGCAACCTGGGTTTTCTGAGGCATCCAACACAATCCTTGCCACGGAAAAGCAAACCGGGAGGTCTTTTGAAGTCCTGTCACTAGCCTTTTAATGCCAGTGATACACCTCAGAAATAATCGACCTGATTTATTCCGTCAACCTGTTATCATGTCATCTAATTAACTTACTCCCTAATGGCAATGCGCTCCAGGGGGAGAAAGTAAACCATGTGATGCGCTCAGCTTCCTGTGTCCTGGAGCAGGCGTATCAAATGTCACTCCCATGTGATTTAATACTCGTGCGGTGCAAACGCACTCCATCAACACATGCACATCTGCTTGTGCCAAAATGAGAATGGAAACCAGATAGATGTGTATTTTTGGCACAACGCTATGAACAAAATTTCATTCCGAATATATCACGATTGATATATGTGGCTAAAGTAAAGCTGGACAGTGAATGGAGATGCTTATTTATACGACAAACTCACTCATTTCTCTGGAGCTGTAGAATCAGATCTTCTCCTCCCACAGTAATTTTGACCTCTGCCTCAGATGGATGCTGGGAAGGTAAATCAATCAGTTTAGAATAGAATTACCCAATAAATTCCATTATGCAAAAATGGTGGTAGATACATGATGATGTTAAAAAAATACAATGAAGTCATATTACAGGTATTATATACACAGTGGGAGAGCATACTCAAGAAGAATATACTGTATATTCTGTATACTATATCTATTTATATATATAGTGAGAAAAACTAAATTAAGCAAATATAAACGAAATATATCCTAAAAACAAAGAAATATTCCAAGGGTCTTAGTATAGTCATAATTCTAATCACTTATCACAAAAGCTACTTTGTTAAACTGATTAGTTGAACTTTGCTTTACATAAGGTCAAATCTTTTTGCTTCTATATAAACACAAGATGATTGTTCGGTTATTTTAAATCATTTTGGATAACATACTCTAATATAAATTAGTTCAACTTCTCACTGATATTGTTATTATGAAATATAATGTAGGCCTATTGAATTAATGTGGAGCTTAAACATATAAAGCACAATGAACCTGTGATGCACAACTAACAGACAGATTCTCGTTCTCAAAACAACACTACTTTCAGTCAGCATTACCTGAGAGCCCTCATGAGATCTCTTGTGTCTGGCTGGGCTGATCCACTGTGGATAAGTGATGAAGTGCTCCAGGTTGTCATGGATGCGAGATGAGTCTCTATGCCAATCTAACAACAAAAATCACGTGACCAATAAATAACCAATCTGACATAATTTCTTGCCAAAGAGTTCCAGCGCTCAGTGTATTTTATTCCACGCAGACTTCTACGAAACACAGCAACGAGCATCCGATATTATTTTACAACGAGGACTATATATAATAACACTCACCCGTATGTGTGTCCTCGCCATGTGCAGCGCATCTTAAAGATAGATGTAAACAACAACATAACAACAAAAATAATCGGAACTGCACTGCGCCCGCGACCATGCAGCGATTTAAATGCACGCCCTGAAGCATCATAAATGTAAAAATTTAAAATGTACGAAATAAACGAGCCGTGCACGATGAATTATCATCGATTATGAACTGCATTCATGATGAACAGCACCGGTATGTGTGTGTCTGCAGAGATCGACTGAGGCAGACTGAGGAGCGCATCTTTATCACCCTGATACAAGCACCTCCCCTCCTCACCACCATTCATAAAAACATCTATCTATCTATCTATCTATCTATCTATCTATCTATCTATCTATCTATCTTACATTGTCTCGTCTTTACCATACTAATAGATCTCTACAATAAAAAATACATGATTTAAGATGAAGATTAATTCAATGAAAAAATATCTTCAATGGCATGTACAGTTGTTACAGTCACTACATGCTGCTCTACATTTACTCACTGTTATAATTTAAGGACAAAATTAGGTCAGGGATACCCAATATATCCTTAGATGAAATAAAATACTCTGTGGCACCAAAATAACTAGCATAGAGATAAGTGTAATTCATTCAAAATAAAAGAAACCGATGTCCATCAGCAGCCTGCATGCTGAGTGAGCTATAATAATGACCTTGTCTAAAATATTAGTGGTACAAATATCAAGTTCATGCTTGGTCTTGAAAGGCATTTACAGTTGTTACGGTGACGGTGTACATTCGCTGTTATATTTTAAGCACAAAACGAGGTCAGGGATACCATATTACACACCCGGGTTATACATAGAGAGGATTGGGCGAGTGCCCTGGGGCACCAAGTGATTAAGATAATGACTAGACCTTTCAAATATTTTGTAAATATTTTAAACACGGATATAAATAATTGCGATTGGGTCAGGTATTTGCCCCAGTATTTGCGTTTTTAAGTAATACAATAGTTCAATAAAAAAATAAGTTTACATGTAGAGATGTATGCTACATTGTATTACTTTTTTTTGCCTGATAATTTGTAATAATTCATAATTTAATAATTCCTTTGTCAAGGAAAATAGTTTCAAACAGTCACATCTGAACCGCTGCGCATCTCCATTCAAACACACAATAATCAATTGAATGAATGATTCAGTGATAAAATCAGTGACTTGCCGCCACCTGCTGCATTTTTTTAAGTGTCATTTCAGTTATTTAAATCCTTTCAATCAAACAATAGTTATATATTCAAAATGTTATATTTAAAACATTAATATCACAATATTGATATTAATTTGAACATCCATGCCACCTCTTAGCCTCTGTAAATGTCTGTACCTTTTAAATTAACCTACATGTCACCTTTGTAGTGGAACTTTTGTTAATATTGATTTCTTTTGATTGGTAACTTATTTTTCTTATTCTAACTGTCTTTATTCAATTTTTTATTATACATTTTGGAAAAGCTTATAGAATATAGATTTTTGAATCTGACACAATTACATACTTTTAATAAAATTAGAAGAGAAAAAAGCCCCTGTAAATCAAGGAGTCAAATATTACCTTGTAAATGGGAAGGCTAATTTTTGCTATTGATCAGAAGGTGCTCCAGAATTTTTGAGAGTCCTCTTATTTTTTTTTTAGATGGGGGGGGGCACTTCAGATGTGGTCACACTAGGGCACTACACTGTGTTAATCCGGGCCTGTTACACACTACACACAACATTGTGTGTAACATTGGCTTCAGAACAGCTAGCACAGAGAGTAGTGTAGAGGGGAGATGTTGCTGCTTGCGGTGATTCATTAAAACTAGAAGCACATATAAGGAGAGAGATATATTTCAAGATCAGACTACATGCTGAATGAGCAATAATTCTGTGATTTCATCTAATTGCATGCAACATCAAAGTACTGGAAGGACCAGCACACACCATATCAGATCTTTGACAAAATCTAAGCTTTGTTATTACATTTTTAAAGCAAAAATATGGGTTGCAGTGGGGGCCAATTTGTAACATTATATAGTTTTTTTTTTTGTGGTAATCAACTTTATACCACAAATGCTGTGGATTGAGCTCAACTTAAACAGCTCTTTAAACAATGCACAATTTATGTGCTTTTATGGAATTATAATTTTCACATTTTTGATTGCAAATCATCCAAAATTGGCCCCATTTACTTATATCATCCTCATCCCTCACCAAAACTTTATTAATTGTAATAATTTTTGCTTGTTTCTTTTTTTAAAGAAGAGGGCAAACATCTGTTTTTGTTGTAATCAAATATAACAAAATGCCATAGACTGAGTTTGACCAGAAATATTTCTTAAATGATTTAATTCTCATTTCATTAAATGTGCCCCATTATACAGGATATGTAATGACACTGAAATTTGGCTGGAGAAAAACAGACTTTTTAAAGTCATCACCACACAGAGAGGAAACAGTGGGGGGTGAGGTGAAACAGATGCTCATCCCTGCAGCAGAGAATAAGATCCTTGTGTCATTCCTCATCTCCACTAGGAATCTTATGGAGAAAAATAACATGGAAACATCCCCCTTCAATCTGCTTCTTTTCCTCCAAACTAGACAATAAACCATTAAAAACAGAACGTTTTTATTATTATTTATTAAATACCAAAGGAAAAAAATCACTTGTATTTGGTCTGGTACAGTCTTTTAACCATGTGATCAACACTGGTCGCTTTCCAGAATATCTGGATGTTCCTCCCAGAACTGATCTCCAATCATATCACAGGAATGACTTGTGACCTTCTTTCTTGTCCGTGTTACATTCATTTCAGTCTCTGCTTCATCTGGCCGCTTGATCCGTTTAGTTGTGGTTTCATTCACCTAAAGTAAAGAATTTGAGAATGAATAATTTCACTTAATAGATGATTTAAAGAAAACATGTTTTGCAGCTGAAGCTTACCTTTTCCCATATTAAAGTCGTGCCTTTTTTGAGCATTGATGATTCATTATTGTAATTGATATTGAACTCGGAAAACAAAATCTCATTCTTATCTGCTGCTTGTGTTCCCTGTAAATGGGAAAAGTATGCAACTTTTTAGTTTCTTCATTACACTAGTTATATGATATGAACAGACAAAAAAACTGTACTGGAATTAGGTGTGTTTAAACGTATATGGAGAAATCAAATCTAATAATGCACAATTAAACATTTATGTATTATATTGGCAGAGCACCGATTATGTTTCTGGTTAAATCTCTTTATTGGATAATATCCCTAAAAGACAGACAAAACCTAGACAACTTTTAAATACTGCCGTGTTCATATTACATTAGTGACAAGCATTCTCAATCCAAATTCTCGATTCAAATCTATATGAAAAAAATCAGAACAAACATAAAGATACTCAATTAAACAAAAAATACTTAAATTGTTCATACACGGAGTCTTTCCTCAGCTTGCACTGTGGTCAGTCCACCTTTCTGCACCAGCGTCCAAAACGTAGTGTTGTACAAATTGTTAATGTGACCTGAATAGATATAACAAATGTGAAATGTAAAAATTATGAAATTATGAAACAATTCTAACTCCATTGTTAAATATTTAAATAGTCTCTATAGCTAGACATTCGTTTAAGACACCTTGAAATACTGGATTGTATTTTAAATGTTAATGCATAATCAAAATACAATATATTTATGTTATTAATGCTCCAATACAAGCAAACATGTTAATATTACCATATTAACAATCAAAGGCTTGTCATGAAATAAAGTACAATCACAGGAAATTTCAAAAGTAAAAATGATTCTACTTCATACTATTACACATTTGTATCACTAAATCTACAACTAAATACATTCACTTACAATCTGCCTGTCTCCAGCTCAGATAGTCTCTTAGGTTAAGATTGCTCGGATACAGAACCACCCTGCCATCAAAGCTGGGAGGGTACAGCAGCGACTGCTCCCCAAAATACTCCTTCCAGTAGTAAACAAAGCTAGAGGAAAACTGGGACGTCACATGGGTCATCAGTTTACTGTAGAGAGAAAGAAAAACACGAGTTTCCTAGTCAGCATAACACCGGACAACCATGTTCTAGCTGTGGTGTTTGGCATCAAGATGGAAAGCAGATTACGGCAATGTGTTTATTTACAACAATGTGTCAGCATTGTACCTGGCCCTTCTTTTGAACCAAGTGGTTGATCTTTTGAACACAAAGCTGAACTCATCACTCTGTCCATAGGCTATAGTGATGTCCTCCAGCTCTTCCATGACCGAACGGGCACTGCGGCTCATCAAACCCAGAGCTCGGTTATCATTGGGTTTCATGAAGTTATGCTGCTCAGAAAACCTGGAATCATAATGATTACTTAGAAAATCACTTCAGTCATCACTCATATTCTACCCTCCACGAAATTGAACAAACACAAGACTGCAATAGCATGTTGTAACTGTACAGAAGCACTTACTTGTGGAAGTTGCGTCCATCTAGCCGAACCACAATGTAACAGTTTCTCAAACATGTGTCGTCGAGCTCAAAGTTTCTCACGTATTCAAATTTGCTTTTGGCCATGACAGACGATGTGCTGAATTTAAGATTTAAGAGTGTCTTGTGCTCTGTAAGCCCTCGAATATTGACCGATAACAGTCTCAGCATAAGGATATCAGGAAAAATACGATTATTTAATATGTTGAACTTAAATCATATTGTTAGTTCAGAATATTTGTGAGGCGTAACTGCTTAGCTGTGATCCAGAAAGCTCATCGTCATGAATTAAATGTTAATTTTCATGCCTCAGGAAGAACTTCAAAGATTGTTTGTCTAAAAACGCGTTGTATTTTTAAATATTTAACATTATACTGTTTACAAAATATTATTATTTAACCGGAAGTATGTTGTGTCAAAACTCACATGTGCGTATAAGCGGTCATTGTATTGGTACGTCACCCTATACAGTCCCTCAATATACAGTTCAGAAAATGTTGTTCCGCCGCACAGTTTACGAAAGATCAGCCGCTTCAGAAGATATAAAAGCGTTTAATTTGTGTCAGATGCATGACTTGCATTTTTAATAGAACGAGATGTTTCATTGGCAATTTTGAGGAGCGTTAAAAGATCATGCAAAGAAAAGCAAGACAAAGTGAAGCTGGTCAGGCTTAGATTTGTTTGGTCAAGTATGTTTATTTTATAAGCAAAAAAGGTATAAATGTATAAATGGTCTTCCCACAGCCTGTCATCATGTCACATTTCCATTTTTGTTAGATTAAAAAAAACATATTTAGAAAAATAAACTGTAAATCCCAAACCTTCACTCCTAAAACATTGCACTCAGAGCAGTTATAAATGAATACATTTATATTATAGAAATAAATGTGTTAAAGAAAGACAGAACATTCAATCAAAGCATTATTCACTCAAAGTCACTCAGATGTGATAAAACCGACACATTAGTACTTGCTTTTAGTACTAATATTTTTCATTTTAACGTGGTAGGTGTTAACACATCTACTGTTTATAGGTATACTGATCACATCCTCTGGATGAGCATAGCAAACAACACTCTTAAACAAACATAGATATGAAAAGTGAAGTGATGATAAGGTCCTCCACCTCAGCAGCGGTCGTCTTTCACAATCAAAATGTCTGCATTAGTGTGCCTAAAAAACAAACACCCTTTTCAGTGATTCAAAATCCCAGCATCCATACCATAACACTAGCTAACTAGCAGCTAAATCCATACTGTAATGCTGTTATCCTATACACAAACAGAAGCAAATGAATGGACTCACATTCTCTGCACACACAGGGTGCATTCATTGACGTATGTGATGCCATCATTACCACATACGGGAGAGTAGTTGAGAGGGCATGCTTGATTGATGCTCAAATCACCACATGCAGGCTGTGTTGAAAACTCTGTTCTTCTAAAGTAGAAAACTCAGAAGAGAAGACCAGGAGACTTCGGATTCGATCGTCAGCAGAATTTCTTTATTCTATGACATGTGTTGTTATCTGCAGTCATCGAAGATCTCATCTAAGTCATTTTCACAGGGTATCTTATAGACAGAATTGGAGGAGGGATTCTTAGAGGTGGAGACAAACATCAAACAAAGCAAACATCTGAGGGAGGCGTTAGTTAATTACAGGAACCTTCCCGTGGTCCAATAAACCTAACAAAGGTTGAATCTGACTCCTTGATCTTACCATTAACATAAGAGACAAAAGGCACCGTTGTCTCGAGCTCAAATGGTCAGGAAACGCTCTCAAACATCTGTATTTCCTGACACTTTCTTTAGTCAGGAAGTGTATCTAAATTAAACATTTAAAATAAAATTTGTAATCCTTCAATCCCTCTTTGAGAGTTCTAATAACTCTCACAAAAATACAAATTTAGACACTTAAAAGTTAATTCTTGTAACTTGTAATCGTTACAGGCACAGTGTACATGTTCTGTGTTGCTTATATGTAATTGCATGCTGACACAGAAACAAAACATGCAATTAGTTTTGCTGAAAGATCGTATGTGAGTCTCTCTGCGTTGTGTATTTTTTCTTCTTCTTCTTCTTTCTTCTTTCTTTCTTGTGTGATAGTTGGCAATGGGTCTGGTTGTTTTCTAGAGGTTGTGGCTTCATCCGCAGGTGAGAAGGGTGGTGCATATGGATCTCAGGACAGCCATCAAATGGTATCTGCACAGAGGAGAAAGAAACACAAACAAGAGAGACCAACGGCACAGAGCAGTATTTGTTGTAGAGTCTGCAAACATTAGGGTTGTATCCTCTGTTCAAAATATAGTCTGCTATTGTTGTTCCTTCTTTCCCTATTTCTCAATTCCTGTGACACCTAAAGAACAGTGAGGAAAGGATGGACTAATGGAGGAAAGGCCTATGAGGAAATCTTCACCTCAGGGTTGGCCCCGAAGCCTGTTGCTTTCGGTTCTTCCTGGGCTCCTCACTGGTTCTTGTGTCTGCCCTATCCTATCCCTGCAGGGGGAGGAACAACCTTACAATGTGACACATGTTTCTGACATGTAACACATCTCTTGACTGTTTCAGTGGCTGCGTTTCTGAATTTTGGATTCCACCATTGATTTGAGAACCTGTGATTCATCGTTGCTGGACCACTATGACCCAAACTGTGTATTTGTTGAGCCAAATATGGCAACAGTGATTCGGGAGCAACATACTTTCCCCCTTTGGTCCAGCAGCCGGATGAATCCACAGTGGCTCCTTTGTCTAACCATGTCCATGCTTCATATAGAGGAACGTCTTTATACAGATCAACGATTGATTCAGGAGGTAGAATTATCTTCTGTGCTGTACTACCTGAACACACTTGTACAGTTGCATAGAAACAAGCCTGTTTAGCCGCTACATCAGCAAGAGCATTACCTTTAGCTTCCGTAGTATTAGTTGTGAGATGTGCTTTCACTTTGATCACTGCTAATTTCTTTGGGAGTTTCATGGCAAACATTAAATCTTTCACTAATCCAGCATGCTTAATGGGGATCCAGCAGAAGTTAGAAATTTTCTGGTTTGCCAAATGACACCAAAATCATGAATTACCCCAAAAGCATACCTGGAATCTGTGTAGATATTTGCAACCCGATCCTGAAGCTAGCGTGCATGCTCTAGTTAAGGCTACTAGTTCTGCAGCTTGAGCTGAAAAATGATCTGAAGACGACCTGAAGCAACTACTTCAGTGGTGGAAGTTACTGCATATCCTGCTCGTCTGTTACCTTCAATAACTTGAGCTGAACCATCAACAAACAACTCCAATTCTGCTCTCTATGGGAGTTTCTGCTATTTCACTTGTCGCTGCATATGTAAGCGTAACACAATCATGAGTCATTTCGCCTTCATCCTCTAACACAAATTCAGTCATTGCAGACATCATACATGAGGATGGGTTCGTGACTGGTGCACGCTGTATAACAATATTCGGGCTGTGAGAGTTGCTAACCAATTTCCCCAACGGGAGGAGGTGACAGAAGTGACTTTTGCTTGATTCATTAGTGCGGACACTGCGTGTGGGCATTTTACGTTTACAGTCTGACCTAACACCATTCCTGATGAAGCCTGAAGCGCTAGATGAACTGCCTGTACTGCTCTGAGGCATGGGCCCATACCTTGAGCGACTATGTCAAGTTTACCGAATAGTAATGAATTGGGCGTAAGCTGCCCCATGATCTTGCATTAGACATGCAGTCATAAAGCCTAAGTGTTCATGGACATAAAGCACAAAGGGTCTATCAGATTGGGCAATTCCTAATGCTGGTGCTTGACATAGTGCTCTTTTCAAATCATTAAAAGCTTTGAGATGAAGTTCTTCCATACAAACAGTATCTGAATCTTTACCATGGCCTTTCAACAAATCATAGAGAGGCTGAGCCATCGAGGCATAGTCTTCAATCCAAGGTCTACAATAACCTGTTGTTCCTAAAATGAGCGGAGTGTTTTAATGGTATTAGGCGGAGGTATGGCTTTGACTGAAGCCGCCGATCCTGTGTAATGGATCTATTTCCTGCACCAATTGTTTGACCCAGAAATGTGACTTGCTTTTTAGCAACTTGAGCTTTGTGAAAGCTGCATTTGTGTCCTTTTATGCAAATAGTCCAACAATGATGCCAATTCAGTTTGATGTACCTCATGATCTGTTGAGGCAATCAAAATATCATCAACATATTGGATCATAGTGGACTGTTTTACCGGACATTCTGGGTCACACAAATCACGCCTGACAGCCTGATGATATATGGTTGGGGAGTTTTGAAATCCCTGTGGCAATCGTGTCCACTGGTATTGTTCATAGTCAACTGTGAAAGCTAACCATGGCTGGCTGTCAGAGTGCAACGGTACAGAAAAGAATCCATTAGACATATCAATTACAATCTAATGGTAAGCCATTACAAATTGTAGATGGATCTGCCACTAGGGGGGTGATTTTTTCAATATGTTTATTGGCTACTCTGTAGTCTATTGTAAGTCTCCATGTCCCATTAGATTTCTTGATGGGCCATATGGGTGAATTACATGGACTGTTGGTTTTAACTAGCACTCCTTGCATCAGCAAATTTTCTACAATAAGTTTGATTCCCTGTATAGCTTCCTTATTAATCGGATATTGTTTGGTGACGGAGGTGGAGTTCCTGTCAATTTAACTGGTTCTACACCTGTCAACAACCCACAATCATCCTTGTCTTTAGCCCAAATTGGATGATTCTGTAAGAAAACATACTCGGGAGGGGTTGCATTATTGGTAGAAATCTGTGCTGAGGAAATTTTATGCTAGTAGATTCTGAGGACATGTCTAAAGTTAGATTTATTTGTCTCAGAAGATCCATGCCTAAAATTGCACCTGTATTTAATGGAGCGCATAGTAATTTTGTAGTCAGAGTTTTTGGGCCAAATTGTACCTCTATGGGCGGAGTTTCATACAAAACTGAATCTTCACCTATTACACCAGTTAAACAAAGTTTAGTCTTCTTGTATGGGATGTTTAAACCTTGTGCCAATTTTGTAGGAATTACTGTAATTTCTGCACCTGTATTAAGCAAAAATCAATCTCTTTCTTTTATGCTACCTTTCACAAAAATTCTTTACAGGGGAAAGGTAGCTACTCACAGCCCCAATAATTAGTTTTCCTGGTCTTGTTGTGCTCTTAGAAGAGCCTGAACTAACTGTCCTATAGTTTCAGTGGTCACTGGCGGAACTACTTCAGGGTTGTGTGCAGGCTGAGAAGGAGCAGAATTATGCATAGCATTTCTTTTACTATCTTGCAACTTCTTCCTACACTCTTTCTCCCAATGTCCAAATTTTTCACAGTATTTGCATTTGCTTTCTCTTTAGACCATCTATTGTCTTGTTTCGTTGTGTTAAACGTAGCTGCTGCTACTCTTACTTTTGCTTTGACATCAGCATCTCTTTCCCATGTAGTTAACCTGTCTAGGTTACTTCTGAGAGTTCTGTTAGACCAAGTTAGATCTAAGAATGGTAAAGCTTTTCTGTATTCAGCTACAAGGCCATCTGACCAGATACGAACCAAGGGTCCCTTGTCATCTAGCACACTTTCAGGGTCATCAACAATTCCACTGTAGATTACAGCTGACTGACAAAATCTCTCAGTATATTCACTCACAGTTTCTTCTTTCCTTTGCACACAGGTAGTAATTCTAGACCAATCTATTTTGGGTCCTAAGATATTCTTTAGGATTTTCAAAATACCTTCTCTTAAATCACCCTTACTGGCATTTCGTAGTTCAGAAGTGACAGCAGATTCAAAACTGTTGAATTCAGATTCAGTTAGTATTTGTGACATCAGCTGCGTGACTTCTGTCACGACATGTCATAAAGACGCATTTTACTGATCAATGTTCTTCTAAATTCAGAAAAATGTGTGCGTGCTGCTGGTAAACTTTGAGATAGTCTCTATATCTTTAGGACCTAAAGCTTTGGCAACAGTTTGTATTTGCACCACAGAAGAATTGAGAGGAACACTATCAGTTTCCTCAATCCCCTGAGATCTCCTCCTCGCACCACACACATTGAAGGAATTTACAGGCACATCAGTTACTGATTGGAGAGCTACATCTGTTTCAAAAACGCTTGTAAATCAGGGTAAATGTTATCAGGCTGACTTACTTCCACATCAGTTTTTGCCTCTTTCTTGAGGTTCAATTTCTTGGTCAAAGTGTATATTCTAGCACGGAGTTCATTGTTCTGTTTCTCTAGCTCTGAGTTACGCTGAGACTGTTGTGTCGCTAGCGTTACACTGAATTCCCTGTGACAACAGATAATGCCTTTCACATTGTTCTTACGAATACTTGCTCCTAGTACCTTTTTACACTCATCTACTGACCAAGTCTTGTCTGGATGAATCTCATATTTCTGCGTTAGTTCTTGTCTAACTTTTTCAGTGACTATTAGGTCCATTTTTTTTTCTAACAGTGTTTTGAATTCACTATCTGACCACAGAGGAGTCGCAAGACCACTCTTTTCTGTGGTTGGAATCAGCCTAGCATTCATTCTAACCATTTTGTAAGTTTCTTCGGTACCACACAAACAAAACAAACACTTCTCTGATTAACAGAGGGTACACTTGTTTTTTTTTAGCACGTAAATGCTAAAAAACCTTCCCTGCCTGAAACAACAGAGGATAAACCAAAAATTAGCACGTAAATGCCAAAATCTTCCCTGCCTGAAAGAACAGAGGATAAAATTTCATCTCTAAAAGCAGAACTTTAGAGGATAAACTCTTCCCTGTCTGAAAACAGAGGATAAACGTCCCTGCCTACAAGAACAGAGGATACTTTTATCTCTAAAATCAAAAAAACTTTAGAGGATAAACTCATCTCTAAAAATAAAATTTTTTTAGAGGATAAACTCTTCCCTGCCTGAAACAGAGGATACACGTCCCTGCCTACAAGAACAGAGGATAAAACAAAATTATTAGCATGAAATGCTAACCTTCCCTGCCTGAAACAGAGGATAACTTTTAGTTAAACAAACCCTACAGATGTATGTTAACTCTTCTCTGACGGCACAGAGGATACACTGGTCTTAGGTTCTTTTGGAATAGAGACAGCACACTCACCACAACCCTTTTGGTTGAGAGAAAAATTCAGTCTGGGAATCCTTGTTCAGCTTGAAGTTTCGCTGGATTCCAAAAGATGCAGATCTTTGTTTTAGCTTGAAGTTTTTCAGGTGAGGAAGCTGGAACTCTATCCGGGACACGGCAGCATCTGTTGAAAACTCTGTTCTTCTAAAGTGTAGAAACTCAGAAGAGAAGACCAGGAGACTTCGGATTCGATCGTCAGCAGAATTTCTTTATTCTATGACATGTGTTGTTATCTGCAGTCATCGAAGATCTCTTCTAAGTCATTTTCACAGGGTATCTTATAGACAGAATTGGAGGAGGGATTCTTAGAGGTGGAGACAAACATCAAACAAAGCAAACATCTGAGGGAGTTAGTTAATTACAGGAACCTTCCCGTGGTCCAATAAACCTAACAAAGGTTGAATCTGACTCCTTGATCTTACCATTAACATAAGAGACAAAAGGCACCGTTGTCTCGAGCTCAAATGGTCAGGAAACGCTCTCAAACATCTGTATTTCCTGACACTTTCTTTAGTCAGGAAGTGTATCTAAATTAAACATTTAAAATAAAATTTGTAATCCTTCAGCTGTCAGATAAAAAACACACACAATTCACAGTTATGCATCACAAATCATCTTCTAATAGGTGTTTGTTCTGAGTTTCAGTGCATAAATGGACTTACCCTGCGGTAGAGTCTTGATTTGTCCTCTGCCCCTGAAAAAATGTGTACTGTCGGATTACTCTCTTTGCAATAATTATGTTGTTAATTGCAAATGACACACATCAATGTTTAAAAATAATAATAACAGCGTTTTTTTTTTATTCCAATGGAAGTGACTTACCCACAGAGAGGATGAAGACGAGGCTCATCAGGACCACTGCTGTTCCAGTCATGATACTTAAATGAAGGGTCTCTGGATTTTAAAAGGGTAATCTGTATTTGTAAGTTCAGGCAGAGAGCTTTTACGTAGCAACTGATGAGTTCCAGCTCGTTTCTGAGTGTTGATGACCGGCAACATATAGTTTGAAAGTGAGGAGGAGGAGGAGGAGAGGTGCTGATATTTTGACGGCTCTCCACCCCACCTACCCACCGTCCCGCGTCAACAACACTGAGAACAGAGCCTCTCTATTGTTTCTCTCTTTATTAAGGGATAAACATTCCAGTCTGTCCAAAAAAAAATAGCTGAGCACAATCCAAAATGCATTGGTCTGTATAATATCCCTCAAAACAGGTCTGGCTGGGAGGTGTGTCCCTGTTTAGTGGCCCCAAAGTGAAATGAATGGAATTCCACTAAACATGTAATGCAGTTAAGAACACTTATGTAATGAAACATTTCACTACATAATTTAGCAGGCAATATTGGATTGATAAACACTTTGAACCTAAAAAGGTATATGTGTAGCAAAAGAACATCCTCTTGAAAATGTTTAGTTCTTATGAAAACGTGCTAAATGGAACTCCTTATTTTAGCAATTATATAGCGTCATAGAGGTGGAGTGAAAATGAAATAGCACAAAACAAAACATAGAAATTCTGGCAAATCTAACCAAAAATAAATCAAGTAATTAAAGCGACAAATAAAAGTTTAAAGAATCCACATATTTTAATATTTTAACAACAAAGATTTTGAGATTTATAACAATTATTGAATATACCCCATACAGACTAATTTAAATAATAAATTGAAGACATAATTAATTGCCGAAAGAAATGCATACAGGTTTGGAATGGTGAGTAAATTATGACAAAACTGTTATTTTTAGCGGACTATCCCTTTAATAATTTAAAGTAACTATAATAACTTAAAACACACACACACACACACACACACACACACACACACACACACACACACACACACACACACACACACACACACACACACACAAAGTCATAGTATTGATATACGTTTATGAATTTTTATTGTGGGTTTTGCAGTTTGAAAGCTGTAAATAATTTATTTGTGTGTGTGTTCTACAAAAAAAAAAAAAAATCAGCAAATGGGGTTGGAACAATGTGAGGGTGAATAAATACAAACAATATTTTTGGAATATTTTTTAAACAAATGTATTATTTTATTCTTCATGAATCCATTAAACAGATTCTTCAAAACTAACAAACATTCTATTTATCAAAGAATTGTGGGGGAAAATGTATCACCCCTTTTCACAACATATTAAGCAGCACTGTTTTCAACACTGATAATAAGGTAATTCATATTTGTCACGATGTACAGGAGTAAATTACATGGCTAAAAAATTACAATAGAAAAAGTTATTTAAAATTTTAATAATTTTCACATTTTAAACTGTATTTTTTTTAAATAAATGTTTCCACGTGGAACATAAGATACTTCTTAAAAAACATTTCTAGCATTTTTAGGGAAAAAGGTTTCCTTAATATACAAAGGATTAGTATTTGTTTACGTCAGATACATATTTCTGTCTGCAAGAGAAACAGGCAAATATTTCAAATATATAGAGAATCAGAAGTTTACAAAGGTTGACAACCTGTATCTAATCCCTATAGCTGTGCAATGTTTTTTTAAATGTAACACGTTAAAGGCTGATAATAATAATATAAAAAAACAGCCCACTAAAAAAAAAATTGCACAAGAGCGGACTGTTTAATGCAGCGAACTTGAACGGTACTTTTCGGCTTCCGTACTGACAGTGAACTTGGTTCAGTGCTGCACGTCTCATCTGGCTTATCACGCTACAGGTACAGTTCAGAATCAGATCCAAACCGATACAATGATACAGTTACGCGCTATTTTCCGGAACGCGTCACGCCACGCAGAGCACTGTCTGTCTGTGAAAAGCCGACCCACGGTGAGTTTAATCGTCAATATAGTTTTTACACATTGGGAAATAGTCCACATTCAACAGTTTAAGTTTTCTTTACAGAACAATTTGATGATACTGAACCTGTGTGACTTTTTAATGGCACTGAATTAAAAGACAAACGCTAGTTTTTTGGAGGTGTGTCAGAGGACGCCCCCCCATTTCAAGTCATATGATCATATAACTCCATTGTTACACTGTTTGTTAAGAGTTAAGACCTTGCAAGTGTCAGGAGTTACAAAAGCATGAAATCATTGTGTTTAATGATTATAAGTGTTTAATAGACATAAGTGTTTCATTAATGTTGGAGGTCCATATTTTTATGCATAAAATAATTATATTAATTATGACAGCAGCAGTTGAGCTGCAAAAACTCCAAACATTTATAAAACCGGATGACCGTGTTCAGCAGCATGATTTGAGAAAGACCCAAAGAGCATCTTGTGAAAATGAAGAAAAGCTAACCTTTTGTGCATAGGTGTTCACATGGCTTTTCATATTTGATTTAGTGACTTTGAAATAGTGCAAAAACTCAACGTCTTTCTTCTTACATTTCTGTGTTTAAAGGTCAGAAAGAAAATGCCTTCCCAATGCGGTCTGAGACTTTTTGACCCTTCTTTATTTATAAACCGTGTGTCTAGCTGTTCAGTTTTTAACATGTCCTTGCACAGAGTTAAACATAGGGTTGTCTTGTTTAAAAATCATGTGTAGTTATTTGATCCCTTGCTGATTTTGTAAGTTTGCCCACTGACAAAGAAATGACCAGTCTGTCATTTTAATGGTAGGTTTATTTGAACAGTGAGGGACAGAATAACAACAACAACAACAAATCCATAAAAACGCTTTTCAAAAAAGTTATAAATTGATGCATTTTAATGAGTCAAATAAGTATTTGATCCCCTATCAATCAGCAAGATTTATGGCTCACAGGTGCTTTTTATACAGGTAAGGAGCTGAGATTAGGATATGAGCACTATCTTAAAGGGATTCTCGGCTTGTTACCTGTATAAAAGACACCTGTCCACAGACGCAATCAATCAATCAGATTTCAAACTCTCCTCAATGGCCAAGACCAAAGAGCTGTCCAAGGATGTCAGGGACAAGATTGTATACCTACACAAGGCTCGGACTGGGGCTGCATGCAAGATCTCACCTCGTGGACTTTCAATGATCATGAGAACGGTGAGGAAACAGCCCAGAACTACACGGGAGGATCTTGTCAATGATCTCAAGGCAGCTGGGACCATAGTCACCAAGAAAACAATGGTAACGCATGATAACTTGAAGGACTGAAAATCTGCAGCGCCCGCAAGGTCCCCCTGCTCAAGCAAGCACATGTACCGGCCCATCTGAAGTTTGCCAATGAACATCTGAATGATTCAGAGGAGAACTGGGTGAAAGTGTTGTGGTCAGATGAGACCAAATCAAGCTCTTTGGCATCAATTCAACTCGCCGTGTTTGGAGGAGGAGGAATGCTGATCAAATGTTTAATTTTTTCACTGGATATCATATATACAGGATTTGGGACATAATTTACAGACCTTTGTACTTCAGTGGGAATTGGCTGGTCTGAGCCTGTTGAAAACAAACATTTGTACAGTTTATCTCAAACATCACATGTTAGTTTCAAGGTTTTGTATGTTATGTACTCAAGGGTTTTGGGGGGTCTCTGCCTTAAAAAAAACATTAGGAAATTGAAATAAATAATAAGCAGAAGTCTGGAGTTGCCATTTCTATAATCAGTTTTATGTAATGTTACATAGTTCATATAGATTCAGACAAGTGTAGATCTTGTATCTAATCTGAACAGTTCCAATAATGACCACATGGTGACACGAGCAGTTTGTTTTCCATTTCCTGAGTAGCCCAGGGCCTGGATCTCCACCGGACCTCAGCAGCAGCACGGAACCTTCTATGAGCTCCGCACCTATTACATCCAGCCGCATCTCAACGCTGCCTTCCTCAAACTGACCAATGAGAAGATCCACCTGCGGACTGCCCACTCAGAGCTCATTGGATACTGGAGTGTGGAATATGGGGGTCTCAATCAGGTTTTCCACATCTGGAAGTATGGTGAGAGTGACTGAATTTGTGAACGTCTAATCTATGGAGGGTTAGCAATTTTAAACATTCTTAGCGTTAATTCTGTAAACAAGTAATCTTACGAAGATTTTATATATATATATATATTATTATTGTTATTTTTTAAATGTCTAAAAGCACAATGCAGCTCACATGCTGCTCCATTAGAAACACTTCTTTCTGTCGTTGCTGTAATGGTGTTTAGACAGCTATGCTCAGCGGGCATCAGTGCGGGCAGCCCTTGCTCAAGACCCCAACTGGATTGAGCAGTACATCTCTAAAGCGATGCCCATGCTGAGCTCTCAAGATAACGAGGTGACGTACCTCGTACCCTGGAGCACAATTCAGAAGCCACCCAAAGATGGAGGTGAGAACTATATGCATTAACATTCATTGATTTTCAAAGGGGCACCAATGCATGCTCACGTGGTACTAAAGGTGATATAAACATAAGCAAAGGGAAAAAATTACATTTCAACAACTTATTGATTGAGCATAATGACTGTTTTCAAATAGGTTTCCTGAATAGTCCCCTTTCTGTCATTATAAATATGCATAAAAGTTCATAAATTGTTAACAAAAAGTTAACAGATTTCAAATGCTCTAGGTAAACTGATCTCATCGGCTTCTGTTGAAATACTGTATGTTGTTTTTTGAAGGAGTTTTCGAGCTGGCCACCTTCCAGATGAAGCCAGGCGGTCCGGCGGTGTGGGGCAAGACATTTCGGGCAGCAGTGGGCACCCACACAGGGTCAGGATACACCCACGCAGTTGGGGTTTTTCACTCTGAATTTGGGCAGCTCAATCAAGGTGAGTGTAGACAAGAAAGCAGATACATTTTAAAACAATTGCCAAATCATATTTTTTCATAGTTACAACTTGTAATTTTAAATATACAATAGCGTTCAAGAGTTTGGGTTAAGTAGCTTTTTGTTTTTGGAAAGGTAGTTTGAATACTTTTATTCAACAAAGACTCATAAAGTAGACAACAGTACAGACTTTCATAATGTAAAAAAAATCGATTTCAAATAAATGCTGCTCTTTTGAACTTTCTGTTCATCAAAGAATCATGAAATTAATGCTGTATCAGTTCATAGCGAATCTATTTCCGCTTTAAAATCACAGGAATAAATGAATAAAAAATGAATGATATTTTCCAATATGACTATTTTTTGATCAAATAAATACAGCCGTGGTGAACTTTAAAAAAAAAATCTATATATTCTGTTATTTCAGTGCATGTTTTACGGTGGTATGAGAGCGCAGACCAGCGGGCAGCGACACGGCATACATCTCATGAAGACGCCAGAGTGGTAGCAGCAGGTCAATCTTATATATTACTCATTACACAGGATATTATCATACCATTATTATCAAAGCATTCTGGGAATTTTTGTCTTGGAAAAATAATCTGTTTGTGTGTTGTTTTTTTTGCAGTTAGGGAGAGTGCAGCATACCTGGTGTCACAGAAGAACAAACTCATGTTCCCCTGTGCTTTCTCACCAATCAAATAACATGGCTTCATGGTTTGACACAGGCAAATATAGAGGAATATTTCATTGATGCAGTGCATGAGATAAGTGAACTGATAAACAGATTTAATTCTAGCACGTTCCTTGAGATGATTGTGAATCAAAATAATGCTTTGCATCACACTAAAACTTCTATCCTAAACTACTGCAGATACTCTCCGTCAGTGTCTCGTAACATGTCATTATTTTTCTAAATAAATGCTTACATGTCAAAATCCAAAAATTGAATTTCCCAGCATGACGTCACAGATCAAACTGTGTTATGGTTGTAGAATTGTCATTTTATTGTGTAAATACAGTAAGTGTACAAAGGGAGTAACAGACAATCCACCGCCATAAATTTGAAATGTAAACGGTATTCATGAGGAGTGTTGTGGCAATTTCTTTCTAACAAACATCTCACTGAGTAAGAGACACTCTGAGTCCAAATTATAATAATAAAGTGTTTATTCCCTTGCAAGAGAAGATCCCTCAGTTCTAACACACATAGCTGTGAGTCAGTCAGGAGCGAGAGAGAGAGATAGAGAGAGAGCCAGAGAGATAGCTATAGAGAGCCAGAGAGCCAGAGATAAGAAGAAGCAAGAGAGCAAGAGAGCAAGGGAAAGCAGTTTTGGTCTGTTTTATAGTCCTTTCCTTCCAAGGCCTCCTCCTTCCCTCCTCTAGAGGGAGAGATACCAGTTTGTTTACCGATTAATGGTTATACAGAAAAGGCAGGCAAATGCCCCCTTGACCCCCTGACCATCTGCGTTTCCTTACCTCTATCACTTCCCAATCATAGTACATCATCACACACAGAATGCTTATCTAACTACGAGTGAGAAAACATATGATGCATACATCTGAATCTAATTTTCACTGTTTGATTACTGCCCAGAAGGAAAATTCCTTTACAATTCCTCCCTGTTTATCATTCTCTGATAACTGATTAATCAAACATTGTAATAATAATAGTAAAAATAATAATAAATACAAGTTCAAGCCATTACATCACACTTATACTCTTCATCTCTGATTTTCACATAAATGATCACTCTCCTTGAACCTGTGAAGTAAGCTTTTTTTTTGAATATTTGAAAAATGCTTAGGCTGTAAATGTTTAGCAAGCATAGTAAAGATTTAATTCTATCGCCGGGCTAAATGGACAGGCATTGCTGTCGCACTCTCGGTTAAACCGAACCCTCAGTCACAATAGTATAAATAAGGAAAAGTATAGTTCATAGTAGGAAATAAACATATCAATTTATCACTGTTGAGTTACTCCTGTAATATAAAATGTAAATATTAAAAGTATGTAAAAATCCTCAGTTTCAACCCCTCTCCTTGTACGTCCTCTCGTACACGGATAACTGCTGCTTTAACCTTCTTTACATACCAATCATTCTTAAGAAAAAATAGAAACATCATAACTCAATTAACACATTTCACTGTAACTTCCGCTACTTGTGTCATCATATTGTTGGTCTGATCTCCTGTTGGTAACACCTTCAGACCTGTTGTGAAGTGTAGTATTACCAAGCAAATTGTTACTGACAACAAAGTCATTATACATGTGGTTTATACAGGCCACACATTCCTGTTACTCTGAATGGGTGCCACGGTCTTGAACTCCGTTCTCTCAGTTACTCTGAATTGCTGTTATGACCAGAGAATGTGAGAAAGCACTGTTTTGAAACACTAAGAGTCTTATCTGTTCTGTTGATTACAGTGTTCACCTAATCAAAGTTGTCTCCTCCTTGCTGCTGATATCTGATTCCGCCTAAAACACACAGCTGCAACGCAAGGGTTTTTTCAAACTGGATCTTAGCATTTATTGACACTCTTGAACCTCCTCCAGCGATTGCTCCGCCTCCGCAATGGGCGCACCCTCCTTCATGGTCCGCGTGAACCCACGTAGCCCTCTCTGCGACCTTCAGCTTCGTGGCCACCAGAAGAAGCACCTTTTCGATTTCCAGCTCTTTCTCCTGTGATCACGAATCACCACGAAATCACCAGGTCTGACCTCGTGCAGGAATCTCTCAGCAACCTTCCCTCAGCTTTTACCTGCACAGAAATATTTGACAACAGACAAGACATTTCCTTGCAGTAATTCAACATGTCATTCTCACACACATCCGTTGATGGCAGCCTTTGTTTACCCCCTTCCATGCCCATGAATGGTGGCCTACCAAACAAAATTTCAAATGGGCCTGCTGGTGCTGGTTGAGATGCCAAGGGTGTTTTTATTCCCCTAGCCACATTGTGTGTGTTTACAAGTGACACATCTTTTGCAAAAAATTTCAGCAAACACTGTAACTCCTTTGTAAACCATAATTCCCTCATCTGCATTATCATACCCGCTTTTGACACATGATCCAACCCATGTGTCAACTTAGCCTAATGCTGAAAGAAGTGTTTGGGCAAACAAGGAATGTCATCAACACTCATCCATACACCCCCCTCGAGACTGCAGCCAGACGACCTCCATCGTTGTTTTTCCGCTCCTGTGGAAAAAGACTGCATACTCTGTAAACAAGGGGAAATATCAGGGTTAGTCACAGATACTAAAGCACAAGTTGTTTCTTTTGTCTCCTGTGCTGCCGCTACCCGCCGTCTGCTCTCATGTTTCCTGTGGAGATAAAACTTTTATCGTTAGTGTGCTGCATTTACAGATCGCGACCTTGTCTGGTAAAAGAATGGCCTCCAAAAGCTTAGCCACAAGAGCTCGTTTAATATCGGATGTCCATCCGACTTCAAAAATTTCTGTGCTTCCAAAGCGCCAAAGTCTATCGTGACCCCAAAAGCATAACGCGAGTCTGTGTAAATTGTCACACACTTGTCTGCCATAAGATTACACTCCTCTGTCAGAGCAACCAATTCAGCTCCCTGAGCCGAATAATTTGATGGCAATTTGCCAGACTTACGACTTCAAATTCAGTGGTCACCGCGAAACCAACCTTATTCAAGCCTGTTTGTGGATCTTTGACCGATCCATCCACAAAGAGGACATTGTCACAGTTTTCTAAAGGTGTGTCCAACACTGATAGACAACAATGGTGTTCCTCTCCATCCTCCTCCGTCGGGAGGAGTGTGGCAGATTCAAAGTTGTGCATCTTTTCACTGTTACATTTGGCATATCAAGCAAAATCGTGTGATACCTCAGCCATCGGGCTGTTGATAAATGTGACGTTCTCTGTTCTTGCAAAATCATGGAGACTGCGTCTACCATCTGTGTAAAAAGGCCTCAATCTTGTCACATGACCTCAGCCCTTTCCCTGTTGTCAGGGCTCTCAAGGGCTTTTCAAGAAATGCATAATTTGGAATAAACGTTCGACAATATGCACACATTCCCAAGAATGATAACAATTGTCTTTGTTAAAGGTCTTGGTACATCTTTGATAGCTTTATCCGTTTCTCAGAGATAGCTTTACTGTTTGGTGTTAGTGTAACCCAAAAAAATGTTATCTCCTGTCTCACGAACTGAAGCTTTGTCAGGCTGACCTTGTGACCCTCTCTCGCCAGATGGTTCAAGAGAGTTACAGTGTCAGCCACGCACGTAACCTCATCTCGTGCACAAATCAATAAATAATCTATATACTGCAATAGCGCCCGTTCCGGCTCGATAGAGTTAATGGTTCAAGGCTCCGTCCTGAGCGCTTCATTGTAAATCGTCGGAGACTCACAATAGCCCTGACACAACCTGGTAACCGTGTACCCTTTGTTGTCAAAATCAAACGCGAACCAAAACTGACTTTTTCTTCCACTGGGACGCTTAAAGAAAGCGTTGGCCAAATCAACCACAGTGAAATACATTGCATTTTATGGAATTTGTGACAAAATTGTGTATGGATTAGGTACGGGCAGCTCTTGCAATAACGGCTGAGTTTACAGCCTGCAGATCCTGCACAAATCGCCACGTGACTGGTTCACTTGTGTTAGATGTTATTTTCTTTACGGGGAAAATAGGAGTTCGCACTGGAGAATCATGACAGGGAATTACTCTCTCCTTCAGGAGAGACTCAAAACGCTGTATCCCTCTCAATGCCTCCTTCTTCAGGGACATTGCGATTGACATGGCCTGTAATCAGACTTTGGAGTGATTACAACTGGTTCACAACCTTTAATCAACCCAACATCATATTTGTGTTTTGCCCACAATTTTGGAGGTATTTCTGCAGGACAGGATGAATGTCTGTGGCAGAAATAGATCCGTCATGTTTCTCCATTGCATTCCTGACAATAGCAGTCACAGTTCTCTGTACGGCAACATCAAACTCACATTCCTCCATAAAAACACCTGCATTTCCACTGTGTTTCTGCCCGTTTGGCTTTTCAATCCAATCTGTGGCAGAAAGACATTTTCTCACAAACAGGCCTATTTCTTCCCATTTCTGCTCGGTGGCCTTGATTACTGATAAGTGAGGCGCAGACTGGCCTGTTATCTAATACAGCTGAATTTGTTTTTCTGACAGGCAAGCTGAAAGCACACACACATTTTCATTCCAGAAAATCTTATCAAACCTTGTCAAAAACATTTTCTGCCCCGCTAAACCACTCTTCCTCATATTGAGGTTCACGCTCAATTTCAAAATCATTTGTGCCCAATCAGAATCTTTTATCTGCCACTCGTAAGCCCACTGTGGCTCAAATTTTGCACAACTAATCTGCTGTTACTCTTCAATAAATCCCAAACCAGCAGTGAGTTTCAGATTTAATTTACACATCCGATCCCTGGCCATTAACGGAACCGGACAGGTTTCAGAGCACAACAACGCATGTTTCAATGCCCTGCCCCCCCTCCGTCTCACATTTTAACGGCACAGTATAGTTTTCTGAAATTAATGCCCTGACTTCAAGTGCTTTCAACCACTAAATCCGTCATTCTTGGTTCACAATCAACCATAAAGTCTATCATTGTCCCGTCAACTAACATGGGATATCTCTGTAGCCTTAAAACCCTAAACTTTTGTACATTCTCAGACATTCATCAGTCAACTAACATTATTCAAAACTTCAACAGTCACGCATTTAACGGTTTGCAAGCATGTCTTCATTGCAGATAGCCTTATTCAAAACTTACACACACTCACACATAAAGGATTTGCAAGCATGTCTTCATTGCATAGAGCGGTATTTGAATCAGTGTATGTGAGCGTGTTGTATGTGTGTGCTAATAAATTTTTACTTCCCTTTTTCGTAGCTTGCTGAGTGCCTGTCACCCGCCCTCTCCTCTCCTGTTCTCCGTTCCTCTCCTTTCAATCCGCCCACGCCTCTGGACAATCCTGTGCCCAGTGTCCGTGGTTCTTGCACAACCTGCACTGTGCAGCCAGAAAAATCATGTTCACCCCTCGCACACAGTTGTGCCGTCCTGCGCGCCGCCGCGTGCTGCTTTAATCTGTACAACAGCCAGCTGCATCTCTCTCCCCTCTTCGCTGGCGCTGCTCGTGCTTGTTCATTCAGCGTCTCGCCATGCGGTTGTCTTGGACGGAGAAACAGTCGAGGTCGGGTAATTTCAATGCATCCAGCTGGGCTATTGGGTAGATGGGTGTTTTGGCGGTGCCGACCTCACCGTATTTTCATGTGGGAAATACAAACATACTGTGGGTCAGTCGGTTCTGGTGGTGCAGACACATACAAATAGACTTTCACACTTTTCATTTTTCCTTCCTGCTAACTTTCTGCACTTGCTTTTTTCCTTTCTGCTAACTTTCTGCACTTGCTTTTTTCCTTTCTGCAACTTTCTGCACTTGTTTTTTTCCTTTCTGCAAACTTTCTGCACTTGCTTTTTTTTTTTTTTTTTTTTATCTACTTCCTTGAGCCAACCATCTACTTCCTTTAGCCAACAATCTACTGTTTGTTCACATTTTTAACATACATGTTTAACACATTTGCAACAATAACCTGGTTGTTGAAACCACTTTCAGTTTTGTGAGACTCAATGTTCCCTCTTCGGGAAAATCATGATGCTTGATTAATTTTTCAATATCTTGCATACATTTCTGACCATAATATATTTTTTTAATTTGGTAGTACACCGGTGTATCATATTTCACAAACTTGCTCTGAGACATCCCCATACTGGCTGTTTTCTGCTCCGTGGATTTACTCACGCGCGTCTCTTTAATCTGCTAGACGTCTCCAGCAGATCCGATTTTCTCTTATCCCGCAATCGGGTCGGGTTGCACTATTAGTGCCCTCTTAATTGTGATTTATCAAAATCTTTCGATTTTTCCTAACCCCAATTAACCTCGGTACCTGTTTGAAACCCTCTTGATCCGTACAGATCTCAAATTAATCTCAGGTTACCTAATCTGAATGTTGCTCAGATTACTCTACCACAGAAACAAATCTCAGCCAATATGGTTCAATTTCACTCTTTAAACTGAATTTCACCCTAATTAAATTGAATTTAATTGTTTCTTACCAGAGATGTCGTTTTGTGCCACCTGGGTTCTTTTTGATTCCAGTGGTCGATCCCTCCGGTCCCAACAGCGGAACGGTCCCTCGTCTCTCAATCTTTTTTGCGAGGTAGGGTTGGAACTTTTCAGCTCCAAGGTGATCAGCCTCCGTCCGCTGTCAGGTCCAGAAGTCACGTCCAAGGAATCCCACTATCTGACACCAAACTGTTGTGGCAATTTCTTTCTAACAAACATCTCACTGAGTAAGAGACACTCTGAGTCCAAATTATAATAATAAAGTGTTTATTCCCTTGCAAGAGAAGATCCCTCAGTTCTAACACACATAGCTGTGAGTCAGTCAGGAGCGAGAGAGAGATAGAGAGAGAGCCAGAGAGATAGCTATAGAGAGCCAGAGAGCCAGAGATAAGAAGAAGAAGAGCAAGAGAAGAGCAAGGGAAAGCAGTTTTGGTCTGTTTTATAGTCCTTTCCTTCCAAGGCCTCCTCCTTCCCTCCTCTAGAGGGAGAGATACCAGTTTGTTTACCGATTAATGGTTATACAGAAAAGGCAGGCAAATGCCCCCTTGACCATCTGCGTTTCCTTACCTCTATCACTTCCCAATCATAGTAAATCATCACACATAGAATGCTTTTCTAACTACGAGTGAGAAAACATATGATGCATACATCTGAATCTAATTTTCACTGTTTGATTACTGCCCAGAAGGAAAATTCCTTTACAGGAGCATCACTGAGGTACTAAAACATTTGAGTTTTTTTGTTCTATCGCTTTGGTCGAACCCAAACCAAAACTAAATAGTAAATGGAAAATGGCAAAAACATTGTCTGTGGAGAATCCAGTGCAAAAACATTAACACATTTCAACATTAAATTAGATTTCAATCAACACAGCAAGTAAAGTGCTTGGATGAAAGGCGGACAACGATGTTGCCAATCCCAATGAGATCCAAAATACTGATTTAACCATCCAAACTCAATGTATGGACAGATCACCCTTACTGTACTGAACGGCTATTTAAAACAGCTGGAATCAGTGTTGTGTTTGTGGATCTCTGTATTTAATGGTCCAGAGATCCAATGAAGGGCACACCAGACGCCCTTATACAAAAGAAGGCACATAAACAGTGTGTTTTAAATGATTTCCTTCTAAGTTGGTCATGCGACTCCTGGAGCATCCACTAGGATTGCTGTGTCAGTCGAGGTATTTGTTACATGTTGTAACCTTAAAGCTTACTTGTATACACTTTATTTTATAAAAAAAAACTACAAAATCAATCTCTTTTTTGTTTTGCACATTCATAAAGGCATGTATAAAGATAACATGAGGCACTCTTGGATAGAACAGCCTATAAAATAATGCCCCTTCTGACTTTTTAAAACGTCTAAAACAATTGCTTGTTTATAAATAAAGACATATTAAGAACAAAATTATTTTAACAGTACAATTTTCATTTTTGCAATTCAGCCCTTGGCCACGCAAACGATTCTGATTCTTCAGCATGTGATTCCCAGTCTTCTAGTCTTAAGAAAATAAAATACAAAGACACTGACCCTGAATTAGTGATCATTGGCTTTTTTCCATCAGGCTGATTATCTTGCAGGATGAAAATCGATCTTTATCGACGACTGCGCAAAATACAGTCTGTGCAGTCAGACTACACCAGAAATTATGGCTTCCACGTTTTTAACACTGACTAACACGGTCCAGATTCAGCCATGCTAGAAACATGAGAGAAGTCTTTTAATTTCTTTAGCATTGAGTTTTTTGTTAAAGGCTGATAATAATAATATAAAAAACAGCCCACTAAAATAAAATTGCACAAGAGCGGATTGTTTAATGCAGCGAAACTGACAGTGAACTTGGTTCAGTGCTGCACGTCTCATCTGGCGTGTCAATCACGCTACAGGTACAGTTCAGAATCAGATCCAAACCGATACAATGATACAGTTACGCGCTATTTTCCGGTACGCGTCACGCCACGCAGAGCAGAGGTGTGTCAGAGGACGCCCCCCCATTTCAAGTCATATGATCATATAACTCCATTGTTACACTGTTTGCTTAGAGTTAAGACCTTGCAAGTGTCAGGAGTTACAAAAGCATGAAATCATTGTGTTTAATGATTATAAGTGTTTAATTGACGTAAGTGTTTCATTAATGTTGGAGGTCCATATTTTTTATGCATAAAATAATTATATTAATTATGACAGCAGCAGTTGAGCTGCAAAAACTCCAAACATTTATAAAACCGGATGACCGTGTTCAGCAGCATGATTTGAGAAAGACCCAAAGAGCATCTTGTGAAAATGAAGAAAAGCTAACCTTTTGTGCATAGGTGTTCACATGGCTTTTCATATTTAGTGACTTTGAAATAGTGCAAAAACTCAACGTCTTTCTTCTTACATTTCAGTCTTTAAAGGTCAGAAAGAAAATGCCTTCCCAATGCGGTCTGAGACTTTTTGACCCTTCTTTATTTATAGACCGTGTGTCTAGCTGTTCACATGTCCTTGCACAGAGTTAAATATAGGGTTGTCTTGTTTAAAAAAATCACGTGTAGTTATTTGATCCCTTGGTGATTTTGTTGAAGTTTGCCCACTGACAAAGAAATGACCAGTCTGTCATTTTAATGGTAGGTTTATTTGAACAGTGAGAGACAGAATAAATTAAACTAATTTTAATGAGTCAAATAAGTATTTGATCCCCTATCAATCAGCAAGATTTATGACTCACAGGTGTTTTTATACAACTAATGAGCTTAGATTAGGATATGAGCACTCTCTTAAAGGGATTCTCGGCTTGTTACCTGTATAAAAGACAACCTGTCTACATAAGCAATCAATCAATCAGATTTCAAACTCTCCTCAATGGCCAAGACCAAAGAGCTGTCCAAGGATGTCAGGGACGAGATTGTATACATACACAAGGCTCGGACTGGGGCTGCATGCAAGATCTCACCTCGTGGAGTTTCAATGATCATGAGAACGGTGAGGAAACAGCCCAGAACTACATGGGAGGATCTTGTCAATGATCTCAAGGCAGCTGGGACCATAGTCACCAAGAAAACAATGGTAACGCATGATAACTTGAAGGACTGAAAATCTTCAGCACCCGCAAGGTCCCCCTGCTCAAGCAAGCACATGTACCGGCCCATCTGAAGTTTGCCAATGAACATCTGAATGATTCAGAGGAGAACTGGGTGAAAGTGTTGTGGTCAGATGAGACCAAATCAAGCTCTTTGGCATCAATTCAACTCGCCGTGTTTGGAGGAGGAGGAATGCTGATCAAATGTTTAATTTTTTCACTGGATATCATATATACAGGATTTGGGACATAATTTACAGACCTTTGTACTTCAGTGGGAATTGGCTGGTCTGAGCCTGTTGAAAACAAACATTTGTACAGTTTATCTTAAACATCACATGTTAGTTTCAAGGTTTTGTATGTTATGTACTCAAGGTTTAGGCGGGGTGGGCTCTGCCTTAAAAAACATTAGGACATTGAAATAAATAATAAGCAGAAGTCTGGAGTTGCCATTTCTATAATCAGTTTTATGTAATGTTACATAGTTCATATAGATTCAGACAAGTGTAGATCTTGTATCTAATCTGAACAGTTCCAATAATGACCACATGGTGACACGAGCAGTTTGTTTTCCATTTCCTGAGCAGCCCAGGGCCTGGATCTCCACCGGACCTCAGCAGCAGCACGGAACCTTCTATGAGCTCCGCACCTATTACATCCAGCCGCATCTCAACGCTGCCTTCCTCAAACTGACCAATGAGAAGATCCACCTGCGGACTGCCCACTCAGAGCTCATTGGATACTGGAGTGTGGAATATGGGGGTCTCAATCAGGTTTTCCACATCTGGAAGTATGGTGAGAGTGACTGAATTTGTGAACGTCTAATCTATGGAGGGTTAGCAATTTTAAACATTCTTAGTTAATACAGTAAATAAGTAATCTTACGAAGATAATATATATATATGCTAAAAGCACAATGCTGCTCCATTAGAAACACTTCTTTCTGTCGTTGCTGTAATGGTGTTTAGACAGCTATGCTCAGCGGGCATCAGTGCGGGCAGCCCTTGCTCAAGACCCCAACTGGATTGAGCAGTACATCTCTAAAGCGATGCCCATGCTGAGCTCTCAAGATAATGAGGTGACGTACCTCATACCCTGGAGCACAATTCAGAAGCCACCCAAAGATGGAGGTGAGAACTATATGCATTAACATTCATTGATTTTCAAAGGGGCACCAATGCATGCTCACGTGGTACTAAAGGTGATATAAACATAAGCAAAGGGAAAAAAATTAAATTTCAACAACTTATTGATTGAGCATAATGACTGTTTTCAAATAGGTTTCCTGAATAGTCCCCTTTCTGTCATTATAAATATGCATAAAAGTTCATAAATTGTTAACAAAAAGTTAACAGATTTCAAATGCTCTAGGTAAACTGATCTCTTCGGCTTCTGTTGAAATACTGTATGTTGTTTTTTGAAGGAGTTTTCGAGCTGGCCACCTTCCAGATGAAGCCAGGCGGTGTGGGGCAAGCTGGGCAGCAGTGGGCACCCACACAGGGTCAGGATACACCCACGCAGTTGGGGTTTTTCACTCTGAATTTGGGCAGCTCAATCAAGGTGAGTGTAGACAAGAAAGCAGATACATTTTAAAACAATTGCCAAATCATATTTTTTCATAGTTACAACCTGTAATTTTAAATATACAATAGCGTTCAAGAGTTTGGGTTGAGTAGCTTTGTTTTGTTTTTGGAAAGGTACTTTGAGTACTTTTATTAAACAAAGACTCATAAAGTAGACAACATTACAGACTTTCATAATGTAAAAAAATATATTTCAAATAAATGCTGCTCTTTTGAACTTTCTGTTCATCAAAGAATCCTGAAATTAATGCTGTATCAGTTCATAGCGAATCTATTTCCGCTTTAACATCACAGGAATAAATGAATACATTTTTTTCAATAGAAATGATATTTTTCAATATGACTATATTTTTTGATCAAAGAAATACAGCCGTGGGGACCTTTTTAAATCTATATATTCTGTTATTTCAGTGCATGTTTTACGGTGGTATGAGAGCGCAGACCAGCGGGCAGCGACACGGCATACATCTCATGAAGACGCCAGAGTGGTAGCAGCAGGTCAATCTTATATATTACTCATTACACAGGATATTATCATACCATTATTATCAAAGCATTCTGGGAATTTTTGTCTTGGAAAAATAATCTGTTTGTGTGTTGTTTTTTTTGCAGTTAGGGAGAGTGCAGCATACCTGGTGTCACAGAAGAACAAACTCATGTTCCCCTGTGCTTTCTCACCAATCAAATAACATGGCTTCATGGTTTGACACAGGCAAATATAGAGGAATATTTCATTGATGCAGTGCATGAGATAAGTGAACTGATAAACAGATTTAATTCTAGCAAGTTCCTTGAGATGATTGTGAATCAAAATAATGCTTTGCATCACACTAAGACTTCTATCCTAAACTACTGCAGATACTCTCCGTCAGTGTCTCGTAACATGTCATTATTTTTCTAAATAAATGCTTACATGTCAAAATCCAAAAATTGCATTTCCCAACATGACATCACAGATCAAACTGTGTTATGGTTGTAGAATTGTCATTTTATTGTGTAAATACAGTAAGTGTACAAAGGGAGTAACAGACAATCCACCGCCATAAATTTGAAATGTAAACGGTATTCATGAGGAGCATCACTGAGGTACTAAAACGTTTGAGTTTTTTTGTTCTATCGCTTTGGTCGAACCCAAACCAAAACTAAACAGTAAATGGAAAACGGCAAAAACATTGTCTGTGGAGAATCCAGTGCAAAAACATTAACACATTTCGACATTAAATTAGATTTCAATCAACACAGCAAGTAAAGTGCTTGGATGAAAGGCGGACAACGATGTCGCCAATCCCAATGAGATCCAAAATACTGATTTAACCATCCAAACTCAATGTATGGACAGATCACCCTTACTGTACTGAACGGCTATTTAAAACAGCTGGAATCAGTGTTGTGTTTGTGGATCTCTGTATTTAATGGTCCAGAGATCCAATGAAGGGCACACCAGGCGCCCTTATACGAAAGAAGGCACATAAACAGTGTGTTTTAAATGATTTCCTTCTAAGTTGTTCATGCGACTCCTGGAGCATCCACTAGGATTGCTGTGTCAGTCGAGGTATTTGTTACATGTTGTAACCGTAAAGCTTGTATAAACTTTATTTTATTTAAAAAAAAAAAACTACAAAATCAATCACTTTTTTGTTTTGCGCATTCATAAAGGCATGTATAAAGATAACATGAGGCACTCTTGGATAGAACAGCCTATAAAATAATGCCCCTTCTGACTTTTTAAAACGTCTAAAACAATTGCTTGTTTATAAATAAAGACATATTAAGAACAAAATTATTTTAACAGTACAATTTTCAGTTTTGCAATTCAGCCCTTGGCCACGCAAACGATTCTGATTCTTCAGCATGTGATTCCCAGTTTTCTAGTCTTAAGAAAATTAAATACAAAGTCACTGACCCTGAATTATTGATCATTGGCATTTTTCCATCAGGCTGATTATCTTGCAGGATGAAAATTGATCTTTATCGACGACTGCGCAAAATACAGTCTGTGCGGTCAGACTACACCAGAAATTATGGCTTCCAAGTTTTTAACACTGACTAACACGGTCCAGATTCAGCCATGCTAGAAACATGAGAGAAGTCTTTTAATTTCTTTAGCATTGAGTGTCTTGGCTGCAGTATCTGCCTCTGCTGACCGGTGAAGACGTTAATCTGCAGTCAGAGATCAGAACGGCAGCTCAAAGGCCACAGAAACATTGTGAAATATGTGGAATCCACTGGCTCCAGTTACAAAGCTCACACAAAGCTTTCTATTGGCTTCTCCATGTTCTCTTTAGCAGACAGAGGGCTCAGGAGGGCCATGTTGACTGTTGTCTCTTTGCGACGAATGGAGCAGTCTGAGTGGTCGTCACTTTGGTCCTTGGCAAAGTTAACAAATACCTGGTGATTGGGAAGAAGAGTATTTAGTAATCACAGCAAGACAACAACAAAAAAACATAAATCTATAATTATATACTATACTAGTTAATGAGATATAAAGACAGATATAATATAAAACATTAAATAAGACTTGACGCACCATGGAGTTTAAATAAGAACCAAGTTATTCTAAATAAAAAGTTTGTTTTCCTTATTTTCTGCTGAAAAGGTAATTTTATCCAGTAATCACCTACATTATTTTTACTGCCAAACATTCGCTTTTCACATTGTGGGGGTTACATGTTGTGAATCATGCTGTTCCTGTGGCTCAGTGGTAGAGCATTGCGTTTGCAACACAAAAAGGTTGTGGGTTAAATTCCCAGGGAACACACATACTAACAAAAAAAATGTATAGCCTGAATGCACTGTAAGTCGCTTTGGATAAAAGCATCTGCTAAATGCATAAAAGTAAATGAATCAGTGTTATTTTAGTATCGTTAAAGGTATTATTATAGTTTGTATTAATATTTTGAATCAGTTTTTATATATATATATATATATATATATATGTGTGTGTGTTTTGTTTTAGTTATTGTAGTACATCAAGTTAAACTTGAATTAAATTAACATGAAAAATACTGCCTTGGCAACTAGCTAAAATAAATATATTTTTTAATTGCATTTTTATTTCAGTTAGCATTTATTTTATTTTAAGTAATGCAAATGTTTTAATTTGCTTTAGTTTTAGTTAACTATAATAACCTTGTTGTGATCCCATTTCTTTGTTGTCTTTAATGAATATTATTCATGTGCCATGTCCCAAAAGGATAGTCCTTTGATGATCTGTCATAATTTTCTCATCTCTCATGTCTTTCCAAACCTGTATGGCATTCTTTCTAATGTGAAACACAAAATGAAATATTTTGGAGAATGATGGCAACTAAACCGTATGGACAAAAATGCTATGGAAATCAATGAGACCCAAAACTGTTTGGCTACTAACATTCTTCAAATTACACTCACCGACCACTTTATTAGGTAAACCTGTTCAATTGTTTGATAACACAAATCGCTAATCAGCCAATCACATGGCAGCAACTCAATGAATTTAGGCATCTAGACGTGGTGAAGACGACTTGCTGAAGTTCAAACCAAGCATCAGAATGGGGAAGAAAGGGGATTTAAGTGACTTTGAATGTGGAATGGTTGTTGGTGCCAGACGGTTAACTCAAATAACCACTCGTTACAACCAAGTTATGCAGAAAACCATCTCTGAACACACAACACGTTGAACCCTGAAGCAGATGGGCTACAGCAGCAGAAGACCACACCGGGTGCCGCTCCTGTCAGCTAAGAACAGGAAACGGAGGCTCACAAACAGATTCACAGGCTCAACCAAAATTGGACAATAGAAGATTGGAAAAACGTTGCCTGGTCTGATGAGTCTCGATTTCTGCTGCAACATTCAGATAGGTAGAGTCAGAATTTGGTGTAAAGAACATGAAAGCATGGATCCATCCTGCCTTGTCTCGATGGTTCAGGCTGCTGGTGGTGGTGGTGGAATGATGCAGGGGATAATTTCTTGGCACACTTTTGGCCCCTTAGTACCAGTTGAGCATCGTTTAAACGCCACAGTCTACCTGAATATTGTTGCTGACCATGTCGTCTCTTTATAACTACAGTGCACCCATCTTCTGATGCTACTTCAGCAGGATAGTGCACCATGTCACAAAGCTCAAATCATCTCAGACTGGTTTCTTGAACAAGACAATGAGTTCACTTTACTCAAATGGCCTCCACAGTCACCAGATCTCAATCCAATAGAGCACCTTTGAGATGTGGTGGAACGGGAGATTCGCATCATGGATGTGCAGCCGACAAATCTGCAGCAACTGCGTGATGCTATCATGTCAATATAGACCAAAATCTCTGAGGAATGTTTCCAACACCCTGTTGAATCTATGCCATTAAGAATTAAGGCAGTTCTGAAGGCAAAAGGGGGTCCAACCCGGAACTAGCAAGGTGTACCTAACAGAGCATGTGAGCGATGCGGAGCGTTGTGGCTCTGAGCTCAATATTCCGCTTTGTGGGCGTGCGCTCCGCTTAGTCGCTCACGGCCAAAGCAAACGCTCGACTAATGTTCCGCTCACGCACCCTAGTAAACCAAATCATGCTCAGATCAAGCTCTGACATTACATTTCTCCAGTAGGCCTATTTATAAAAAATAAAAATCTGTTTAGAATGAAATTCTTGAATAAGTGTCTCAATTAACACAGTAGTCCAATAAGTAATGATTAAGTTTAAGGGGGACGTTCAGTCTGCAGAATTTTATTAATTTAAATATATTAAATTTAAATTATCAATTTAAAAACGTCTTTTTTTTTTGAAGACACTTGGCAAACCTTCATAAAAATGTAATAACTGAAAAAGTATACTCTTCCATGAAAACACAGCTTCAGTTATTGTGCAACAGAACATTCAAAACATGCACACAAGATGAAATATACATCGAATTTCACAAAATACACCTTGCTTATCAGGCCCATGAAAGCACACACAAGATGAAATGCACCTAACAAAGAATTATTTTGTGGCTTATAAACACTTAAAATTAAAATTAAAATAGACCAAAAACTGCGGTGAAATGCGGTCTATTAAAATGTCTTGTCAATCTTTACAGGATTTTAGAATTTGCTTTTAGAAACATTAGCTTAGACAAACTATTGCTTAGCCTATTCCATAGATTCTCGAACTAGCAAATTACCAAAGGGTATTTTTGGGTTGAGCCAGCAGTGCTGAGCATATTGAGTGAGCGGAGCGCCATCTTCAGAAAGGTGCTCTCTGCTCTGAAAGAAATATGAACGCTACGCTACACTCCCCACTCTGCTCCCACTCCACTCACATGCTCTGGTACCTAATAAAGTGGCCAGTGAGTTTATATTATTTTGTGAACAGTCATACATGTTTGGAAATTATGACTATTCATTGACTGTTTTAACTTTCTCTTGTCCCCAGTAGGGGTCACTGAGCTAGATGCATAACAAACCCTAATCAGAAATGTGCCAGTGATATTTAGGGTTGGAAATGCTCACTCACCTTGTCCAGAGTGGTCTGAGACACAGAGTAGTCCTCTATCCTGAGAAACTCTTTGTTCTTAGCGAGGATGCTGAAGATGTGAGCGAGGGAGGTGAGGGAGGAGGGAAGCTGGTATTGCAGCATGTTTCTGTGTTTTTCTTTCAAGGTGCTTCCTGGCAGCTCGCTCTCAATGAAATTCATCACGGGCTGCAGGTCAGGATCTGGCCCGGCAACCCTCAGAATGATGGTGTACCCATCGCCAAATCTGCAGGAAGAGGAGCAAGTGATGTCACATACATATATATGCATCAAAACTCTCCTACACATGTCTAAAAATCAATGTATGCTCTATTCTTATTGTTCTTGATTTGAGTCATTTTTGCAATTCAATGATGCCACTATTGTGCAGAATTAACACACTGTACCTTTAATAGCTTAAATAAACCATGAACCAAACCATCCAGCTACAAAGTAATTCACAAAAACACAAACTTTGATTTGGAGCCAAAAAATATATGACAATTGGACAAAAAGGCTGTGTACTTAGTGACTTCATTGAGGGAAAGAACTACAATCCCATGAAGCATTGGGAATGACAAAATCGATTAAAATGACAGATAAATATAAAACTATCGATTTGTTGCTGGAGTTTCTAGTGTATACAGAAATTTAATTTTAAGTATATTGAAAAATATGTACAATGTAAATCGTTTTTCTTTTGGGATAGTTTTGTTTCGGTTCTTTGGTAGAGATTTCTCTGCAGAATCATGGGTAATGTAGTTTAAAAATAATTATACTTTTTTACACACAATTAATTACAAATATCGAATAATTTGAACTGACAAATTCAACAAAGCTTAGATGAGCAACTAACAACCTCACAGCACACAGTAGAGTCTGTCTATAATCTTTAAAAAACAATTACCAATGGAGAAAATGAATGGGATTCTTGCTTTGAGAACCCGATTGCTGCACTCTATATTATTCATCATGATCTTACCTGTTCTTCAGGTGCTGGACACTACCCAGACAGCGGAACCTGCCGTTCACCATGATGGCCATCCTGGTGCACAGCGCTTCACATTCCTCCATACTAAGAGTGAACAGAACACAGGTTAGTATGGAAGAAAACAGATGAAATACTGCCCCCTAGTGACAGATGGAAGTCTAAGCTTAGCAAAAATCGAAGCTAATCTAAAAAAGACATGAAGATTTTAGAGGAAAACAATACGATTATTAATGCTGCCGGTGCTGCTGTCTAGCAGTAGCTCACTTAATGTCCTTGTCTATCATTTTAGCTGACTGTTAGTATTTAGTTTAAGTGGTGAATGTACCTGTGTGAGGTAAGTACAACGGAGCGTCCCTCTTTGATAATGCTGTGGATGCAGTTCCACAGTGCTCGTCGTGCTTTGGGGTCCATTCCAGTGGTGGGCTCATCCTGTAACCAAAAGCACAGTCAGGCTCAGATTCGACCATTGGCTCAACAGGAAACGCACACTGATTAGCTACACCGTCTCTTCTTCACATGTGTATCGTACACTCAATTGAACCGAAACAGGCTTGCTGACTCTTAAGCGTTCTTATGTGATCGTCGAGTAATCAACCCATTATGAGGCCTCTCTGAAGGAGGAAGGAGAAGGCTAAAGAGTTCAGGGTAATTTAGCTCTGGGTGTGTTATAGTATTGAACTCCTTATATAACCAGAGCAGGAAACCCAGCTGAGAGAATAACCAAACAGTGGTCATATGATCCAGACTAATGTTGTTTTTGTTGATTAGTTTGCAAACATTCACCCTAGGAGGCATAAGACTCTGAGCCAGTTGTGTAAGTCTCTTTGTGTGTACGTGTGTGTTTAAGGAAATGCACATACCAGGAAGACCACTGGTGGGGCTCCAATGAGTGATATAGCAGTGGAGAGTTTGCGCATGTTGCCACCGCTGTAGCTTCCTGCTTTCTTGTCCAGGTACTTCACAAGGCCCAGTTTACGTATTCCCCACTCCGCCACCTGCCCAAGAGACAACACATCAGTAAAACTAACAACAATTTTAATAGTTCCTATTAGGCTTAATCTCACAAAACCAGGTCACAATAATAATAATAATAACAAACAAAAATAATAAATATATATATATATATATATATCACTCACTGGCCACTTTATTAGGTACACCTGTTCAATTGCCAATTTTTTTTTAAAGCATGTACAATTTCAGGGTTTATTTTTTATTTGGGGTTAAATATGACATGGACCTGTATGATTCACCGTGAAATTATATTAAAATAATAAAAATGATATCAAATCACTGTTTTAATACTCGTGTTTGTTCATATACTCTGCTCACCTCACAAACTTCCTTCTCGGGTACACCACGCAGGATGGCATAGAATTCCAGGTGTTCCCGTCCTGTCAGCAGATCATTGATGGCATCAAACTGAGGGCAGTAGCCCATGTTCTGATGTACTTCATCTATTTCTCTGAGTATACTAGAAATAAGAAAGAGCAGCGTCATCAAAAAATGCATTCATACTCAGAATTTTAAGATGAACCCATGACCTGTGTTTATAACAGACTCTTATAAGCTCGTATAAGGAAGTATCATCTGTTCTAATGAAATAACTAATTGTATTTTACTGTCTGTACCTTTTCCCAGCCAAAATGCTTCTCCTTTGGTGACCACGCAGTCTCCAGTCAGCATTTTAAAAGTACTTGTCTTTCCGGCACCGTTGACACCAAGCAGACCAAAACACTGAAAGGAGGAGGAAACATGTCAGTTTGTGGTCTTACAGTAGAAATGACTCATTCTGATGAGGCTGATAACGAGGCAGCTGTCATGAATTACCTCTCCTGGAGGAATGCCGACACATAGACGATCGACAGCGGGTTTCTGTTTCCGCTTGTACACCTGAAAAAGAAAAAGGATAAGATATTGATCAGGGCACCATTTATTTGACTAAGTTTTAAATACTAAAGTTGATGTCTGTGAGAGGATTTCTGCTTACCTTAGTGAGTTGTCTGAGTTCAAGAATGTCTCCCTGTCCAGCTCCACTCATGATCCTCTGCCTCTCTCTAGCCACATCCTCATCTTCCTCTCCAATCGGACTCAACTTGGCACTTAAAGACCTGTGGAAAATGATCAAACCACCACTTTAGACCTTAAAAATGTTCTAATCCATAATTTAATTAGCAATTCATTTAAATGTAATTTGTTTCAGAAAGTCGTGTTGTGATGTTGCTTACTTGGGTTCAAAGAAGAAACGGTATTGGATAAGGACTGTGATGATGAAGAAAACCACTCCTTCCACAGCCATAGCAAAAAGATTCTTGCCCACCATGTCCCACTCCAATGGAGAACGGAAACGGTTCTCACCTAATGCAAGGTAAGAGAGCATTCAGCATCTATAATAATGACCCTTGCAGTAGTTATAGTTAATACAGTAGACATAGATCAAGCTGATGAGGTCAAACTCTGAACTTCATGGCTCTTCTTGTAATCTTCATCAAAAAAATTTACTTCAAGTGAAGCAAGCTAATCTTACCAAATCTCTCCAGAGCATCAGCCATGGCCTGATTCTTCACCATGTCAATGAGACCTCGACCCAGGCAGAAATGCGGAAAGATGAGCAAAACGTTCTTCAGGATGTCATTAATGCCACCAATCTCCTGCAGCAGAGGATGAGCGGCATTAGACATCACGATATGTGCTTGAGATTTACTGCTAAGAATAGCAAATAGTTAAGAATGCATTAGGAAGAAAGCAATAAAGCAATTTCTTACATTATTTCCAAATAACTCCATGACAAAAGTGGACACGCTGCCATTGATCCCAATAAGGATATTAACACTAGTGAGCACCACGTAAGCGGTGCTGGGGATTTTGAAGAGGAATGAAGCCGGGTACATGAGAGGAGTGATGGACCACCTGAAGAGAGACAAGAATAAGTATTTATTATCAGGGGAAATGTTATGTGCAAATTGGGAGTGTATTAAGGTCACATGTCAGGTCCCAAGCATACAGTATCTAGGTACAAAATACTTTGTATTTTTTGTTATATATATATATATATATATATATATATATATATATACTTTATAATTTAATTTTTATTTTTAGATATTTGTAATATTTTAATAATAATTTGAATTTTATTTCTATTTTTAGATATATTTAATATTTTTTTCAAAAATGTCCCTAAACATACTTTATAATCTGTTTATCCCACATTTTATTATATTTCTATTATAAATTTAGTTCATAATCTTTTTTTTCTGTTTCCATTTACAAAAAATATATTGTCAGTAGTACCTACATAAATGATTGCCTTATTGAGCTGTGTGAATGTCTTGATCTGTCTTTCTTACCCATAAAGAAGCAGTAGAAGGGCAAGAACAGGCAGGTTGGTTGCAGAGACATATGATTTTTGTTGAAAGCACACAAAGATCAGGATCACCAGAGCAGCAGGAACAACATAATTGCACTGTACCAGAAAACAGAAATGTGCATTAGAGATTTTGGGTCAAGTAGGTGAGTGGTTCATTATGAGATTAGAAACTGAAATCAAACACTTACCATATCCCAGAGAAAGTTGGCCAACCAGTAGAGGTATGGTGGCACTCCGCTGATAAACTGCATGTGCTTGGCCTTATTCACTCGCTCCTGAATGAGGAAGACAACGAAGCTGGCAGGGACGAAGGACATGGCGAAGATCACACAAATGGAAACCAGCACGTCCACTGAGGTGGTCATTCTGAAATGCCATAAATCAGGGTTCAGAGATTAGAAAAATAAGTGTCCTTAATGTTATTTAAATTTAATTTAATCAATGTTTAAATGCTTACAGGGCCACTTGAGAAAGCTGTTCCTTGGTCAGATTGAGTGGATGGTTAAATGCTGTAATGCCAAACTGACGGGGGTCTTTGCCAGGTGGTAAGTTGGCACGCAATATACCATTGTTCATTACATTGAGGAAGGCTCCAATACTGTGCCAGCCCTTATTATTGAACCATATCTGAAAGCAAAATGCCAATAAAGATCACTCCAAGTAGACTTAGATTGTCTAGAATGGATATGAAAATAGCAGTTGTCCAGTTGTCACTCACCTTGACATTATTCTTAGTGTCCAGCCCATTGATGAAGGCTGACAGGCTTTTCAAGAAACGGTCAGCCGCTGATCCAGAGTCCTAAAACCGTAGGATAAGAATAAATACTGTATGCACTATTCCTGAGAGCTATTTGATTAATTTCCTAAGAGTCAACATTTCAGCTTACATTTCCCAGTTGGAAGATTTCCCTGACTCTAGAGATGGCATCATCAATCTCTTCAGCAGGAGGAAGTACCTGAGTGCTTCTAGCTCCCAGTGAAAATCCTCCATATCTGAATTCGTTCACCCATATCTTGTTCTTTAAGCTTTGAAAGAAACAATCTGTTAATGTGTTGAATGATGCTGCTGAACTATTTCAGTTCATGTGGATAGACAATCAGGCCATACCTTTTCCCAATGATCTGTGCATAGGTCTTCACTAGATAGTCTGAGATGTTTCGTCCCTTCAGGTTCTGGAGGATCTCGGTTTCACTCATCTTAATCTGAGGAGGTGGCAGTCCACCTGCACCAGCAGGGCATTCTGGGAGCATCTTCTTTTTGCCATTGCAGCTGCACTCGCAAGCAGGTGATGGGTTGTCCATGGTCCAGTTTGTCGATGTGAAAATGTCCATCACGCTTTCTGCCACTTCTGGTGTAGACCATTCCTCATCACCCATTGTACAGGGAGCATCACTAAAACCATAGAAGACAAGCTTAGTTTTTTCATAAATTTAAAATATTAGCAGTTACAGAAAAAAAGGTTTCATGTACGTAACTTACGGAATTGGTTCCCCTTCCATGCATCGTGTTCCAAAGCCAGGATCATCTAATAAAGCGTTGAGTAATTTTTGTGTGCTTATATCATGTGGAGCATCATCACTTTAATGAGAAAATAATGTATTTAATATAAATGGCTCCATGTAAGTATTTTAAATGAATGTTGTGTAGCACATTGTCTTTGTCATACCTGATGAATGTGAACTGTTCTTCATACATCCAGGGATTGAGAGCCAGGCTGGGATATTTTCCAAATGGAGGCACGATAAGACTGAATACCAGAGCGATGCACACAAACACAGGAAGAACGATCTGCAAAGAGAATCAAAGTGAGTTGATCAAAACTGAACTGTACTGATATGGGCTGTGTTTCCCAAAAGTAGCATAAGCCTAACTATATTATAGAAACCACTGGCATCGGCAGTCTCTACGTGAAAAGAAACCATTGGCACTAATGATATATACAATCTAATAAGGCTTACAATATTTTTGGGAATCATAGAAACCATTGGCACCAACAGTTTCTTTGACGTACTTAGTCTTACGATGCTTTTGGTAAACGCAGCCTAGGTTTATTTTTACTGACTATATTTCCCATTCCTACCTGTGCAAAGAAGCCTTTCCTTGAGCGGCGAGCATAAAGAAATCTCTTCCACAATAAAGCCACAAACTGTTGCCTCTTCAAAGTCCAGCCTTTCACTTGATATGATCCTTTTCCATTGGAAACGCTCAAATAGTCTGTCTCTTTCGATTCTGGTAATCAAATATATCAACAGGAATTTGCAACAGCACATTTAAAACCAAACTAATTAAGAAGATATTTGTCTGACTCTACTGTAAAGATCCGGTATAGATGCTTTGGGGCGTTTAAGGTTTACCTGGATTACCATCAGATTCGTTGCAGTCAAAATTATCGTCTTCAGTCAGGGGTTTGAGGCAGCTCTGATGGTTGGCGCCAAATGCGTGTCGTCTATGTCTGGGCACTGGCAGAGTTCCATCTAAAAAAAAAAATCGAGATGAGATTTTTTAAGGATTTTTGTGTTTCTACTGCTTATTCAGTTTACTAGAGAGCTAATAGTGAGGTACAAATTTACCTGAGATGATTTCAGTGTCAACTCCACTGTCCTCTGCCACTTTAAGGAAAATCTATAAAGACACCCAATAAAGATCCTTAGTAACCTGCATATGTAGTCAAAAATCACAGCTAACATCCTAAAGTTATTTTATGACAGATGAAAGCCAAAACAAGCTACACGTACCTCTTCAAGTGTAGTATCTGCAACACCATAGCTCGAAATGCCAAGGTCAGCAAGCCGATCATCCAGGGCATGGAAGAGCTCAACGAAAGCACCATCTTTGGCAGACTTGTATGGCAACACATATGTGATCTCATGACCGAGGTCTACCACCATGCGAGAAGCAGGAACGTGCTTCAGGATTAGACTGGAGATGAGGGTCACATCAACAGGAACAACAGGAGACTCGGACCATGTAGTTCCTGCAGAACATATTGGAAACTTTAGTGAAGATTCAGTTATAAACTCATGAACTGAAAAGTTATCCATCATTTTAAAGTTTGAGGTCAGGTGGTGTCTTACCAATTGCTGTGGTGGCTTCGCTCTCTTGATCACTACCTAGACCAGCATCCGAACTGCTCTCAGATGCATTGTCATCCTAAAAAAACAATGAAACAACAGTGTTTAGCTTATTAGCTAAACAAAAAATCTATGTGTTCAATGAGTGTTTTTGCAAACTGAAGTGTACTTACTTTCTTAGCAAAGGACACAGTGCTGCTCGAGTTCCTGCAAGAGCTGAGAGAAGGCTCAATGTTTTTCTTCACCAAAGTAAGATAGTATCCAGTTCCCAGTTGAGTCTTAAGAAAGAGCGAAGAGCCCACACAACAAAGCTTTCCATGGGAGATGATAGCAATACGATCGCCCAGAATATCCGCTTCATCCATATGATGGGTGGAAAGAAGGATAGTCCGACCTAAGAAATACCCAAAGTCCTCATTGATTCAATAAGATCTGATGGCATTTTCTTTGTTTTTAAATATAAAACAAATGGGGTAGTTACCTGTACGATACTTCAGAAGAAGGTCCCAGATGCCTCTTCGGGCATATGGGTCTACACCAGCAGTGGGCTCATCCAGAATTACAACCTTTGACCCTCCAACAAAAGCAAGCGCTACTGAGAGTTTCCTCTGCATACCACCTGAGGAGCACAAACATTTAAGTTTGCAACAAATCAAACAACCATCAAATCATAATTTCAGAGGTTGTAGTGGCACACACCTGACAGCTGGCTGGTCCTGGATTTGCGTTTGTGTGGAAGGCCAGTATCAGTCAGAATCTGTTCCGTTTCAGCCTTCACATCCTCCTCAGACAGACCTTCAGACGGCCGTAGAACCAGATGTGCTCTTCTACAGTCAACCTGAAACATGGCAGGTAGATTAGCACTCTCGGAACTGATCTATTCAAACTTCACATCAGCTAATATGTGCCTTGTGTTGTTTTCGAACTTACATGCTGAAGAGGACGTTGTGTTGTGGACACACTCCGAGGCTCCGTCTGATGGAACTGAGCTCAGAGCGAATATCTTTGCCCATGATATATGCAGTGCCAGAGGTGGGAGGGAAAAGTCCAGTTAGGATAGACCTAAAACAATGAAGTCAAATTGGAGGGTTAGATATTGTAACCAAAAAGAAAAAACTAAATTCAAGCAGCCATTACTCCAATCCATATGATCCTTCAGAAATCATTCTAACATGAAACAGTGATACATTTCATGAAAGATTCTTGAATGAATATAAAGTGAAATGTCAACTTACATGGTGGTGGTTTTTCCAGCTCCATTGTGACCTAGAAAAGAAGTTATTTGCCCCTCATAGAAGCCAAGTGTCAATCCATCAACTGCTATCTTTTTGCCATGACTGTAAACCTTCACAAGATTATCAATGTAAACTCCCAATTCAAGGTGAGTGGGTTCCTCTTCAATGCAGACGGCTTTTAAAAACAATACAAAACACAATTAATCAATTTGATTTAAGATTGTATCTAATGAACAAATTCAAAACTCAGTCTACTGGAACTGAAAACCGGATTTGCCACTAAACCACCTCTCTAAAATTGCATAGTTTTAAAATTTTTAAACAGCAATCGGCCATAACATGAATACGTTTAACATAAACATGATCAGATCAGAATTTTAATATTGGTGTATCCCTTATAAAAAAAAAACTTTTCTTACCCCCAGCATTGCCCTTCTTTCCATGAACTGCAGTATTGTTTGTGTTGCTCTCTCCAAACCAGTAGGATTTAGTGAAAGGGAAGTACCATGGCCTGGGAATGCCATACTGCCCTGGGAACACGGCCTCAATGTACCAGGTCATGACCCCATACAGGAATGCATCAAAGTACATGAGGATGAGGCAGGTGGTGAGGTTGTAGTTGTCTTCTTCCACTGGGCTGGAGAAGAGGTTATTCCATTGGATGCCCACACCCTGCTCTTCAAACAGGGCGAAATACTCACAGCCAAATCCAAACGCCACTGGAGACAGTAAGCTCTATGGACACAATCAAATTAGACGTTAAGGGGTATTCTATTTTTTTCCACACTTGAAGTCGACTTATAATGCTAGTCACGGTTTCTTGCACTAAAATAAGTTATTTAATTTTACATTACCATTTTACACTCCCTATAATGCAATTGCTTTTCTACACTGCAAAAAGTGAATTTCTTACGTTGAATTTTTGCCTTGTACAACTATCTAAAGATTCATTAATCAAGATATATTTACTTGAAGCACAATTACATAAAATCAGTAGTCTTGCTTTTTTAGTTTATGCTTAAAATTACGATTGAATTTTTAAAATAATTGTATTTTTCTGACCCTACAGGCAGATTTATTTATCATTTCAATAAAAAAACTCAATTTTCATAACTTTTTCATAATTTTGGTTCTCAAGTAAATCATGATTTGGGAATGGTTAGATATTTTTACTGGAAAACAAGATAAAAATATTGAGTAAAAAATACAAAATTAGTACAAAATAATTTGGTATGATTTGAGTCATATTAAGTCATTAATTACCTTTAAAATAGTTTATTTTAACTCAAATAGTTCCAATTATTTTCAAAATGCACGTAAATGTACTGACTAAGACACCCTATTACTATTGAGCTGGTCACTTAATCTCAGGTTGTTCTAGAAAGACCTGGAGTTCATGCAATAAGTCTACTGTAAGTCAGTTTAATGACAAGTAACCAGGTAAATGCACAGGATCAATCCGCCTAGGGTTAAGTGCCTTGGTAAAGTAATCTCAGTAATGCTGGCTCATTTCTAACTGAACTCTTGTATTAGTGGTCCAGATCTTTACTCTATCACAAGCATTTAACTAGTTTAAACAGGAACACCCAAGTAAAGATTCCTTGTAATCTAGTGTCAGGAACCAAAGCCTACAATGTTTAAAGTGCGATTTTACAGTTAAGATATTTTCATCGCACCTGGAAGTCATTTTAGATAAAGAGAGCAGTATAAATGAGCTTCCTTATGTAATATACTGTATGATAATCTAATGCACATGGCCAACAACCGATGACACTGCACACATACACGTTTGCACTTTGTAACTGATATTTGTACTTTTTTTTGGGGTAGGTTGTCATAAACTTACAGCGATGACTTTGGCGCTGAAGCCCACGTAGTCTTGCCAAGCCACGCAGAGCACATAAGGCAGGTAGAGGGTGAAGTAGATGATGCCCCCACAAGCCGCTGCCAGGTTGGCACGAGCGAACACCGTACTGATCAGAAAACACTGCATGATGGTTACCACAGCGAATGATCCGAGGAAGAGGAAGACTATGCCAGGGTCACTATAGGGCAGGAGATTACCCATCTGGAAAGGGAAAATAAATCAGGTTTATTGTCTCTGTTTTGCTTCTATTAATGACGATTTCTTAAAGAATGTTACATAATGAATAATAATCTTTATTACAATTAATAATAATAATCAGGGTTACTATAGGGTATATTTTATATATACAACTACAACTAATGGAAACAAAACCTTTTGTTTCAAACACACACACACACACACACACACACACACGTTAAACAAAAATTACTAAAACTACAAAAACACAACGAAATTACTAACATTTAAAAATTTAAATAGATATATTCAAAATATGAATATAAACTAAAATAGTATCTCAAAGGTACTAAAATAACTTTAATAATGGTAAATATAATTATTTGTTTACTTATTTTATATTATTATTGTACTTTAACTCTTATATTTTTATTTTTTTATTTTCATGTTTGTTTGTAGTCATTTTTCATATTTGTCATTTTATTTTCATATTTCTTATTTTATTAATCTTCATTTCTAATTAGTTTTAAATGTATTTATTTATTTAGTAATTGAATTTATTATTTTTATTTTATTAATTGATTATTTATTTTTTATTGTTTTTCATGTTTTTCTACTACTTACTACAAATTATAATTATACTACTACTTACTACTACTACTATTACTAATTATTATTATTAAGATAAGCAGTATAATAAACACATAAATATTAAATCAAGGAAACTACTGGAAAAGAGGCACTCTTAACATTCAAAAATACTACGACAGAAATAAAGTCAAAATTGCAAAACAGTATAAATAATTTGTTATAACTAAATTGAGTACTGGATGTTTTTTGTAAGGGAAAAAATGTGCTTCCTAGAAAACAACCTGTCTTAAGATCTGTTGATATCTTTTTAGTACCTTGAGTAGAAGAACCAGCAGGCCTGCGCTGATGAGAAGAGGGATGAGGCTGCTAATGAACCAACTGAACCACAGGATTCCATTGTCCAATCCCATAATCCTCATGGTCTCCTTGAGCCGGGCCTCCTTCTCGTAGACGACGCCTTTGATGATGATGGCCACTGAGTACATCCAGGCCAGAGTCATGAAAAGCGGCATGGAGCGGCTCATAATGCGAAGGAAACTACAGGAAAAGAGGATAATTTTAATAATTGTTCCAACTGTAACAGAACATACTGAAAGATTTTCATTTTCTCTTTTATTCAATTAGGTTTATTTGCAGTGCAGTGGAATACTTACATATCATCTACAAAACATGGATAAGGCATCTGTTGAATGTAAACACCAGTCTTCTCTTTGGTCCCAGTAATTGCTCTGATAATGCTGTGTTCAACTACATCCTGAAGGTAAGTAAATCCTCCCCAAATATACCGCAAATCCTCAAACGGATCAGCCCTGGGACCGGGATCCCAATAGCTGCCAACCAAAAAACACAATATGCATGTGATTTCATAGCACACTATCTATCCAGTGTCCATTATTGGGCATTTAAGAAAAGAAAACACCAACTTACCCATCTTTAATCTTGTTTGTGCGCTCCACATTGTCGATGTCCATGCGGATCTTGTAATTGATGTGTGGGGGAAGTTCAGTGCTGTTGGACTGAATGTCCAGAAACACAATTCCCGCCCAAAATTTTCTGTTGTCCAGGAGAATCATGGACTCATTCACCATTTTCTCCTCTGTGCTCACAGGTTCAAGTTTATCCAGGTTTACACACTGTGAAAAAACAGCACCATTCAGTCACAATGTAGCTTATCTATCAATTGATAATGAGTTGATTTTATTTGACCATGTTAAGTTATAAACGCTACAGTTTGTGATTTAATAAATACATTTTATAGCTGACCTAAAATAATCTATTTGACCCGTAATAGCTTGTTCTTGTTTTACTGTAAAAGGGAACTTTTGACCCAATAAAAATGACCGCGTGTTGTTTGTCTTCTCCAGTCACGGTATACATCTCTTGAGCCTACGTTCAAGTTGATTTTCAGTTCCTTTTTATCTTTCATATCTCATTTTGTCATATTAACATACGTCATATTGCTGAATTAGACACATTAAAACTCTAAAACTCACACAATTCATGGAACAGAACATCCAAACACATTTTGCACATGCCTTTCTCCCCCGACAAATGTGAAATCCAGCTGGTTGCGACATGTTATGCGACTTATGATTGGTTGTTGACATGTTTTATGTGAAAGTATGTATGTGGGAGACAGATGGATTATGAGATAGAAAGGAAATGTGTAGGAGGAAGGAAAAGAAAGGAAAAGGTAGCATGAAAGAGAGCTGTTCTGACCTCCATGAAACGGGATATGCTCATAATGGCCTGATCCATCTCATTGAAGACATCCCGCCACGTAAATGCCATTTCATGGGGACGCGTGTCCTCGGAGTGTTTAGACAAGAAGCTTATAACATCCTCCACGCTCCACTGAGTCCCAGCCAACTGGGCACTGAAGACCCTAGCAGTGGCATTGTTTCGAAGAAGCGTCTGTGTTTGGAAGAACAAAGAAATGGAAATTAAAATTAGCTTCAACATTGGTAAACTCCAGTCAAATGGAGGCAGCAATGAGAGTTAGGTAGATCATACCCGCATCAGATCCATTTCTTCACTGTTCTCCATGAAGTTCCAAACCTTCGGTCTGGCTTCTTCCCACATTCCGCCTAAATCTCGTAGAATTCCGAGCTCCTGAAATGTCTTGTTGACCTGGGAATGAACAAGGATGGGAATCAACAAATCACTTCAATTACCATGCACTTGTTTTTTTGTTTTTTTGAGAACAGTTACCTCATGAATGATCTTCTGTGTTGCAGGGCTGTGTGGAGTGTAGAGGATCTTCCCCATCAAGAGAGGTTTCAATGCTCTCCAGATCATTCGAGAGATGGGACTGGCTTCCATGTTTTTCATAAAGTTATTACAGTAAGGAGCTATAAATACAATACATGAGAATATGCATTAAAGGACAATTTAGCATTCATTTAATGTCATTTTGTATTTATTTTATGAAAAATCTGCTAATTATTTCTGATATGATCAGTTATTGTTATTAGTTATTGTTAACTAAAACTATAAAAAATTTTTTTGATATAATGCCTCAACAAAATAACATGTTATAGGGAAATTCTGTATTCATGTATTGATTGATTTTAAAACCGCAACCTCCCCTTGGACATAGATTTTATGATATATCAAGATAATTAATACTACACATAATTGTAGCTTTGACGTACTGGTGGTGTTGTCATAGACTGAAACTGGCTCGTCATCACTGTTGTTGTGGTTGCCGAACAGCGCCTGGAAGTTGCTGTCCTCATACCAGTTGAGGGATTTGATCTTGAGGCCACCGCCTTCCGGGTGTCCGCACACGATACGGGACATAGCCTGGTACATCAGACTCGGTGAGCCGGTGGCGTTTTCTGTTAGAAACAGGATCTCGTTTCTCAGGTCACTCCAGCTCCTCATACTGGCCAGCTGAAAGAATGACAGAGGATACAAGTATAATCGTCAAATCAAGAAGGCTGATAGACACAACAGATTTACTTAAGAGGCTTTCATTAGTTTGCTAAACAGGCGTGTCTGGTTTTATATTAAACCGGTGTATCCTTAAACAATTAGTTGATTCAAAATTCTGTCATAATTTATACACCCTCAAGCAGAACCAAACACATATGTGTTTCCATGGAACACAAAAGGACACTTGCTGAAAATGACTAATCACTCTCAGAGAGTTTCAAGCATCAAAAGTTCCATAAAAGTAGTTCAAACAACTTGCACACTATATCCAAATCTTTTAAAGCCATATAATAGCAACTGTATTTGGAACAGAACAGAATTCAAGTCAATATTCACAGAAAGCACAGCGGTCTGTGACCAAATCATTCAGACAGTTTTTGTAAACTAAATCAACTAACACACAAATTCATAGGATCTTTGGTATATTGGTGCACAAGTAGTTTGAATTGCTATCATGATACTTTTATGCTGCTTTTGTGTCCTTTTTGAAGCATGAAAGCTCCAGTTTCTATTCATTCTAATTGAAAAGAAGCAAAACAAGCGTCTCCTTTTGTGTTTTACTCAAGAAAGAAAGTCATACAGTTTTTGAGGGTGAGTAAATAACATAATAATAAAAATTTGGGGAGAACTATCCTTGTAACATTTCATCAGAGAAAATTGTCAACTGTTAGGAGAGATAATGCTAGCGTTTTATTATTCACCCCAGCGTGGGCTGTGTTTGTCTAATCCTTGACAGCTTCTGTCATCGTGTAGCTCATGTTTAGATGTTTTACCCAACAATCCTGGATCCAAAAGGGCCTGACAAAACCCAACACAACTTTAGACAAACAAACCCTCCCATGAAAAGCTGCTTCTGCTTTTTCAACAAACAAAGGGTTTTGTCAAACATAAAATAAAAGTCTATCATAAAGGCATTTCTAAGCTGGGATGTTTGCTTTTCGAGGTTGGCTGACAGGAAAATAAATGTTATTCTGTGCTGGTCACGCATGTAAAAAAACAACTGCCCTGAGAACATTTTAACTTTTATTATACATCTTAAGAAAAAGTCTCAAGTGTGTCTCCATTCAATCTTATTGTTGTCTAAGAGAAACAAATGAAACATCTTATTCTTCATTTGTCTTTCCTACAGGTGCATTTTCACCTCGAGTCAACTTGAATCTTGGGAGGTAAGAGAAATACAAACATGTTTTGTTACGCACGCTACTCTTACTTTTTCTGTAGTATGCAGTATTTATACAGAGTACATAGGGTGCACAGTTAAACAAAAAAATAGTAGACAGTAAGCAGTAGGTTAGTATTTTGAACTCATCCACTAAGTAGAGAACTGCTTCTCCCAGTCATTCATTTTGAAGCAGGTGTGGTGTACGGCATACAACTCTGCAGGATAAAACCATGTGAGCCCTACGGATCTGACTCAGCAAATAAACAAGTCACGTGCCGCTAATTTTGTGTAAAAGTGCGCAGAGAATGGAGGGCGGAGGGTGCAACAGATGTCCTACTGCAAAAACAAAACACTCTCACAGCGGGAGAGAGAGAGCAAGAAATCAAGAAGGAATAATGAGCCATCTAAACTTCACAAAGCTGTACAAAGAAAAGTTGCAGAATAAATAGAATAAACTCATTCTATTTCTAAAATGTTGATTTGGTGCACAAGAAACTTTTTAATGTTTCTTTACTTTTTAATGTATTTTTCGTGATACACAACCAAAATGCTGTGGTTTGTCAGCTTATTCAGATAAAATTGATCAAAAGTGACATTAAAGACATTTATAGTCTTACAAAAGATTTCTATTTCAAATAAATGCTGTTCTTTTTAAATACATTTCATCAAAGAATTGTATAATAGTAAGCAGCACAACTGTTTTCAACACTGATAATAATAGTACATGTTTCTTGAGCAGCAAACCAGCGTATTAGAATGATTTCTGAAGAATCATGTGACGTTGGAAGACTGGAGTAATGAAAATGTTTTTTGCACTTCATCCAGTCTCATACCAACACATTGAATGATTACTGGAATTCACCATCCGTCTCAAACGTGACGGTGAGCCAGCAAACTAGACAGTGGGTTGAGTTTAATGCTCCATTCACTTAGACTCAAAGGTTTCCCTCTCAGTTGAGCAGAAAACAGAGGGGCTTTTGTAGGGGAAAACAGGTCATGTACGCCCATCTCTCTGTGTTAAACAAACGTCTTTATTGCGTTTTTTTTGGATACTGACTGCTGAGTAGATTGTGTTACTCTTTCTCTCTCTATCTGGATGCTTGTTCAGCTGTGCTTGGTTGTATATCTGTCCAGCTGGGAGCTGAACCAACTTTCTCTTCCTCCCGCTGTGTACTGCTACAGCTGGCAAACGAGACACTACCGAACCCATCGACACACACAGGCCCAGTGCGACACCTTTACTGCTGCGTTACTGGCCCTGCAGTTGTCCTCGCCATTAAATGTCACTTTCACTCTCATGAGGGATTTAACTGTGTACTGGTTGTTTTAAATATGATAGACAACTCTCGCATGCAGTTGTTTGACAGTTCACAGGACTGCTCAGGATTGTTCTACCTTGTCTGCAGTGATAAACTCATAGACATTAATGATAAGTGAATAATATGAAGTCTACCTCCACAGCCAGTGATCCCAGGCTCTCCAGAAGGTTGTCTGTAGCCTTGGAAACTAGACGGACATCAGTGCCATTAGTCCTTATGTCTGACTGTAAAAAGCAGGGAAAAGATTTCATTAAATACACTTATTGGGAAAAATAAATAAATATATATATATATATATATATATATATATATATATAGCATCAAATTGCATCCGAAACAAGTTTTTGTTTACATAATATATGTGTGTACTGTGTTTGTTTTACAGTAGATCAAATATAAACGTACATATGCTACAAAATTGTTTTATAATTGTATTTATTTTTTTAAATAAAATATAAAAAAGTTATTTATATATTTATTTTATATATTGAGTATATACATACACACACATATATATATATATAAATTATTAAGTGGTTTTTAAAAATGAAACACTTCATTTTTGTTTTAATTTAGGTTTAGTTACATTACATTACATTCATTTAGGTTAATTACATTTAGTTACATTAGAATACTATATTCAAATATAGTTGCTCATGATAGTTCTTGTATCTAATTTGCATGTCTGTGAATGATCAGAGAACCATAAAAGTTATGCAAGGTCTCATTCATTTCATGCATTCTACATGCCATCAGTCAGCGAAATAAAACTAAGATGACACATTTATCTGGTTTTCCACTGCACTCCACTTGCCAAGAATCCCAATGATGAGTCAAAATCATCTATCGTTGAACATTGTGATCTATGAGTCAAACTGACATCTTCGTATTTCTTTTAAACGTTCTTAGGAAGAAGCAGAAGAGAGGAACTGAAGCTGCTGTAACTACCAGCAGTGCCTTCAGGCTATATATTGAGGTAGGTGTGTAGGACAACATGCATCGACATGCGTCCTCCCACGCTCTTCATAACCAGCTAACTCGTTCTTTCTTTTTCCTTCTCTCTTTTAGCTGGCTGTTGAGTTGTTTGTGTCTCAGCACAGTGCATGCCAATGATAAAGTCACCTGGTTTTGTTTTTAACAACTAGGCAACAGCAGTGGAGGAGGGGAGGACTCTATTGCACTGCTTTATGTGATAAGATGATGACCTCTGTCACGCTCAGACACACGGTGGGGGAATTTATTAAGCAACAGTTTAATTTACACCCTATCCTGACAACAAACCCCCCCATCTGGACTCATCTAGAGCTCTAGACTGGCCATTTACATGTGTCTACAGTAAAACTGCTTGTGTCCTCTGCAACACAAAACTAACTATGTATAATATGGACACTCTTATGAAATTAACAAAGTTTAGTGTTGGTGCTAAATGGCTAAATATAGAAGTGTCTTTTAGGACCATTAGGATTTTTGCACTGTGAAATTATTTTCTTGACTATTAAAAATGTTCAGTCTTTTTTTATTTGTAATATTACTCTCGAGTCAATTATGATTCTCATTACTTTAAAAAGTATTTGAATATCTAGATAAATTTTTTATTGTTTTGAACCTTAAAAATGACCATTTAAAATATAAAGAAATGCAAATATATTATTAAAATCAATAAAAATAATAAATAATAATTTCGGGGAAAAATTATAATAATACCAATTCCACCCAAATGAAAAAGAAATATGAAATTGTATTACTATTATTATTATTTTATGTTTTTTATTTGAGGGGGGGGGGTTCAAGACATGGACATAATTTGTATTACACTGTGGTAATTTAAATATATGGTGATTTTGAGTATTTCTAAAAATGTCATTAAATGTTTTATGGTAATAATAATGAATTAACAAACTATCTAACCTACCTGCATCAAATCTGTTCATTTTGATTCACTGTACCATGTTTCTTACCCTAAAAGGTTTGAGGAAATCCAAGTTGGACTTGAAGTGTCTCTCGGCCTGGTCTAGCCAGCTATTGGGAGCGCTACAGATGAGGTCTTGGGTGAATCTCGCCACCCTTTCGTCTGAGATGTTCACAAAATCCTCAAGTGTGGTGGTGCTACACATGTCTCTCAGATGTACGCCAAAACCTTTGATCAACACCTGAAACACGAGAAGCATCGGTGATAAGCGGTATGAGTGAGAGCAGATAAAAGGTGTTCATGTGGTCTGTGAGGGGTTTTGGAGATGGAAGGTGACAGAACTGTTCATACGACCCATGAGTTTGTTATCAGGACAGGGGCATTCTAAGGCACTTAGATTAGATGTTTTGAATACACATTGAGAGGGTACATTAGGGTAAAACTAGGCTGCCTATGGTCATTTATGAGGACTGTAGATTGTGTAATGCCCCGAGGGCATGTCACACGGCTAACAGCTGTTGATTTACAAACAAAAATCAAGATGCATGCTGGTTTCCTCTCTTTAACTGATTCTAGGGGCAATTTAGCAGCATGTGTGGGGTAAACTATTAAAATGGACCTAAAAACAATGACTATGCCTTCCAAATTGTGTGCGGTGAAATCACAGTAGAGCGTGTGAGGTTTGGGTTTTTGGGCTTGGAAGAATTGGGTCAATGGAGAACTTAAATAGTCGTGGACACGATTTATGCCTCAAAATAATGTTTTCAATGCTCACCTTTTCAAGATTCACATCAGCTTCCAGAATATTCTGCACATAATTATGGGAAAAGGAGGCGTTTTGCTGGAGGAACGTGGAAAGGGTTTCATTTTCATGCAGGAAGTCCTTCAGCTTGAAACCTAAGAACAAACATACCACTTTAGGGTGTGCGTGTTAAGCAATGTTTCACAAAACCACCATACAATGGCTGTAGTTATCGGTTTTCAGCAATTTGACCAGACTTTTAATTTCAGAAGACCCACACATTTTAGGATTAATGTTTTTGGAAAAGCACTCTATTTTTCCATTAGTTTACATTTACATTGCATTCTTACAAAACCTCAAACTTTTATTCGGAGTAAGTTACATGCTTTAACTTGCTGAAATTTAGAGCTGTTCATTCAGGTGTAGAGCCTTTGAGAGTGTTAACTACACACTCGTGTGCTCTCCTTAAATTTCATTCCTCTTTCAAAGTTCATGTGCATGTCTGAGCAGGTCAGCAAGTGTGGTTCACCTAGGCGTGGAAAGAAACGTCGATTGATTCATCGTGTGATTCCACAAACATTGCACAGGGAGTCTAGTTGCCTAAATGTTCTGGGATTTAAAACGAGGGTTGAAGTAGTCCACACAAATCCGGAAAAATTGGACAGGCTCCCTTCGTTCCTTAAATCTGTGGCATCACACTATCATTCAAAAGTTTGATTTTTTTTAAACAATAATGATAATGTAATTTCTTAATCATATGAATCTTTATATTAAGTCAATTTTTACATTAACGTTATCTGACGCATATGACGAATCGCAATCGAAACAAAAATCCTAAAATGCAGAGATGGATCTGCTGAAAGTCAAAGTCTGGTCAGATTGAAAGTTTTTCAGATCCCTTTTTTGATGGAAATACCTAAGTGGTAGTCTCAGCCTCAGACGTCACGCCCACGGACCGTTGGCTAAACGTCTGATGCATATGGTACACTTATCTGGAAACACTTCAGTAGTGTTGAAGTCATCGTCTGATTGGTTAGATTATACAGGATTTCCGGAAGACGTTTGTGTCGCGTTCTTTAACTTTCTGTCTGGAAACAAAGATGCCGTGGCACCAAACTCACTCACGAAAGAAGAAAGCCGCCATGTTTACAAATGTGATGGCGAACGCTTATCAGGGTAGATTGAGTGCTGGATTTTCAAAAGTATGTGAAATATTTAAAGTGTGCGCCATAGAATCTTTAAAATACATCCGAGTGTTTCACACACCGGTTTGTTATTGTGGCGACATTTCCACGCCCCGAAACATGACGCTGAACAAAACGAACTGTGATTGGTCGTTTGACATGTCTGTCGGTCAAATGACCTCATGGGCGGGCCTTGACCAATGAATGCAGCCATATATTCCAGACCTTCAGCAGTCAGTCTGAAGGTCTGGCTACGCGAGACTACCTAAGTGGGGTCAAGTCTGTAAATTTGGGGACATCTCTCATGTTGCTAGACAGTAGAAACCCCTTCTCAAATTCATACGCCTAAAGTCATACCTGATGTGTATGAAAAAGTGTAGCCATTCACACCAAGCTAAAATCTACCTGTGATAACCCTCACACAGAGCAGCCCAACTGTCTCCATGTCTTCCATCTGTGATGTTCAGGGAAACAAAGGCTGGAAGTGTGTTCGTTGCTAGGGAGGGGCGAAGCCCCAGGAGGTGGCAGATTCCTGAACTATTCAATCGCTTCCCCACTAATCATTCTTTTGAAAAGAGGGTAAAGGGAGATAAATAGGGGAGTGTCTGAAAAGACATGTGTAGGGACCTTCTGTAATGTCATGGCCAATTACATCTGTTAGGCCTTTTTAGACAGTACAAGTATATTCAAGCATAAAATGAAAAGGTCTGAAGAGTCTAAATGAGCCGTGGTGAAATCAAGACACATATATGTAATACAGGGGGGTCCAAAACCCTTAATCCAGTTCTCAGACAGTTTTAACTGTTGTCTTGAAATTTAAAGAAAGAAATCGTTTTGTATGTATTTGAAAGTTTCTTATGCTCACAAGACTGTATTTATTTGATTAAAAATAAAGTAAAAACTAAATTTGTGAAATATTTGTATTATTTAAAGTAATAGCTTTCTATTTTCTTTATGTAATTTATTCCTGTGATGATAATTACATTTACATGTACGCATTTAGCAGACGCTTTTATCCAAAGCGACTTGCAGGGCATTCAGATTATTCTTTTTTTTGTCAGTATTTGTGTTCCCTGGGAATTGAACCCTCAACCTTTGCGCTGCTAACGCAATGCTCTACCACTGAGCCACAGGAACACAATTAATGACAATAGCTATGTTTCCATCCAAAGATTCAAATTTAACTTATGTGCAAAACTGGAATATCGCATAAAACATATCCGAATAAAGCACCGTTTCCATCCAACGAGTCAGAGAGAACAAAATCGTCACTTCCTGGTAAACTGTAGCACTAAATATCACTAAGAATATTGGAGAAGCCACTGAATATAATAATTTTCATATATGATATATATTACTTGTACTTCAGAGCGAACAGACGTAACACAATAAATGCTGCTGCATTCGGAGGTGGATGCCTGCTGTTTGTGAACGCAGTCGTGTAAGACAATTATACAGAAATACTTTGATGACAGACTTTACTCAGGCTTTTCAGAATGACCAAAACACATATTAATGCTGTGAACGAGACCGGCCTGTCAAGTTATCCCATCTCAAAGCGCAAAGTCACATGACTTTTATCATGCACATGGAGGAATTTATTCGGTAAATGTGTTTCCATCGTAGTTTATGCACATTTTTTCTTACCAGATAAAAAGTTTTTCCTACTCAAATGTGCGCATACGTTTTTTATGCCCATTTTTAGAATTTATGCGCATCTTGCTGTTTCCATCCAGAGTTTTTAATGCGATATTCTAAAATGCGCATAAAAATAGGTGGATGGACGCAGCTACTAAGTATTGAATTTTCAGCATCATTACTCAAGTCTTCAATGTCACACGGTCCTTCAGATATCATTCTAATATGCTGATTTCATCAAGAAACATCTTATTATCATCAGTGTTGAAAACAGATTCTTCAATGAATAGAAAGTTCAAAAGAACAGCATTTATTTAAAACAGAAATCTTTTGTAACATTATAAATGTATTTACTGTCACTTTGGGCTACTTTAAAGCATCCTTGCTGAATAAAAGTATAAATTTCTTGCAAACAAAATCATCGTACTGACCCCAAAGTTTTGGACAGTAGTGTACTTTTGTTTTTTTGCAGAAAGTGCAGAAAGTGGTAGTGATCAGGACAGCTATGTGAATATACAAGTCATTTGCACAACTCAACCCAACCCTCATTAACCAAAGAGAAAACCAGTATAATTTTCTTTTGACCATTACAACAATTAGCATCATATTTTGGACGTGATGTTTTTCATAAACATTTTAACCCATTATGAGGCTAATGTACAGCAGCTATTTAAAACTCTTTGTGAATTCAGCATCACAGCTAATCATAGCAAATAATCTAGGTGTGAATGGGTTCAAGCGATAAATATAACCTAATACCAAAGAACTCAACTCTTTCATGTCTGTTTCCATTAGTTGTAATCAAAAGAGGAGAATAAAGACAAAAATGTATGAGATCGCAGCATGCGGATGCCTGGACAAGCTCCACAATGACTGGATGGCGAGTTCAAAGCATTTCTATTGTCATGCACGACAGTGTGAGACACAATAATGAAGTTTTAATTGAACAGGTGGACTGACATGGCTCTTTTTCTTCAAGACTTTTCTGAAGGTGTATTACGGTTAACTATGAAATTTAGGTCAATTTTGGATCAATCTTATCCTGTTTTTGTCTGTATCCAGCCATGAAAACACTTAAGTCATCTCCCCATTTCACTCTATCACAGATCTAAAAATGTCATCAAACTTCACTTTTTGGTAAATACATTCTATATATCGTTACTGCAGACGTTCTGTGATGGAGTCTGTGCAACCTTTTCTCCATTAGGCAGAGAAATGCAATTAAAGCTCACTTAGCGTGAGAAGAGAAGTCTGTGAACGGGAAGAGACAATTCACGCTGTATACCTAAGTGAATAGGGCAGGTAATGCTAGAGGACTGGATTCTGGGATGTGTGTGCGTATTTACACCCACGCTAGCCCTGAAAGTGACTTGCCATGGCTTGTATGAAAGGCTTGATCCTTCATTCAGCAACCCACTTCCTCCTCTCTCAGTGGAAAAATTCCAACAAATCCTCAAAGACTGATGAGCATCAACCTTTCACTTGTATATTTACAAGGATTAACTGATAATTCGAATGAGTCACTTTATGCTAAGAGAAGTGTTTGCTAAGGGAGAGTGCAATTGCTGAAAGGTGCAAAAAACATGACATAGTTCAGCCAAAACTGAAAAACATGCCATTTATGTGCTCTTATGTCATTGCAAACTCACACAACTCTCTTAATTTGATGGAACATATAAAGGAACAAGCTAAAATATACGTATTTAATTAATTTATTCCAAAATCTAAGCTGCAGGGCTCACATCCCATTTGGTCAATTGCATATTCAAACTTGATGAAAATATAAGTTATCATGTGATTTTAGAAGATACAGCACACAAGTCATATTATGGAGCACTAATTATGTTTGTTTTTTGAGCTTGGTTACTTTATGCTTTCACTTTATGGAAAAGAGCAGCATTTGATGTTTGGAATCACATGAGGATGAACTGTTTTCTGTCTAGCCAATTCTACTGTACTCACCAGCTCTGTTGTTTTGCATGACTTTCACTGCACTGATAAGCTCCTTGAATCCATCTAAGCTCTTGTCATTTTGACTGTACAGTAAGATCTTCTTGGCATCAGAAAACAGGCGTGAGATTCTGAAAAATAAATCAGAATAATTGCACGCATGGTCTTATATTACACATAATTGGCCACATTATAGCGTTATTTCGAAATCTTCAGCTGTAGGCAACAGCTTACATGGAATCGTTGAAGTTTCCAACGACTCCTGGAGATTCCCCGGGGGTTGGGTGTCGAAAGCAGGGATTGTTGGCATTGCAGACGATGCCCTGGATCCATGGCAGGGTGCCTGCTGAGGGCATGGCTTTGTTGGGAAAGTGACCTGTAACAAATAAAGGGAGACAAAATGAACTACCTCATTGAAGAGGGCTGAAAAGAGAGTTTCCACATTAAGGCTTTCTTGGAGAGCAGAAGAAGAGAAAGTGTACAAGATAAAACCAGCATAATCAAGAAACCGGCATATAGATGATATCCGAAAAAGTAGCAAAGATGCATTTTTTACCCCCGGTAAAACCATAATCCTTCTTGTCCCCCATATAATGCATTTTTGACTTCAAAAGTGCATTTACTTCATAATATGACAAGTGATCCTGATAATGGGAGTTCTAGATAGTGCAGATACATTATCAGATTGACATTCAACTGCATGGGCATGATGTTCCAGATGAGATTTCAGCAGTGGCCCATCCCTATATACAGTACAAATAATTGACGTGCACCCTTAGACTGCCTTATCTTCCCACAGACCTAAAAAAACATCAGCAAATATCTGACTGTCCATCCCTGGAGGATGCGTAATCAAATCGGGTGATTACCTAAGCGGTATATGTGACCTATGCACCCCCGACTCACTGTTATTTCTATAATGAGTCAAATATGCAGGTCTGCTATCAGTCAACCTTAAGACTGCAGCTGCTCCACTGCTGAGCACAGCAAAGATAAGATAATACTGAAAGCATGAAGTAATCAATTCAGGGGCAGTTCAATTCCTCATGTATTCATTTATTTAAAATAATTTATAACAGGATGAACCTCAATATCTATCAAGAACATGACTGGGTCATAATATCAAAAGAAAATATAACATTTAATAATGAAAATGTTTTTTAATTATATCAAGCACACATTCTCATTACAGTGTAAAATTATATATATATATATTTAAATTGTAATAAGTTTAAAATGTATGCTTTTAATAAGTATGCATCATGGTAATGTTTGTCGTACTCCTTTTATTTTATGTTTAATTCAATTTTAAGAAATTTCAAAGAGCTTTTAAAAATTTCATTTTTAAAGAGCATTATTGTAAAATACTGTAAAATCATAAAATAAATAGTCAAAAATATAACAATATAAATATTTTGTTTAATGTAATAATTTCTTTGTGATGCAAAACACAGCAATTTTAAGTTCCCTAAAGCTGTAAACACAAGATTATGTGGAAGAAAACATTTCTAAAAATGTTTATTATATATATATATTTTTTTTTTCATCTTATTCCTTAATATTGTGTTTACAGCAGCTTTAGCAGACTTAATATTGCTGTTTTGCATCATAAAATAAATTGGCAAAAATATCACAAAACAAAAAATATTCTATTTTTGTGGAACATAATAATTTCCTTTATACATATACCTAAATATTAGGTGAAATGTTTAATCTTAATCTTGTATTTACAGCCTTGGACAACTGCTGGTTTTGAAGCCTTAAAATTGATTATTACCAACATGATGGACATTGTTCTTTCTGTCCAATTAATCACTTCAGCAAGATAGGTTGCAACATGACTATACACGCATATGCAATCAGCACACTCCAAACTTTGGGAGAAGTGAAATTATACACAGGACCTCCTATTTCCTGTATAAACCAAAGCGGTAGCACACAAGCACATTTGCACGTCAACAAGATCTCATGACAAAGGCTCACCCTTCCACAAAGGAGAACAGAAAGTTCACAGTCTCACAAAATGATATATGTATTGTAGTATGTCTTTTCAAATTCCACTGGTGGATTGTGTTTTGAATTTCTGGCTAGTTTACAGCTTGGCATGTGTAGCATTACTCAGGGCACGGTGACATATAAACTTTATATATTAGAAAGCCAATCAAGGACAATAAAACTATAAAACTATAAATGATAGAATGATGACCGCATTTATTAGCTGGTTTGTTTAAAATCACTGCACTATCATATAACTAGCTAGTATTCAAATTTAAACCATTTTGTGTTTGTTGCCCTAAAATGCAGAAATAGTGATCACTTTGTCTATAGGGCACTATTTAAATCCCGACATGCTCCTGATAGCATCACCCTATCTTTATACACATCACGTGTGAACTCAAATTACTCCAGTTATCACTGTGAACTCACAAACACCCTGCAAGTTTGACACATCTGATAAAGATACACCATAAAAAAACATGTAATGAAACGAAACGTGTGTTTTTACCCCATGTGCATCAGGTATTTAGGTTATGCAATTAAATTAATATGCACAGGATGCATTGCAAAAGTTGTTTTGCATGCAACACGTGGAAGCCATTTAGTTTTCCACTGCCACAAAACAGGATAAATGCTGCATTGTGTAAACCCATCACAACACCACATCTAAAATGTGTTTTCTCTCTTTTCATAGGTACAAAACAGAGGAGTATACTTACATTCATGTTGCTCATAAGGCGGGTAGTTCAACCTCACAGCAATCAGGATGAAGAAAATAAAGAGAGGCCACACAATCTCCGTCAGCAGTTGGAGCTGAACAAGTCAAACACAAGAGGACAAAAACAGTCAGCGTTTTCTGCAGAGTGCAAACACTAAAGACCATCTTTGGCCCCGGTGAAACATGACTAATAGAGTTCTCAGAAAAAAAGCTCTCAAGTCTCTAATGTCTACGGTAAAGTCTACTGGTGTGTAACGTCATCAAGGGCAGGTTTTTAATAACAACATTCATTATTAATACATGACAGGGGATCGATCAGACCCTCCTGATATAGTACAACATCAGAGAGGAACATCCACTAGGAATATGACACGTCTACATAGATCCAATGAGGAACGAAAGCCATCTGACCACTCGTTCTCCATTTAGCACTTTTATGGGTAATGTTTATTTATTTCAATCCATAAAATGTAAATGCATCAGTAGTGTACCGTTTCAAGCCATTAAACAATTGAAAATTAAATCAAGCACTGAATTGTTTGAAGTTTTTGTATTATGGTTTAAGACATTTTGAAAGTACCTTGTAAATATACACATTACAGTACAATATTATACATCAAAATACCATAGTTTGGTACAACCAAAGTGCTTTTTGTAACGGTTTAAAGAGTAATATACCCTATTTTGAGGAGATGGAGATTTAAATTCTGTCTGTCTGTATTTGCATCACTTTTACTTCTTGGAGAGCAACATAAATATTGTGTAAATATTGTTATGTGCAGTGACCTGAGAATCATAGTATAACAGTAATCTGTATTGAAATTATTACAAAAATTCTTACTTGCTATGTGGCTTGTTATAGACTGTAAACAGCTCAAGATTCTAGCATTATATTATAAGTAATGAAGAGCTGTCATAACGATAACAAATTTGACAATGTTTACAATTTATATTTGTATTTGAATTAATGTTATTCTTGTTTATGATAGCATATTAAAAAACAATTATAAAACCTGAAATATACATGTATATCGACTAAATCTGTTGTCTTTACCGTTTGTCTCCTTCTGTAGGTGAAGTTCTTCCACAACAGCAGACCCAGCTGAGTGGAGACGGACATCTTCACTCGGGTCCCTCTTCACTCTCAGCTCTCAACTGTAATGACACAACGAGACGTGCGGAGTGAAAAAGGCATCCAGCAGTGACCAACAGAGCAGCTCAATAGTCCAGGACAAAGTGCAGCTTTCCTATCTGACGCTCACGTCTTCCCTTTTCATCTCTCCTTTCATGCCCCGTTTTAGGGAAGGCTAAACTTTTATTTTTTCCCAGAATTCCTGGAAGTGGTGGACCTTGTAGTGTCAGAGAATCATCAAGCAAGGAATTTAACAGGCCATTAGGGTCTCTGGGGTAGGTAGCTTCACTCTTAACGGTCACGTTTGATCAAAGAGCTTCACTTAAAATACACAGATTTGCTTGGAGTCAGGGAGAGAATCATTGTGCCTTTGCTCAATGCTAACGACACTATTCAAATGTGAAAAGGGTCCAGACATTCTTGAGTGATCTTCATCTATGCTTACATTGTTCTCACTGTCTGACCCTTTCAGTGATTTAATCAGGTAACCCAAAACAGAAATGATCAGGATTGTGATGAGCTTGAACGGAAACATAACTTATGCCTGTAAAGCCTGACTGATTTTTTTTTTTAATTGAATAGTTTATTGAATCTTTAGACAAACATTTTAACAAGATATATTATTAATGCTAATATTTACAAAAATAGTTTATGGCTCATATATTGTAGCATGATGTCATTGTTTTTACAATTATACTAAAAGGCCTTTTACCTGCTTACAAAGGTAAACTGTTAATAAGAAAGCATTTTTAGCAAAGTTTTGCTCATGACGATAATTTAGAGGACTTAAAATGATCAAAAAGTATCAAACACGATCTAGTAGGTTTTATAGGGTTAATCACTGCAGGCTACACGTAAACAACTTGGACACTTTCACTTAAAAAAATACTTTCACTAGACAAATTCCCATCATATTTTAATTGAAAATTAAATGATCTGACCTGCTATCCACATTCATTTAAAGTGCTATACTTGTACTGTATTTAACCAATTGTCACCATTTACATAGGAGAAACATCTAATAATAAATAAAAAAGAAACAACTATGAGAGTCTGAGACTATATTCACACCGTGACTTCATCACACTGCCCAGGACAATGTTCCTGCTGGCCCTTCCAGACCCCAGCACCAAGATTCAAGGTTGGTTCAAGGTTCTTTATTATTTGTCACATACACAATCATACAGGGTATAATTGTGTATCTGACGTGAGCGTCAGATAGTCTCTCACCAGAGACTTGTGAGAATATTTAGGTTATTCTTTATCATCATGCACAGATCAGGATAGAGCATGACTGTGCCTATGACAAATACAAACTGCTTTCTATGCGTTTTATATATATATATATATATACAGTGTTGGGGAAAGTTACTTTTAAAAGTAATGCATTACAATATTGCGTTACTCTCTAAAAAAGTAACTAATTACGTTACTTAGTTACTTTTATGGAAAGTAATGCGTTACGTTACTTTTGTGTTACTTTTTGATTGTTTGTTTTTAATATAAGAAGTTCTATTTATAGCAAATGTAAAAGCCTTTCACACCAAAAAGTGTAATGAATAAGCCTCAGGCTGAAGGAAGAGTAAATCACATCTGTACAGGAGAACGCAGGAGAAGAAGTTTAACACTCTTCAGCAATAAAAAAAACAATGAAGCACAATTGTTAGTTTATCTAAAGTAATTTTTGCTTATTAGTATGGTTGAACTGGAACATCAAAGGTCAGCAGCAAACACATTGGTTAATAAAATGAGTTTAGATATATTTGTGTTGTTTAACATGTTTAATTATTGCAGGTTTGCGTCATAATCTGAGTTTGCATTTCACTGTTTTAATTCATTTTGATGAATACAGAATCAGTTTTTTTTGCGAGTGGGATGAATTAATACACATTCACATTTAGTCTAGATTAGAACTACAGTAAGATCATGTTCAGCGCACTGTCAGTCAATAAATGGGGAAAAAAGTAGTCAGATATTTTCTTGTCAATTCAAAAGTAATGCGTTACTTTACTAGTTACTTGAAAAAAGTAATATTATTACGTAACTTGTATCGCGTTACTTGTAATGCGTTACCCCAAAAACTGTATATATTGGTCATTAACTATTAATTCCAGGCATTTCCCATTATATTCAGCTGAAATGCTTGAGGCTGCATTTTACTCTGAGAATTCAGACAGCGTTTCCTTCCCAGCTTGCACGTTATGTCATCCACTATTACAGATGCAGGTGGTAAAAGCTTTCATATAGATAAAAACAGTTATATTTTTTTTTTCATGTTTTAAACACTAATTTCAACTAATTTAGCTTGGTACAGTAAGTTATGTTATGTCTACTAAATTGTATACGCTTTCAGAGTTTCTACATTTTTTTTCCCATCTGTAATTCAACCAAAAGTGGTCAAACGTCTAATTAACTTTTACTCCAGGTGTGGATTTGTTATCACTTTGATATTCCTCAATACTTTAAAGCACTTAAACTTAGTTTTTCGCATTTTTACAGTGTAGCTGTGTTTTTTACACATGGATACCTGTACCTTTGTCTGTCTGTGTTCATTGTTCTGTTGCTTTTCTCTTACAGCACTTCTGGTCTTTATATCCGCTGATAAAGAACCACACGTTCTCACCTTTTGCTATTTTGGTGCTATTTCTCCTTAAAAAAACGTCAGGTTTTGTTTCTGAAGCTTAACAGCTGTTCTTCGGTTAAATAAAAACTACGTGTCGCACATTTTTATTTGAAGTGTTACTTCAATGAAATCAAATCCGAATAAACTTTCATTCAATGATTTCCTTTGACAACTTTTACTCTCTCGTCATAAACACTAACATATTGTCATGGTATTTGTATTGTTTTCAGTAACACGCCACCTGAAACGTTGCGTTTGCCGTTCATTCTCTACAGAACATTAAAAACACATAAACAACGTTAAAATAACGAAACATTAATGTCTCTTACCAGACAGCCGACGACCTATGATAGACAGTCACTGTAATCCCAATGAATCAGATGTATAGTCGTCCCTCTGGACTCTGACGCCGGTGTTCGTCGGCGGTTCTCGTGTGAAGGAGCATCTGAAGGTTTTGAAGCGGTTTATAGCGTATCTGCTCTGAGCGCCGGGGTTACTGTCGGTCATCCAGTGTGCTGCACATTTTAACTGGGTCTGGATCAACACGTCGAGCCCAAAACAGCTCTTAAACGGCATAACTGTAAACATCTGCTGACAAACGTGTGCCATGAAAACAATACAGGGATAAAACATGCCTCTTCCACTGGTGTCTGGGAAAATACTCTTAAAAATAAAGGTGCTTCACGATGCTGTAGAAGAACGTTTTTATTTAAATCGTTCCATAAAGAACCTTTATACATCTGAAAATAAAAAAGTAAGAAAGAGATGGTTCTTTAAAGGACCTTTGACTGAACATGGTTCTTTGTGGAAATAAAAAGGATTCTTCTGTGGCATCGGTGTGAAGAACCTTTTGAAGCACCTTTATTTTTAAGAGTGTATGACATTTTGTTTGCTTTTTAATGGCCATAAATGACAGAATCCTATTTGAAAGATTCATTATTCAGAGTACATAGATCATAAAAAAGTATTTTGATGCAGTCTGTGGGTCTTTGAATCAGGCAATCTGGTGTATTACAACTCCTTTGGGATCTATTTATTTGGATACGGTTGATGGAAAGAAATACTCAACCATGTCTGGTACTATAAAGTATTTGAATTAAAAAAGGATATATATATATATATATATATATATATATATATACAGTGTTGGGGAAAGTTACTTTTATAAGTAATGCATTACAATATTTTGTTACTCCCTAAAAAAAAGTAACTAAGTAATGGAAAGTAATGCATTATATTACTTTTGCGTTACTTTTACGTTACTTTTTAAATATGAGCAGGGCTTGATTGTTTGTTTTTAATACAAGAAGTTCTATTTATAGCAAATGTAAAAGCCTTTCACACCAAAAAGTGTAATGAATAAACCTCAGACTGAAGGAAGAGTGAATCACGTCTGTACAGGAGAACGCAGAAAAAGAAGGTTCAACACTCTTCAGCAATAAAAACAAAACAATGAAGCACAATTGTTAGTTTATCTAAAGTAATTTTTGCTTATTAGTATGGTTGAACTGGATCATCAAAGGTCAGCAGCAAACACGTTGGTTAATAAAATGAGTTTAGATATATTTGTGTTGTTTAACATATTTCATTATTGCAGGTTTGCGTCATATTCTGAGTTTGCATTTCACTGTTTTAATTCATTTTGATGAATATTGAATCTGTTTTTTGGGAGTGGTATGAATTAATACACATTTACATTTAGTCTAGAACTACAGTAAGATCATGTTCACTGTCGTCAATAAATGGAAAAAAGTAACTCAGATATTTTCCTGTAAATTAAAAAGTAATGCGTTACTTTACTAGTTACCTGAAAAAGTAATATTATTACATAACTCGCGTTACTTGTAATGCGTTACCCCCAACACTATATATATATATATATATATACAGTAGTCAACATTTGATGTGGATCAAAACCTTTCATCATATATATAAACATTTTGTGCATATTAAATGATACGCATTATATTGTGTATAAACCTTTCAGCAATTATATATATATATATATACACACACACACATACACACACACACACATATACATGTATGTACATATATATATAATTGCTGAAAGGTTTATACACAATATAATGCGTATCATTTAATATACACAAAATGTATATTAATCTAAAAGCCAGTGGAATTTCACAGTGGTTGAAGGATGGTAAATTGGCTTAATATTACCATTTAATTTAATCATCTGTCTTGAAGGGAAATGATCCATGAATGCGAATATGAAATGATAAGTGACAGACCATTTATGGGAACCGAGCCAAAGGTCATCTTCAGCTTGACAGACTTGATGTCCAGGCATTAGGAATGGTGTATCTGCAAGACGGCTTGTGATGGCCAGGCTGTGTATTGTTTTTTGGTGGCTTTTCTTGGTAAATGTAGGCGGAGACCTCGGACTAGACCAGAATAAGATGTATTAAGCTATGTACTGACACGTATTATTGTGTTCTTAATCCTTTAATCCTTATAAGAGAATTATTTTTCATAAACCATCTGAGTAAACTTGGATACAAACTGAGTACAATCGTGTTCCATGGCATATGCCAACATTTACTTTCTCTGTGTGTGGTGTTTGTCAGTGGTGTTGCAATATACATATAACTGGCATTGAGAAAGCTAGTGAAATTCTGGAAAATCCTGGAACTAACCAAATCCCGTATTCTGTCATTGTGAGAAACACAAACACTGAGTCATCTTCATTTTCAGAAATGCCATAGAGCTCAGTATCCAAATTTACCCATGTTCTACATTCTAGTGATATCTTCATTTATATGGTTAGGGACAGTATTTCATAATACTAGCAGAACAAAACAGACAATTAAATTCACAAACAATTCATACATGACAATCCTAAAATTATTTATTTGTACACAGTGCGATCAAGAAGACGAGGAAGGTTTAAAACAGCCCCAGTCAAACAGCCAATGGCCTTAAGTAACCTGTCTGTAATCTCACTTTCTGGAGGAATGGTCAGCTGATATTACCACTTCATGTAGTGCTTTTGCTTCAGTGCAGCTGTTAGCATATACAGTCCACCGCAGTCAGTTCCTCTGCAACAGGAATAATGAAATATTTCTGACATTTTAGTGGAGGAGGGTGATGAAATAATGGAAAACATCTAAAACCCTGGGAACACATGCTCTAAACTTGCTACCATTAAAAACATGATTAGAAACTGTTGCCAAAGTCATACTTTACCAGCTGAAGTCGGCTAGGTTTCAGTTCATAAACACTGACTACAATAACAAGTTCAGATGCTACTGTAAATATAACTTTTCATGTTGTATGCCTTCTTTGGACAACTATGCATTGTAGGCTTGCCTCTTTTTTCTGTTGTTCTGTCATAAAAACAAAAAATAATCATTAAAACTTTTTACAGTTAACTTTTAAAAAATGTGCGATTTCAATTGGTATTAAAACATTAACTTTTATTTTTGTGTTTCACATTTAATTCAATGTTTTTGGTGTTTCACATGTTACTTGCCGTAACACATTGTGGCATGCAAGAAGGTTGTATCTACAAAGAACGGTCAAAACAATGCTAATACACATACATATAATGTATGAGGACTTTATAGAGCATGTGTCAGACTTTGTCTTCCTCTACCTTTGTCTCCTCACCCTTATATGGTCCTTCCTGTTTCCCAGTCATTATTAGTTCAGTCAGTGTCAGCCTTGTCTTGATTATGTCCCAGGTGTCTCCAGTTATGTCTCCCTATATAAGTCTGTTCTGCCTCATGTTACCTGTGGATTATTGTTAATGTCAGCGTGTCAATGTTCTTACCTGTGTTCCTGTGCCTCCGCTTTGTCATCCATTAAATACCCTGTTTGTTTCTATCCTCGTCTCCTCGCCTGGATCCCGTGCACATCCGTGACAGAATAATCCACCCTAAAACGACGATGGAATTCGCCGCCGTTCGCCCTTATCCGGCGGGATCTCTCATTTGTGGAGTTAAATTCTGCGGGCTGGCGGTGGCGGAGCTCCACGACGGCAATCCTCCATCTATTTGCTCGGGGCAAAGTACCAGCGCCCTATGGATCTCCCAGACACTACAGGAGAGAGGATCTACCGGTGTTTGGGAAGTTACCGGTCCCAGTCGAAACCAGCCCACGAGTGTCTCCGCTGGCCCGTTCAGCTCTTCGTCGTCTCCGCTGGTCCTGCGGAGCTCTTCTTCGCTGGTCCCGCCCAGCTCGTCTTCGTCTCGGCTGATTCAGCGCCGCCCACGCTTCCAGCGCCGCGCGAGCCCGCGCTTCAGCGCCGCAGCCGGCGCTTCCCGAGCGCCGCCGAGATCCAGCGCCTGCTCCGAGACTCGCCCTCCAGTGCCTGCTCGAGACTCGCGCCTCCAGTGCCTGCTCCGAGACAGCGCCCTCCAGTGCCTGCACCTAGTGCCCTCCGGTGCCTGCACCTCGCCAGTGCCCTCCGGTGCCTGCACCTCGCCAGTGCCCTCCGGTGCCTGCACCTCGCCAGTGCCCTCCGGTGCCTGCACCTCGCCAGTGCCCTCCGGTGCCTGCTCTCGCCAGCGCCCTCCGGTGCCGGCTCCTCGTAAGTGCTCATCGATGCCTCCGCTGGTTCCGTCCAGCTCATCGATGCCTCCGCTGGTCCGTCCAGCTCACCTTGGCCCACGCTGGTCCCGTTCCAGCTCACCTGGGCCTCCGCTGGTCCCGTCCAGCTCACCATTGCCTCCGCTGGTCCCGTCCAGCTCATCTGGGCCTCCGCTGGTCCCGTCCAGCTCACCTGGGCCCACGCTGGTCCCGTCCAGCTCATCCTTAGCTCCGCTGGTCCCGTCCCAGCTCACCTCATGCTTCTCCGCTGGTCCCGTCCAGCTTCCCTGAGCCTCCGCTGGTCCCGTCCAGCTCACCTGGGCCTCCGCTGGTCCTGTCCAGCTCACTGGGCCCACGTTGGTCCCATCCAGCTCACCCTTAGCTCCGCTGGTCCCGCCCAGCCCAACTTTCTCCGCTGGCCCTGTCCAGCTCGCCTTCACGGCTCCTGAGCGCCCTGGGATGGGAGCTTCCCAAGAAAATTTGGGCCTGAGTTCCGCCATGGCCGCCCGAGCACCCGCTCCGCCATGGCCTCCTCAGTTCCCAGACCCTCCGTGGCCGCCTGATCCGCCGTGGCCGCCTGAGTCCCCGGATCCGCCGTGGCCGCCTGAGTCCCCGGATCCGCCGTGGCCGCCTGAGTCCCGGATCCGCCTGGCCGCCTGAGTCCCGGATCCGCCGTGGCCGCCTTGAGTCCCCGGATCCGCCGTGGCCGCCTGAGTCCCGGATCCGCCAGTGGCCGCCTGAATCCCCGATCCGCCATGGGTCCCGAACGGGCACCGCCCTGGAGGTCACCTGTCCGGTCTCCAGGTCCTTGAGGCCTCCAGAGTGCCCACCTCCCTCCCTTTCGATGTCTGACGGTGCGGACGCGCTTAAGGGGGTAATGTCAGACTTTGTCTTCCTCTACCTTTGTCTCCTCACCCTTATATGGTCCTTCCTGTTTCCCAGTCATTATTAGTTCAGTCAGTGTCAGCCTTGTCTTGATTATGTCCCAGGTGTCTCCAGTTATGTCCCTATATAAGTCTGTTCTGCCTCATGTTACCTGTGGATTATTGTTAATGTCAGCGTGTCAATGTTCTTACCTGTGTTCCTGTGCCTCCTCCGTTTGTCATCCATTAAATACCCTGTTTGTTTCTATCCTCATCTCCTCGTTCCTGGATCCCCGTGCACATCCGTGACAGCATGTTTATAGAAAAATAAAACCAAAACCCAGACATTTTAGGCAATTTAGAAATCCTTTTGCCCTGTTCAGGAAAAGAGGATGTATGGTTGTCATCCTGATAGAACAGATTAATAGATTATACTATTTTATTGAATTAATAATAATACAAATTGCTGACAAACAAACCGTGAGGCTTAAATCTGAGGATATTACGTAAGTTTCCTATAAGTTGCTGTAGAGTTTGATTTCTAAATTAAGTGGGTGATTCCTCGGCTCTGAGGTCAGTGTCCTGCGGGGGAAATACCTGCCACCTCTTGCAAGGTTTAATGTCCATAAAATATTAACAGCTGTTGCTTTCTTGAAAAAGTAGCATTCAAGCTAGAAGTAGATAGCTTGAATGTTACTACGACCCATAAATATAACATTACTCTTTGTTAGAAATAGAGTAAAGGTTCTTATGAATCAATAATAACGCCTAAGCTGACAATGGACTAATAAACCAGGGAAACAGAGCAAACATGCTGACTTCAGTAGTGTGTGACAGACACGTCAATGCTGTTTCATCACATTTAAGGGGAAAGTTCAGGCTACATTGGTTTAAGGAGTAAACAGGCCTGTTTTGTTTATAAGAGCAAAACAGCCTCCTAGATGCTGTAGAGACTGCAAAATATATTCTAAAAATGTATAATCTCTGCATAATAAGTCGAGATGTTTACTAAAACAGTTGAAGATTGCACATAAACATAGATTAGGAGAGTAAATTGAGTGTTTTACCCAGCTGTTAGAGATAATGTTGGGCATGACCCTTATATTTACAGTACTGAGCACGAAGAGAGAGATAACAAGAACTTCCAGCAAAATAATTTTTTTTTATAAAAAACTAAAACATATTTTTGTTAATATTAAGCTGTGGAAACGGAGAAAACAGCGTTATGACTTTCATTATTTAATAATTATTATAATATTCGACATATAGTGATACATATAGCGTACAGTATATAAATATTCTGACAGTTATGTTTGTTAAAGCAATCCATTAGAAAGTGTCCGTTTTGAGTCATACTGTATTTGTTGTATATGAGCTCCCTCTAGTGGACAGACTCATTAAACCACTGTTAGTTTAACAATAAAATCACTTATGTTGTTTACAGTAATGCAGGAGGATTTTTCCCTGTTTCTTTCTCTCTCTCTTTCTCTTTTTTCTTCCCTATCTCTCTCCATGACACACGCACACACACACACACACACACACACACACACACACACACACAATAACTCACTATGTTCACTCTCTCCCTGGTACTACAAAGAACAATGGAACAATGCAGCTCTTCTGTGGTCCAGGCTGGCGTTTCTGAGCTGAGGCTTTACCCCTCACAGACTGAGCGCTGTGATGCTGCACACCGCCGAAGATGAGCGAGGTGAGACGGTCAGCATCAAGCTCTTATCGGCCGAGGTCCAGCTGGATAAAGGTGGGACATGGTCTTAATACGATTCGAGTGACTGACGGAGTTTAGAACAGACAACAAGTAAAATTGCGACTTCTAAAAGTAAACAGAGCATAGAAAAAATAAGCAGAGGATTTATGACTGTTTTTGTCACGAAGGAATGCCTAGGCTTTAAACGCTGTGAACGAAATCCATCGTTATTTACATCTGTTTAGCTTGTTACAATACAGAAATTAACTTTCTCTATTTTATACAATTTCTTAAACAGTTCATTTCAATGCAATGAAGTGAACTTTCAAAGCTGGTTTTGGTAGCACTTTGATTTAACTTAGAAATAAATGCAGAAATTAAACGTCTTGTGTATATAATAAATCAATCTATTAAAAGTGAAAGTTTATTTGGTGGTGTTTTAAATACTCTGAGAGTTTGAACTGTTTTAGTGGTTCTTAAGCTATTCTTAAACACACTCGTCTAGTAAGTCTAATTTGGAAATCTCCAGTTAAAGTATGAAGAAAAGTTTGGGTGGATGTAGTGTACACACTGTATAAGTGTGTGTTTCGCTGTAGTTTTTACAGTGGCTAGCACACTGAGTGGCAGTGGTGACGCAGATTCCCAACAGGGTGGTGAAGATGACCATATCGACTGACGTTTGTGCTCACAGTGGTCAAACACACAATGACCTCTCACTCTTCTGTAGGCATATATGCATTGAGGTCTGGTTAGGGCTTAGCTAGCTAGCTATATCTTTATTAAATTCCTTCAATCAGGGTTATTTCATGTGTATACCACCAGAAGATAGGAATGTTTATGAATTAACTCCTTATAAAGCTATATACATCAACTTTAGTTTCCATCAGAAATATTATATCATTACTGTTATTGTTAAGGCAAATGTGTTTTTGTTATAGAATTAACAATAACTGTACCCACATGTTTTGACCAGTACATTTCCATGATTTTTCTCATAAACTTGATTTTGAAAGTGAAAGGATATTTGAGGCCCTATTTGGGAGTCTGAGATCACCGCCCACTGGCTGGACCCGCTTTTTCTAAAATGGGCAGTTTTCAGAGAAACATAAAAATGGAGCCCATACGTTCTTGCATGGACTGTGAAAAAGACTGTGAATGGTTCCTCTAGTGACAACCAAAACCACTTGTAAAATATAATGAAGTTCCTTGTGTACACAGAATGATAGTTTGTACTCAAAGTTTGTTCCTTCATCGAAAAATAAACAAATTCATTATAAGACGTTTTAACTTAAACCATCACTTCTGACCAAAATATAAAGTCCATAATAACGCTTCATCCAGTGAAAAAGTCCATCCCCTGTTCTCCTTTCACATTAAAATCCACTGATATGGTTTAGAACTGTTTTCACTTGTAAACGGTGCTTGCCTATTTCTCTCCTGATTCAGACGAGATGACTTTTTCACTGGAGAAAGCAATATTATGGATAGAAGACTTTTATTTTAGCCAGAAGCAATTATTTGAAGTTAAAAACAGCTTAATTACTTTTCACTTCAATTGTGGATTATTGGGCCATTTTAATCATCTGTTATACTCTTATTCTGACGGCACCCATTCACTGCAGAGGATCCATTGGTAAGCAAGGGAAATCTGTTTTGATGAAGAAACAAACTTTTCTGCAAATTTTATTTTTTGGCTGAACTATTCCTTTACAGTATACATTTTACTAATTGATTGTTCACTTTTCCGTGATTACATTCACATCTCAAAGCTAAACCACTATAAATATTTAATCAATTTTTATGGGTTAAATTATTATTATTTTTAAAGCTTGAGAAGCACAAGTTTATAATTCCCCGCTCCTGGATTTAAATGACGGTGAGAACCTAGCTGTAATAGCTTGATGTTGGAAACATGGTTGAAAAAAAGACTTAAATACACAGACACAGATCATTTTTAATCACTTTTGATATTTTAGCGATGCTTAAAGTCAGAAATGCTGGCATATAGTTTTTGATATTTTGTATTATTTCTTAAAAAACAAGCAAAGAAACTATTCTGTTTAGAACGTGATTGTTAAGTCGACAATAAATAAAGTATTAGTACAATACAATTCTTGTTTTATCAAAACCGTTTGTTTTTATCAAGCTTTATCTTTTAAACTAGATTTATTCTCCACACAAATTCCAGAATTACACCGCATCGGTTGAGGAGCACCCGGCTGCAGCCTGCAGATCGAGGCGGGGCTGCACCTGGGGCGGGGCTGCACGTGCAGCCCCGCCCACGATGCTTCTCATTGGTTAGTGGCAAAGTAATGACGTAGATCAGGGCGGGGCTGCACCTGAGGCGGGGCTGCACGTCTCGTCCCGCCTACAACTGTTCTCATTGGTTAGTGGCGTCAAGTCATTACGTCGATTCTAGCGGTTTTTCATTTACGCTGTTCTTCGCTGCATGGTGAGTACAGGCAAGCTACGTCTCTTGTCTAATTTGTTTAATTACTATTTTTAATTCTAAAGTGCCGTTTAGTGTGTTGTTAAAAGGAAATGTGAAGTAGTTTCAAAATAAAATCGCATAACTTTACTCACTCAACCATGTCACGCAAGGTGTGAAGGTCTGCTTTTAAATAACCAGGGCTGCGTTTCCCAAAAGCATCGTAGGCCTAATGCCGCCTTCACGTTCTATCGGAAATTAAATAATTGTCACTATTGAAGTTGTGATTACGAGCTCGTCGCATTAAAATGTCGAAATGGGAGGGCGTTCATGTGCAATGTTTACCTAGGAAACTGGTATTTACGATAATTCCGAGAGCACTTGAAGGCAGCATTAGAAAGTTAGTGTGGGTGGTTTTAGTGGGATTATGATTAGGATATAGTGTTCCCAAAATATGCCCCTTAAAAATAAATACAGTGGCAAAACTGAACCAGCAGAAGTAATATTGGACAAGTTCATATTAACAATGGCTATACAAATTTATATTGTTTTTCTGTGAATAAAATGATTAAATGTTAATTATTTAGATATTATTATTATTATTATTATTAATTATACATCTATTAAAATAAACAGTAAACTACATTTAATAATAATAATTCAACAAAAAGTATGATTAAATGTGAAAAAAAGACTGCTCTTTGTCACTTTAAATAGAATAGTCTTGATAAGCTCTTTGCACAACACCACTTATATTCTGCACTGTTTGTTTGTTTGTTTGTTTATTTGTCTCACTGGTTTGCACTATCTACCATGTGCCTTATGCCACTTTATCCATTTTATATTATTATTTTTATTTATATTTTTATTTAATGTACTTTTTTTTTTTACATGTCCTTATTTGTATATTTGTAATAGTTGTATTTTTGTGTACATATATGTTTGTATATATATTTATTTGTACTTATCTGTATTTTTATGTTCTACTGTTAGTGTTTAGTGTTATCTGTATGCACCAGGGAGTAAGAGAGTAACGCAATTTAAATTCTCTGTATGTATGTACGGTACATGTGGCAGAATTGACAATAAAGCTGACTTTGACTTTTTTGACTTTGACTTTGATTAAGTTTAACAGTCCCTGAAAGTAGAGCTTGTTTTATTATATTACATACTGTTATGCTGCTATACAGTATATGCACTAGAGCAGGTGCCCAATCCTGCTCCTGGAACCACTGTCCTGCAGAGTTCAGCTCCATCCCCAATTAAACACACCTGAACCGCCAATCAAGATCTTATTAGGCATACTAGCAACTTCTAGGCAGGTGTGTTGAGGCAAGTTAGAGCTAAATTCTGCAGGACAGTGGCCTCCAGGACTGACTTTGGATAACCCTGCAGGAGTATAAAAAACAAAAATTTTATGCTAATACTGATTCTCTGTATTTCCTTCTTTTGCAGATCCTTGTCATTGTCATCACCACCCTCCATATCTCTCCTCTTTTTGTTGTTCCTCAGTTTATAACCCAAAGGCTCTTTTAAGAGCCATTACCCCTGCAAAAATGCACACAACTGTGTTAAGCAAGGGGAATGTGAGCAGTATTTAAAAGCTGCACTAGTGAGTGCCCATTCTGCAGTTACTCCAGTATGCCACAACTGATGTATTATCACATCAAAATCACTTTCAGTGGGCAGTGCAACATCATGGTGAGTTTAACTGTCTTTTGCTTACCTCACTTTAGTTAAAGTTTAATATGGTGCCGATCCAGCCAGCAATGCACTGTGCATGCTTCGGATTTAATTGCTTGTGATTTTGTAGTAGAATGTTTAATTTTAAGACTCGGTAAACTTCATTTACTGCATTCCACACATTGACCATGGGTCTTTGTTGCTGAAATCACAAAAAATGTGCTTGCACATGGATGGTGCTGATGAAAATTCTGTCTTGCGACTGTCCACTGACCAGAGCAAAATACAAACAAGTGAAGGTTAAATTTAAATTCCTTGATCCTCTGCACAGCCAAACATTCAGTCAGGAAGAATACATGCTCATCTACAGGTTTTATAGAGCACTGTTCGAGTTCAGCGATTGTGGTCGTTCCTAACCACATTTTGATAAGATTGTGGTCGTTCCTAACCACATTTTAATAAAAATGTGGCTGTTATTAACCACATGTAAGTTTATCAGCTAGTGACTTGCTCATCTGACTTTATTTTTAGGAGGCTTATTTAAATGGTTTTGGAGTTAGGATCAAATTATTTTTACAGATCACTTTTTGTAAACTGTCAATGAAAATGTTTATATAATACTCATGGGAAGTTCAGGTTCTGCCCACATTTCAGTTCTCTTGTATTGTTTTGTTTGCTGCAGTACAGTAACTGTTTTTCAAGTTATATTCTTTGTCATCACAGAAACATTGCACAAACCTTGTCTCCTGGGCCTTGGCATGAATACTGTGTCAACGATATTACGGTACCAATATTAATTTAAATTAACTGTAAAAGCATTGGAAATTGTTTTACTTTTTCAAAATAGTTTGACAGTGTGCATGGCAACATCAACAGGGCCTTCCACTACAACATCACAGCAACAGCTGTGGTGTCTTTATCCTGATGGTAAGTTTATAAAGCTGATGTGTTGCTTACTAGATGTTTATCCAGTAAATGTATCTTAGCAAATGTATTTGTAATGTTTACCATTTCAGTATTCACTGAACTTTGTGACTGCAGGGGCCTTTGATTTTACAGAGGTAAGTGAAATATGCAATGGCAAACCCCCATAATATTAAAAGGTAACTGAGTATTTATTTTTATTTTAGCTTGACGTGCCTTGCATCAGAAGGTGGTGGTGTCTGCTGCTTTTGGAGAATTTCCCCTTGAGGTTTGCTTTCTTTCCTTTTTTATTTTACATTTTGAACTTACACTAATTTTTGCTGTGCTGTCACGATCACATTATACAAACCATTGAAGCTTCAATGATCAAAAACTTAGCTTTTCCTTTTAGTTTGAGAGAATGTTTTATTTACATAATATAAAAGAATTGCATTACACACCTGTCCTGTACTACTTTTCATTGCAGGTCTGATGGAGAAAGACGGGCAACAAAAAGACAAATGAGGCATACTGCAAAGAATGTATGAGACATTTAATAAGACTTTTTTTCTTCTCTTACCATATATAGACTGACTTGTATTCTCTGCTATACTTTTAGGCACAAAAGGCAAGCATGACTGCTGAGTTGCAACTTTTGGATGTAAGATGTCTTTTTTCTTTTGTGCTGAATACTGTAATATTCCATTCAAGCAAATTGATTAATCCTTTTATAAATACTTTCCAGTTACCAATGGAGGCCTTGGAGATGATACTCCTTGAAGTAGTGCTACAGGATGGAGATGCTGCCTACATGAATCTGTCTCTTACATGCAGTTGCTTTAGGGCAATTGTAAACAAGGCCCGGTTCAGACAGAAGGCACACTATGCATGGCTTGACAGTAAGTGTGTTAAAGTTTAAATGTGTGTGCAATGAAGTATGCATAAGGCCTCATGAGTATAAGGTTGGGTTTAAGTAATCTTGCTTTTTCTAAAGCACTGGCATGGCTAACATAATCTTAGATGTGCATATGAAAGAGTTCTGTTTTGTGTGTGTTTTTGGATACAGGTGTTGTGAACGGGGAAATTGGAGTGAAACATCAAAGGCTGAATTATGGGTGCCTTTTGAAATTAAAGAGTGTAACTTATGTAAAACCTTGTTCAAATCCTGCTCGGTTTTACGGTAATGGGAAGCACGGTTACCTGAGAGGATTCTACGACAGCATAGAGGACCCCGACTGCTGTTTCATGTGCCAGTAAAGTGTATAAAGAAGGAAGGTTTAATGATTAAAGGAGATTAAGTATTAAAGGAAGAAAGTGTGTAAAGGATGTTAATGTTTAACCAGAGATTTATATGTACAAAAATATGTGTTATATACAGATGTACAAATTTCACCTTTCTTTATCAGAATTAAACTGTTTCATACCTAAATAAATAACAAGGAAATACTTGTCTTGGCATGTTATTCATATACAAACAATGCTGGTATTTTTACCATAAGCTTTTCCTTATCAAGTAAATCCATAAATTATTAATTTGTAACAATATGGTTCATTAGTTAACATGAACTAATAATGAACTGCACTTATATAGCATTTATTAATCTTTGTTAATGTTAATCTCAACATTTATTAATACATTATTAATCTTGCTAACATTAGTTAATGCTCTTGTTAACTAACATGAACAAACAATAAACAACTGTGTTTTCAATAACTAACGTAAACGAAGATTAGTAAATACAAGCTCATGGTTATAGTTCATGTTAGTTAATACATTAATGTTTAATGAACCTTATTGTAAAGTGTTACCATTAATTTTAATAACATCTTAAGACATGACACTTGCTGAGAATATTTAACTTTTATTTAAATGTTAATAATACATGTAACAGTAAAGCATATGCTGAAATTAAAATAAAAACGACCATAAATAACTTGTAAGTGGTAAATGACCAATACACATGAATAGAAATAACTTAAACTTTAGTTGTAAATAAACTATTTATCCGTTGACATTGCGATTGCAATGTGACAAGTCAAAAGCAGAAATTGGATTCTTGCTTGAAATGTACATAAAATGTTTTCCAAAAATTAACAAATTTGCAATGTATTGTTTAATACTATATAAATTTACCAGTTATATTAACGGCATCACAGGTTTGTTTCATATAATTATGTATTGTTTCAACCGCATTTCCTGTTTACCGCGGCGTCAACGTCATTACGTTGCCACTAACCAATGAGAACAGTTGTAGGCGGGACGAGACGTGCAGCGCCCAGGTGCAGCCCCGCCCTGATCTACGTCATTACTTTGCCACTAACCAATGAGAAGCATCGTGGGCGGGGCTGCACGTGCAGCCCCGCCCCAGGTGCAGCCCCGCCTCGATCTGCAGGCTGCAGCCGGGTGTACCGGATCGAGGCGGGCTGCACCTGGGCGGGCTGCACGTGCAGCCCCGCCCACGATGCTTCTCATTGGTTAGTGGCAAAGTAATGACGTAGATCAGGCGGGCTGCACCTGAGGCGGGCTGCACGTCTCGTCCCGCCACAACTGTTCTCATTGGTTAGTGGCGTCAAGTCATTACGTCGATTCTAGCGGTTTTCATTTACGCTGTTCTTCGCTGCATGGTGAGTACAGGCAAGCTACGTCTCTTGTCTAATTTGTTTAATTACTATTTTTAATTCTAAAGTGCCGTTTAGTGTGTTGTTAAAAGGAAATGTGAAGTAGTTTCAAAATAAAATCGCATAACTTTACTCACTCAACCATGTCACGCATAAGGTGTGAAGGTCTGCTTTTAAATAACCAGGGCTGCGTTTCCCAAAAGCATCGTAGGCCTAATGCCGCCTTCACGTTCTATCGGAAATTAAATAATTGTCACTATTGAAGTTGTGATTACGAGCTCGTCGCATTAAAATGTCGAAATGGGAGGCGTTCATGTGCAATGTTTACCTAGGAAACTGGTATTTACGATAATTCCGAGAGCACTTGAAGGCAGCATTAGAAAGTTAGTGTGGGTGGTTTTAGTGGGATTATGATTAGGATATAGTGTTCCCAAAATATGCCCCTTAAAAATAAATACAGTGGCAAAACTGAACCAGCAGAAGTAATATTGGACAAGTTCATATTAACAATGGCTATACAAATTTATATTGTTTTTCTGTGAATAAAATGATTAAATGTTAATTATTTAGATATTATTATTATTATTATTAATTATACATCTATTAAAATAAACAGTAAACTACATTTAATAATAATAATTCAACAAAAAGTATGATTAAATGTGAAAAAAAGACTGCTCTTTGTCACTTTAAATAGAATAGTCTTGATAAGCTCTTTGCACAACACCACTTATATTCTGCACTGTTTGTTTGTTTGTTTGTTTATTTGTCTCACTGGTTTGCACTATCTACCATGTGCCTTATGCCACTTTATCCATTTTTATATTATTATTTTTTATTTATATTTTTTTATTTAATGTATTTTTTTTTTTACATGTCCTTATTTGTATATTTGTAATAGTTGTATTTTTGTGTACATATATGTTTGTATATATATTTTATTTGTACTTATCTGTATTTTTGCGTTCTACTGTTAGTGTTTAGTGTTATCTGTATGCACCAGGGAGTAAGAGAGTAACGCAATTTAAATTCTCTGTATGTATGTACGGTACATGTGGCAGAATTGACAATAAAGCTGACTTTGACTTTTTTGACTTTGACTTTGATTAAGTTTAACAGTCCCTGAAAGTAGAGCTTGTTTTATTATATTACATACTGTTATGCTGCTATACAGTATATGCACTAGAGCAGGTGCCCAATCCTGCTCCTGGAGGGCCACTGTCCTGCAGAGTTCAGCTCCATCCCCAATTAAACACACCTGAACCGGCCAATCAAGATCTTATTAGGCATACTAGCAACTTCTAGGCAGGTGTGTTGAGGCAAGTTAGAGCTAAATTCTGCAGGACAGTGGCCCTCCAGGACTGACTTTGGATAACCCTGCAGGAGTATAAAAAACAAAATTTTATGCTAATACTGATTCTCTGTATTTCCTTCTTTTGCAGATCCTTGTCATTGTCATCACCACCTCCATATCTCTCCTCTTTTTGTTGTTCCTCAGTTTATAACCCAAAGGCTCTTTTAAGAGCCATTACCCTTGCAAAATGCACACAACTGTGTTAAGCAAGGGGAATGTGAGCAGTATTTAAAAGCTGCACTAGTGAGTGCCCATTCTGCAGTTACTCCAGTATGCCACAACTGATGTATTATCACATCAAAATCACTTTCAGTGGGCAGTGCAACATCATGGTGAGTTTAACTGTCTTTGCTTACCTCACTTTAGTTAAAGTTTAATATGGTGCCGATCCAGCCAGCAATGCACTGTGCATGCTTCGGATTTAATTGCTTGTGATTTTGTAGTAGAATGTTTAATTTTAAGACTCGGGTAAACTTCATTTACTGCATTCCACACATTGACCATGGGTCTTTGTTGCTGAAATCACAAAAAAATGTGCTTGCACATGGATGGTGCTGATGAAAATTCTGTCTTGCGACTGTCCACTGACCAGAGCAAAATACAAACAAGTGAAGGTTAAATTTAAATTCCTTGATCCTCTGCACAGCCAAACATTCAGTCAGGAAGAATACATGCTCATCTACAGGTTTTATAGAGCACTGTTCGGAGTTCAGCGATTGTGGTTTCCTAACCACATTTTGATAAGATTGTGGTCGTTCCTAACCACATTTTAATAAAAATGTGGCTGTTATTAACCACATGTAAGTTTATCAGCTAGTGACTTGCTCATCTGACTTTATTTTTAGGAGGCTTATTTAAATGGTTTTGGAGTTAGGATCAAATTATTTTTACAGATCACTTTTTTTGTAAACTGTCAATGAAAATGTTTATATAATACTCATGGGAAGTTCAGGTTCTGCCCCACATTTCAGTTCTCTTGTATTGTTTTGTTTGCTGCAGTACAGTAACTGTTTTTCAAGTTATATTCTTTGTCATCACAGAAACATTGCACAAACCTTGTCTCCTGGGCCTTGGCATGAATACTGTGTCAACGATATTACGGTACCAATATTAATTTAAATTAACTGTAAAAGCATTGGAAATTGTTTTACTTTTTCAAAATAGTTTGACAGTGTGCATGGCAACATCAACAGGGCCTTCCACTACAACATCACAGCAACAGCTGTGGTGTCTTTATCCTGATGGTAAGTTTATAAAGCTGATGTGTTGCTTACTAGATGTTTATCCAGTAAATGTATCTTAGCAAATGTATTTGTAATGTTTACCATTTCAGTATTCACTGAACTTTGTGACTGCAGGGGCCTTTGATTTTACAGAGGTAAGTGAAATATGCAATGGCAAACCCCATAATATTAAAAGGTAACTGAGTATTTATTTTTTATTTTAGCTTGACGTGCCTTGCATCAGAAGGTGGTGGTGTCTGCTGCTTTTGGAGAATTTCCCTTGAGGTTTGCTTTCTTTCCTTTTTATTTTACATTTTGAACTTACACTAATTTTTGCTGTGCTGTCACGATCACATTATACAAACCATTGAAGCTTCAATGATCAAAAACTTAGCTTTTCCTTTTAGTTTGAGAGAATGTTTTATTTACATAATATAAAAGAATTGCATTACACACCTGTCCTGTACTACTTTTCATTGCAGGTCTGATGGAGAAAGACGGGCAACAAAAAGACAAATGAGGCATACTGCAAAGAATGTATGAGACATTTAATAAGACTTTTTTTCTTCTCTTACCATATATAGACTGACTTGTATTCTCTGCTATACTTTTAGGCACAAAAGGCAAGCATGACTGCTGAGTTGCCGCAGATCGAGGCGGGGCTGCACCTGGGCGGGGCTGCACGTGCAGCCCCGCCCACGATGCTTCTCATTGGTTAGTGGCAAAGTAATGACGTAGATCAGGGCGGGCTGCACCTGGGGCGGGCTGCACGTCTCGTCCCGCCTACAACTGTTCTCATTGGTTAGTGGCAATAATGACGCTGACGCCGGGTAAACAGGAAATGCGGTTGAAACAATACATAATTATATGAAACAAACCTGTGATGCCGTTAATATAACTGGTAAATTTATATAGTATTAAACAATACATTGCAAATTTGTTAATTTTGGAAAACATTTTATGTACATTTCAAGCAAGAATCCAATTTCTGCTTTTGACTTGTCACATTGCAATCGCAATGTCAACGGATAAATAGTTTATTTACAACTAAAGTTTAAGTTATTTCTATTCATGTGTATTGGTCATTTACCACTTACAAGTTATTTATGGTCGTTTTTTATTTTAATTTCAGCATATGCTTTACTGTTACATGTATTATTAACATTTAAATAAAAGTTAAATATTCTCAGCAAGTGTCATGTCTTAAGATGTTATTAAAATTAATGGTAACACTTTACAATAAGGTTCATTAAACATTAATGTATTAACTAACATGAACTATAACCATGAGCTTGTATTTACTAATCTTCGTTTACGTTAGTTATTGAAAACACAGTTGTTTATTGTTTGTTCATGTTAGTTAACAAGAGCATTAACTAATGTTAGCAAGATTAATAATGTATTAATAAATGTTGAGATTAACATTAACAAAGATTAATAAATGCTATATAAGTGCAGTTCATTATTAGTTCATGTTAACTAATGAACCATATTGTTACAAATTAATAATTTATGGATTTACTTGATAAGGAAAAGCTTATGGTAAAAATACCAGCATTGTTTGTATATGAATAACATGCCAAGACAAGTATTTCCTTGTTATTTATTTAGGTATGAAACAGTTTAATTCTGATAAAGAAAGGTGAAATTTGTACATCTGTATATAACACATATTTTTGTACATATAAATCTCTGGTTAAACATTAACATCCTTTACACACTTTCTTCCTTTAATACTTAATCTCCTTTAATCATTAAACCTTCCTTCTTTATACACTTTACTGGCACATGAAACAGCAGTCGGGGTCCTCTATGCTGTAGAATCCTCTCAGGTAACCGTGCTTCCCATTACCGTAAAACCGGAGCAGGATTTGAACAAGGTTTTACATAAGTTACACTCTTTAATTTCAAAAGGCACCCGCAATTCAGCCTTTGATGTTTCACTCCAATTTCCCCGTTCACAACACCTGTATCCAAAAACACACACAAAACAGAACTCTTTCATATGCACATCTAAGATTATGTTAGCCATGCCAGTGCTTTAGAAAAGCAAGATTACTTAAACCCAACCTTATACTCATGAGGCCTTATGCATACTTCATTGCACACACATTTAAACTTTAACACACTTACTGTCAAGCCATGCATAGTGTGCCTTCTGTCTGAACCGGGCCTTGTTTACAATTGCCCTAAAGCAACTGCATGTAAGAGACAGATTCATGTAGGCAGCATCTCCATCCTGTAGCACTACTTCAAGGAGTATCATCTCCAAGGCCTCCATTGGTAACTGGAAAGTATTTATAAAAGGATTAATCAATTTGCTTGAATGGAATATTACAGTATTCCAGCACAAAAGAAAAAGACATCTTACATCCAAAAGTTGCAACTCAGCAGTCATGCTTGCCTTTTGTGCCTAAAAGTATAGCAGAGAATACAAGTCAGTCTATATATGGTAAGAGAAGAAAAAGTCTTATTAAATGTCTCATACATTCTTTGCAGTATGCCTCATTTGTCTTTTTGTTGCCCGTCTTTCTCCATCAGACCTGCAATGAAAAGTAGTACAGGACAGGTGTGTAATGCAATTCTTTTATATTATGTAAATAAAACATTCTCTCAAACTAAAAGGAAAAGCTAAGTTTTTGATCATTGAAGCTTCAATGGTTTGTATAATGTGATCGTGACAGCACAGCAAAAATTAGTGTAAGTTCAAAAATGTAAAATAAAAAAAGGAAAGAAAGCAAACCTCAAGGGGAAATTCTCCAAAAGCAGCAGACACCACCACCTTCTGATGCAAGGCACGTCAAGCTAAAATAAAAATAAATACTCAGTTACCTTTTAATATTATGGGGGTTTGCCATTGCATATTTCACTTACCTCTGTAAAATCAAAGGCCCCTGCAGTCACAAAGTTCAGTGAATACTGAAATGGTAAACATTACAAATACATTTGCTAAGATACATTTACTGGATAAACATCTAGTAAGCAACACATCAGCTTTATAAACTTACCATCAGGATAAAGACACCACAGCTGTTGCTGTGATGTTGTAGTGGAAGGCCCTGTTGATGTTGCCATGCACACTGTCAAACTATTTTGAAAAAGTAAAACAATTTCCAATGCTTTTACAGTTAATTTAAATTAATATTGGTACCGTAATATCGTTGACACAGTATTCATGCCAAGGCCCAGGAGACAAGGTTTGTGCAATGTTTCTGTGATGACAAAGAATATAACTTGAAAAACAGTTACTGTACTGCAGCAAACAAAACAATACAAGAGAACTGAAATGTGGGGCAGAACCTGAACTTCCCATGAGTATTATATAAACATTTTCATTGACAGTTTACAAAAAAAGTGATCTGTAAAAATAATTTGATCCTAACTCCAAAACCATTTAAATAAGCCTCCTAAAAATAAAGTCAGATGAGCAAGTCACTAGCTGATAAACTTACATGTGGTTAATAACAGCCACATTTTTATTAAAATGTGGTTAGGAACGACCACAATCTTATCAAAATGTGGTTAGGAACGACCACAATCGCTGAACTCCGAACAGTGCTCTATAAAACCTGTAGATGAGCATGTATTCTTCCTGACTGAATGTTTGGCTGTGCAGAGGATCAAGGAATTTAAATTTAACCTTCACTTGTTTGTATTTTGCTCTGGTCAGTGGACAGTCGCAAGACAGAATTTTCATCAGCACCATCCATGTGCAAGCACATTTTTTTGTGATTTCAGCAACAAAGACCCATGGTCAATGTGTGGAATGCAGTAAATGAAGTTTACCCGAGTCTTAAAATTAAACATTCTACTACAAAATCACAAGCAATTAAATCCGAAGCATGCACAGTGCATTGCTGGCTGGATCGGCACCATATTAAACTTTAACTAAAGTGAGGTAAGCAAAAGACAGTTAAACTCACCATGATGTTGCACTGCCCACTGAAAGTGATTTTTGATGTGATAATACATCAGTTGTGGCATACTGGAGTAACTGCAGAATGGGCACTCACTAGTGCAGCTTTTAAATACTGCTCACATTCCCCTTGCTTAACACAGTTGTGTGCATTTTGCAGGGGTAATGGCTCTTAAAAGAGCCTTTGGGTTATAAACTGAGGAACAACAAAAGAGGAGAGATATGGAGGGTGGTGATGACAATGACAAGGATCTGCAAAAAGAAGGAAATACAGAGAATCAGTATTAGCATAAAATTTTTGTTTTTTTTATACTCCTGCAGGGTTATCCAAAGTCAGTCCTGGAGGGCCACTGTCCTGCAGAATTTAGCTCTAACTTGCCTCAACACACCTGCCTAGAAGTTGCTAGTATGCCTAATAAGATCTTGATTGGCCGGTTCAGGTGTGTTTAATTGGGGATGGAGCTGAACTCTGCAGGACAGTGGCCCTCCAGGAGCAGGATTGGGCACCTGCTCTAGTGCATATACTGTATAGCAGCATAACAGTATGTAATATAATAAAACAAGCTCTACTTTCAGGGACTGTTAAACTTAATCAAAGTCAAAGTCAAAAAAGTCAAAGTCAGCTTTATTGTCAATTCTGCCACATGTACCGTACATACATACAGAGAATTTAAATTGCGTTACTCTCTTACTCCCTGGTGCATACAGATAACACTAAACACTAACAGTAGAACGCAAAAATACAGATAAGTACAAATAAAATATATATACAAACATATATGTACACAAAAATACAACTATTACAAATATACAAATAAGGACATGTAAAAAAAAAAAGTACATTAAATAAAAAATATAAATAAAAAATAATAATATAAAAATGGATAAAGTGGCATAAGGCACATGGTAGATAGTGCAAACCAGTGAGACAAATAAACAAACAAACAAACAAACAGTGCAGAATATAAGTGGTGTTGTGCAAAGAGCTTATCAAGACTATTCTATTTAAAGTGACAAAGAGCAGTCTTTTTTTCACATTTAATCATACTTTTTGTTGAATTATTATTATTAAATGTAGTTTACTGTTTATTTTAATAGATGTATAATTAATAATAATAATAATAATAATATCTAAATAATTAACATTTAATCATTTTATTCACAGAAAAACAATATAAATTTGTATAGCCATTGTTAATATGAACTTGTCCAATATTACTTCTGCTGGTTCAGTTTTGCCACTGTATTTTTTTTAAGGGGCATATTTTGGGAACACTATATCCTAATCATAATCCCACTAAAACCACCCACACTAACTTTCTAATGCTGCCTTCAAGTGCTCTCGAATTATCGTAAATACCAGTTTCCTAGGTAAACATTGCACATGAACGCCCTCCCATTTCGACATTTTAATGCGACGAGCTCGTAATCACAACTTCAATAGTGACAATTATTTAATTTCCGATAGAACGTGAAGGCGGCATTAGGCCTACGATGCTTTTGGGAAACGCAGCCCTGGTTATTTAAAAGCAGACCTTCACACCTTGCGTGACATGGTTGAGTGAGTAAAGTTATGCGATTTTATTTTGAAACTACTTCACATTTCCTTTTAACAACACACTAAACGGCACTTTAGAATTAAAAATAGTAATTAAACAAATTAGACAAGAGACGTAGCTTGCCTGTACTCACCATGCAGCGAAGAACAGCGTAAATGAAAAACCGCTAGAATCGACGTAATGACTTGACGCCACTAACCAATGAGAACAGTTGTAGGCGGGACGAGACGTGCAGCCCCGCCTCAGGTGCAGCCCCGCCCTGATCTACGTCATTACTTTGCCACTAACCAATGAGAAGCATCGTGGGCGGGGCTGCACGTGCAGCCCCGCCCCAGGTGCAGCCCCGCCTCGATCTGCAGGCTGCAGCCGGGTGCTCCTCGGTGTACTTGCATCGGTTTGAAGTTCCCGGGTTCCTCCAGCGTCCCTACATTCAGCGCGCGTTCAGCCTCATCCAGCTCGTGCTGTGAATGGACGGCTGCCGTTCTTTTCCGGCTACACCTGCTCATCCCACCAGGAAGTGCTGGGCGATAAATCCTAAAGTAATAATCCCTTTTACCTTTACCTAGAGCGCGAGGAGCGAACAAACATTATTATGCAGTGCATCCGGGGAAAGCCCTCCGATTAGATTCATGTGATCGACGCGCGCGATTAATGCAGGGTGAAAAACACACCGTCAACTCCCTGCAAGTTGGGGTTATTGTTTTCCTGCGGTGTAGCGTTTAGTTTTTTTGCGGTCCTAACCTCCCTCCGGCAATGGGATGCTGTGGAAGCGCAGAGGTAAGCGATGCTGCCCGCGACGAAACGCGATAGCATGTATCGAATCTGGCGCGGATGTGTTGATACGTTGTTCCATTGTTGCTGGCGCTGTGATACATTGTTTCACGGCTGATCGCCTTTGACGGGCAATGAAGTGCTGTACTGTCGTTTGCACGGCATGTAATCCTATTATTATGTCCTATGCGGTCGCACATAGCGATGAATGCTTTTGACCATGACAGTTATGCGATGATTTCGCCTTTGTATCAACATACAACGCGTTAGAACGCTGTCTTTGTTTTTGCTTCACATCATCATAGTGTAGTGTGTTAGTAAACGTGTTTACAGGCACTGCTGTCCGCTTACAACACACTGCTTACACAAAGGGGGTTATTTAATTATGGATATCAATTGTGGTCGGTGCTTATGTGAAATTTTATTTTTGAATATTCCCGTTTTGACAGGTTACATGTGCGAGGCCTGTTATACTGTAAATACTGTTAGACGTTTGCAGCATGTTAACTAGTTATGTACAGAAGAAACTGACTTGGGTTGTTTTCTTGATTTTTTTTTATATTTAAGTGCTTTATAACCGATATGTAAAACGCAGTGATAATAATATATTTATTTTCAATTACTGACCTCTGAAGAAATAAATAATAAGATAGCAATCATACGATAAATCTCAAATAATACAATAATAATAAATAGCTTATGTAAACTAATTTTTTACTAATGTTTTTCCCTATTTAATGCGCAGTGTTATTTTGCCAACATTTTTAATTTCTGTATTTAATATATTAGAACCATTTAAGTGGAAAAAGTATAAATATTGGAAGACGTTATTGATTATCAGTTTGCCTTTAATGTGAAGGCATGTTGTTTGAATAAAATAATAATCATTTTAAGCATGATTGATTTGCATGTATTTCAGAGGCCAAAAAGAGAATGGAAACCTTTGGAGGACCGGAGCTGCACGGATCTGCCGTGGTTCCTGTTATTTACATTGTTCATTGTGGGAATGGTAAGCCAGCAATTCACCTTATTCATAATTTATAGACAATATTATGTTCATATATGCAGGTTATGAAAGTAATTCTGGTCACACTGTGTATTACAGTCAGTGTTCATGTTACTTTGTATTTACATGTACTGAGTAGTTTTGATATTCTACTTAATGAAATGCTAATGGAGATTTGTATAGTTCTAATTGGTCAGTTTTGGCATTCAACAGTCAGATGTTAATGACAGGTGTCCAGGGCAACACTGTGTAATACTGTATTTCATATCCATGCATTTGTTTATTGATTTATTTATTGTAAAAAGCAAGATAATGTACATGCATCACAACGTAAACCCAGAGAGGTAAATCAGGACTATGATGTAGAATGTAGGATTCTTGGACACCCTGTGGTCTTTTTCTTCTCTCACAAGAAAATAAATATCTAAAAATTGCTTAAAGCAATAATTAATGCTGGAGCTGCATGAATATTTAAAATCAAATCAAAATTGCAGTATGGCTTAGTGTGATTTAATTAATAAATACATGTGCTGTGTTTGAGAGTGTTCTTACACACGAGCAGCTCATTATCCGCTGGTGTTTGTAGTAAATGCTGCTCTATGTGAAATCATTTCTGGATGAACTCTGAGTTTAGGTCGATTTGACGTGCATTTGGAAACACAACATGCAGCAACCATCTTCCCATACTTGTAATGATAAGTGCTTATCAACAAAAGAGCAGCTTTAAAAGTGTAAATAAATGTTGGATGGTTTAATGTTTGAAAATTAATTTATGCAATTAAGGCATCTATAAATAGTATTGTAATTTTAATGTAGAATAAAATAATAATATGTTTTCTTAATTTCTTTTACAATAGAAATGTTTTTTATTTAGTAATAAAAAAAAAAAATTATTATATATCCTTATTGATATATCATCTCTAAATTCTGTCCAAGTTATGCAGCCATATAAACAAGCACAGCAAACCTATAGTTTAAAAGAAAAAAAAGAAATGCACATTTTTATCAGAAATGTCACAATTGGATTTTCCCCCCTAATCATGCAGCCTTAAATAAAGCCTATTTAGTTAGATATTTAGTAAATAGTCATATAATACTACATCCCACCATGATAATTCATTCATTAGTGTTTTCAGGATATTGTAGAATAGCACCAGACCTAAATATTTTATGGCTCAGCTTTTTTTCTAGATATTTTTCTTTTGATAAATAGTGTTTTGTCACCTTGCTGTGGTTTTTGCGACCAGCCACAGTGAGCGTAATTTTGGTTTCTATTTCTGTGGTGTTTTACTGGGTACCTCCACCCAGTGTGAAATCTCACTGCTCTAAAATATCCTGTTCCACATACCAGTAAACATGAACTATATTCTGATTGGCTGTGACTGTATGTGGTCTCACTTTTAGTGTGAAAAGACAAATTAGCTTCTCACTGGAAATTTTGGACACCGTGTTAGTGTATGTCTCAACATACATGTCTTATGCAAATGAAGAAACTCACAGGAATATTTTGCTTTAGTGGTGAATCTTTCTATAATACGGTTTATCCTCTGAATCATTTAGCCTTTGCTCAAATGAGTTATCCACATCTTTAACTCTCATTCCAGTTTGGCATCTGTGGGTTTACCATCGCGGCTGGAGGGGCGGCGCGGCTTGTCTTTGGATATGACAGTTACGGGAATACGTGTGGCCAAAGCAACGAGCCCATCGAAGGGGTCCGGCTGAGTGGTCTCGACCATACTGACAGAAAGTGAGTCAGCTCGCCTTTCCTCCCTCTCTCACCCTTGTTTCACACTCCGCACCATCACGAACCCTCTTTTTTTCTTCCTCCTCATTCTCTGCTTTTACACACCCATTTTCTCCCGTGTAAATGGTCAGTGGTGAAATTAGAGCTCTCCAGCTCTTGCCCTTCGATTATCACATCAATGCAAATGTCAAACGGCTGGCGTTTCACCTCGAGATGGCTGAGGACTATCTGAGCTACACACACGAGCCTTGAATAATTCAGTACAGGCCCCGAGGACGGGTACTGTCACAGTATGTGGCCCTTAATGGGTGCTAGCCTGCAGGAAAGACAGGTATTGTGGGCCATTTCATCTGCAGCACTGTCAAATTATGTTTTTTTTGCTCTCCGGTGTGGTTGAACTGAATTGTATGTAGGTTTTTAGAGATGGGTCTGAGATCTGACTCATCACGAGGCAGAGTGATTCATTTGGTGGAGTATTCACTGGCTTGTCAGAGCAGATGTGAACTTAATAATGGCTTGAAAATGTCTTGCTTGAGCTGTCAAAGAGAGATGGCGGCACTAGCGGAGGGCATGCGGTTTACCTGTATATTTAATTATGTTTAGTCTTCATACAAATGCAATTTTAAGCTGTCAGACATATGTTCACCTTAACATTTTGTCATTATTTACTCACGCTTATGTCTTTTCAAACCTGTATGACTTTCTGTGGAAGATAAAATATGTTTTAAAAAATATCTTATACAGGATTGCAGTGACCTGAGTAAATGATGACAGAATGTTTAGATTAATTTCTCTATTTTTATTATGCAAATGTCTCACATGACTTAAAATTACAAAATGTGCTAATCTTGTTTGGATCTTGATTTTTAAGCATCACCAAGAGCCCATTTATGTCATGTTTAAGGTAATATGTAATCACAACTAGGCATTTAAAAAAAAAAAAAAAAAGTTAATAAATATAAAAAAAATAATAAATTGTCAACCTACACTACTCTTAAAAGTAACGTGGACAATAAGATTGATTTCTTTTTTTGAAAGAAATGAATACTTTTATTCAGGAAGTATGAAATAGTTTAAAAGTGACAGTAAAGACATAAAAAATGTAACAGATAAATCCTGTTCTTTTGAGCTTTCTATTCATCAAAGAATCATGAAGTCAAATATTATAACAATAATATTAAGCAGAACAACCATTTTCAACATTGATAATAAAAGCAGCAATAAGAGCAAATCATCATTAGGATGAATTATGAAGGATCACATGACACTGAAAACTGGAGTAGTCATCACAGGAATGAATTACATTTTAAATATATTCAAATAGAAAATTGATAATATGTAATAATAATAATTTGCAATATTACTTTTTTTTACTGATGCCTTGGTAAGCATACAGATTTTTCTTGCCGACCTCAAACTTTTAAATGGCAGTGTATTTAAAAGCCATTTCTATCCACGTTTCACAGTTCATGTATTTCACACTTCATGATGGGGGCAATCACCTCACAGGGCAATTTTCAAGTCACATTTGACATGAAATTGCTAATAAAACAATGCACAATTTGAATATATAATTTTATGTTTATGGTAAGAATGTTCTTTGTTGTCCAGCCATGATGAAAATAAAATATACAAATGATAGCCTTTGAGGACAGTAAAATTACATGTCATGTCAACCGGCCATTTACAGAATCTTTTGTTTTTGTGATTAGCAGATTTGATGTTGGTGCTTCACATTTAGAAGTTTTTTCATGAGGGTGATGCTGCCTGTGTGTGATTTTAGTATGTGTCTAGGTGTTTGCTTATTCTATTACATCCATATAGCTCTGAGTAATTGCTTCATTTATTCATGTCATAAAAGAGACGAATGTGGTAAATACCACCTAGAGTGAGTTGTTCCTACAGGAAGGCGTGACTGCTCGTTTCTTGTCTTCCTGTTATTACAGCTTTAACTCTGGCTCAAAATATAGAGCCACTAGAGACATTTAATCACCGCTGAGCAGCACTACACCAACTTCCATATCATTCTCTCTTTTTACACACGCACACACACACACACACACACGCTCATCACCAACCTAGGCTCAGTGGAAATATGTGTCTCTGCATACGTTTTTGCAAACTTCAAAAACGTACCTATATCAATTCACAGCAATTTCAAGCTCCAGTGAACACTAGTGGCAGTAAAACACCAACAACCTTTATTCCTTTTCACACAAATTATGATTACACAGGCAGATTATTGATTAATTAACAATGATTTTTCTGTGGTTTCTGGGAAAATACTGTTATGAAATCAAAAGCTTTTATTATAATGCATCACATAATCAGTTCCATATGTAGGCTTTTTTGACTTCATAAACTTGCTCGGCAGCTCACCTGATACGTTATTTATTTAACTTATAACAACAGTGCTTTGGGACCACAAGTCACCATAAAAGGGCTCAAAGGCTTGTAGAGTCAAGTTGAAATTGCATGGTTGCTTTAGCTAATGTTTTTTTTTTATCTTACATTTGCTTTTGTGAAAACCATTGGTTAGGTTTAGGGTAAACGGTACATTATTTTCCAACACAATATGCAATACAACAACAACCAGCGTAATAAAATGTTGCCAGTAGGGGTGGGCGTTATGGAAAAAATATCATATCAGTTAACATTTGATGTGAATGCATGTCATGTTGTACCAATACACAGATGCCACAGGGCTCTAGACTCATTCTTCGCACTGGTCGCACTTTTGCGACTAACTTCCTCAGTTGGTCGCACGAGCACAAATAATTTGGCCGCACTATATATTAATTTTTTGATACAACATTTGATTAATAAATGCATGCCGATGAACTTTTATCATAGTTTATAGCTATATGGTAACGAAAGTGTTCAACATTCAACCCGTTCTTTTTCATCCGTATTATTTGTGATTTAAATTTTGTGAATAGGAATTACTTTTTTAGTTTCGTACTTTGAAATTCGCAATCTTGGTGTCACGTTTTACAAGAAACGTTAATTGCCTGTTTTGCTTATATCTATACACCTTTCACTTTTTATGACAAAAAAAAAAGATTAAAGTGCTTAATTGAAAAGCACAACTAAAAGAAAAAAGTAGGCTGCAGTGACAAACTGCCTTACATAATGTTTATTAACAAAAAACTGGCACTTTTAGTGCCAGTCACTGGACATTTTGCTTTAAATGTGTTTCAAAACATGCAAGAAGCATTGTAATATTATTTTGAAGAATTTCCGCCTCAGACATTTCTAGTGAGCTGTACATTGCCATTGCTTTGGACCCATTGCCTAATAAGTCAAAGGAAAGAGAAAACATTAGGACATATCAAATTGTTCTCATAATTTCTGTTGTTCGTGAATATCTCAGAATTCACACCTTCACTTTTGTTTTTAGTCTCATATGTACAGCACAGTTAATTGGCTTGGAGGGTTGTGATCTGTGGACTTATACCTTTCTACTTGGCACTTACCATGTAAGTAGTAATTATGTGCTTCGTTAGGAAGATTTGACATTTGGCCTTAGCCTGCTTTGTTGTTGTTATATTTTGTCGACTAGATTAGCACAGGTCTGTGGGTCATTCAGTCGTGGAGGAGTGTAATAGTGATCCTGGTTGTGGTCTGGACTGAGGTCTAGTATTTACTTTGGTTTGGTTTTACTATGGTAGTCAGGTAATGGCTGCTAAAGCACATTTAGGAATAATTAAGAATACATTTTGTTAGTAATAATGACTGCATCAGCATGCGCTAGTGGTAAACAAAAAGCATAATAAATCACACTTTAGCAGTTGTATCTTTTTATGTGCTGAATAAATGGAAGCGGCGAAGGAGGAAAGGATAAGAGCTTGAGGTAAGCAGTTTTATGTTATAGCGACATGTCGCATTGATTTCATGTCACATTTTTATTGGTTGGTCAGTGAACGTAGATCGTTCCAGCAAACACACTGTGCAAGTGATCATGCTGTATCATAGGCTATCTTTTGTCACAAAACTGTGATAACGGCCGTCTTTGAACCTCTCTCACTGTAGGACACAGGACCACTGATTAGGAGCCATGATCACAGAAATTGCCACAATTGTTTCACAATGCCAATATTGTGTCTGGGACAGCCGTGCAGTGTGTTTAGGGCTCAAGACATTGGTCTCAATCTGAATTCCTGGAGGGCCACAGCTCTGCACAGTTTAGCTCCAACCCTAATCAAACACACCTGATCCAGCTAATCAATGTCTTCAAGATTACTAGAAACTTCCAAGAACTATTTAGATCTTCTGTTATGATTATTATTCCATATTTTAATTTGAATGTCGGATTGAAATAAAAATAGCCAGAGTTAATAGTTAGCATAAGTGTGGCTAACGCTAATATAATGAGCATTAGAATGAAGTTTCTTTATTAACTATTTAATGCTCCTATAACTTTTATTTGGGTAAAAAACAGGAGGACATGATTGTATTTAATATTTTTGCACACCAGAGGCTTTTCAATGAATTGTGAATCTAAAATATGCGTGTTAGAGAATGTACAAAGGGTTAACAGTGTTTATGTCAAATCAGTCCGTCAGAAAAGCAGTTCTGGCTTTTTTTTTAGCTAACTTAGTTGTTATTCTTGGCTGGATAACTCTAGCAGGTTTCGAAAGCCCTATAAAATTAAATATGTACACAGTTTGGATTAAATGAAAGTACAGTTAAATTTTATCTCCTGTATAGACTTTACAATAAGATACAGTAGTTTGAGACTACTGTTTTAAGAGAATGTACTGATACTGTACATTCAGCCGGCTATGTCTGCTAGAATACTTTTAGGATACTGAGAGTATTACTCACCAAGATGGGCGTTTTGATAAAAAATTTGTGCAAATTTGTCCATTCAAGCACAATAATTCATAGAGAGCTTAATATTTGTGCACGTTCTGAGGACGGGTTTGGGCGCTTCAGATGAGCGCACGCACAAATCTTCTCACTGCGTGCGTGAGCTTGCGTCTTCTGACTCTTAAGTGTTTAAACTGGCAAAGCTTAAAGGAGTTTAGTTTAAACACAGATAGCAACGTGTGCTGTTCAGGACTCACCCGCACGCTATTATCACCCGGGTGATGACGGCATAAACGACTGCTCATATTCCAGCTTACGGCACTCGCATTGAACAAGAGTGAAGCCAGAATGTGTATCCATCAACGGAAACATACATTAGCCGAACCCTGTTTGTTTTATGTGTTATTATTTATTACCATATTAACCATATTACAGATGCGTTGTCAGCTATAAGTTGAACCGTGGTTCTAGTGCATGCCAAACCGTTTGTGGAGAACGGTACGGTTCGATTAAATTTTTACCAAGAACTGTTACACCCCTTATATATATACAGTATATATATATATATCTGGTGCACTTTGAGAGTTCAAAATTAAGAGCTCCAACACAGGTTCAGTGTGCAAACTTAACAAAGAAAAAAGCTGGTGAATTAATTTTTCATATATGTAATATGTGCGTTTGTTAACATTCTGGAGTTTATTTAATTGTTTAAGGCAACAACCACCCCTTCTTCTTCTTCTCATCGAAGACATGTGGTGCAGTATTAAACAGTCTCTCGCTGTCGGTGCTTGTAATGATTCTTGTGTCTTTCTCGGGCAGTTTTGAATGCTTCCACACTGCAGACATGTTTTCTGCATTATAAAGAGTGCGCTCCTCTCACTCTGCACTGGTTGCTGATTGATTACGTCACCAAAAATGTTATTGTTCTGTTCAATTTATTCTGTCTTTTAGCTTATTCGGCCTAACACAGAAATGTATTTAGTTTGTTGCTATTTTCGGCTAAATAATTTGTTTTAGTTGCTGAACATTTGGTGCATTATCCTCCAGATGCCAGTGATTTTCACAGTTGTTCATCAGGCTAGGTCAAGGTTTGGGGTCAGTAAGATTTATTTATGTTCTTATTTTATTTTTTTGGGAAGAAATTAACACGTTTACTCACCAAAAATGTATTAAATAAAAATAAATAATTTACAATGTAACAAAAGATTTCTATTCCAAATGTATGCGGTTAATTTGAACTTTCTATCCATCAAAGAATATAATAATAATAATAATAATGATTATTATTATTATCATTAAGCTCAGATGAGCTCTATTTGTCACATACACAATTATACAGAGTATAACCAGCAGTGAAATGTGTTCTCTACATTTAACCCATCCAAGTGCACAGACTGCACACACACTTGGAGCAGTGGGCAGCCGACACTGCGGTGCCCGGGGAGCAGTTTGGGGTTCGGTTTCTTGCTCAAGGGTCTCAGTCGTGGACAATTCCTGCCAGAGCCGAGATTCGAACCCACAACCTCGGATTACAAGTCCAACGCTCTATCCATTAGAGCCACGACTGCCCATATATCATGTTTTCCACAGAAATATTAAGCAGCGCAACTGTTTTCAACTTTGTCAATAATAAGAATTGTTTCTTGAGCATCAAATCAGCATATTAGATGATTTCTGAAAGATCATGTGACACTGAAGACTGGAGTAATTTTGATTAAAAAAATCAGCTTTCCAAAAATAGGAATACATTTGAAAATATAATAAAATACAAAACAGTTATTTAAAATTGTAATAATATTTCACAACATTTCTGTTTTTACTGTATTTTAATGAAATAATTGCAGTTTTTGTAAGCATAAGAGACTTCTTTTAAAAGCATAAACAAATCTTACCGACCCAAAACTTTTGAACAACAGTGTATGTCAATGTAGTAAATTAAACCTTTGTTCCTAAACAAGAAAATCCTGTTTTTCATGATATGTCCCTTTAAATTTCCAGTTTAATTTTCACCTCAAACACTAATTTTGTCTCAAATTGTTTAAAGAATTTAAGCTATTCTAGGTGCCTGATTTTGTATTTTGGAATATCTGGATGCTATTTCTTCCGATGCTTTCATATTAAACTATCCTCAGGTCAGATCTGGGCTACAGTAAACCTCTTTGGCCAGGCTGTTTTAACAGGCTCTGTGCTAATGCTGAAGTGCTCTTTCCTCAAGTGCGTGTGTCCCCTGCTACTGACAGTCTGTTTTTGTGCTGAACACACAAGACAATGAGTCCCTCGTCCCCGTGTGGGCGCCGTGCCCACTTCACACCGCATGAAACGCTGAAGTAAAGCCACGGCCGCAGAGGAGGCTTGGCTCATAAACAAGCTCTCAGTTCTATCTGCTGTTCAAAAAAAGATCTGCTGTTCAGAGTCGATCTTTATCGCACAATGCCGTGTTTTAAGTCCCATGGTGGTATCAGATCAGGCTCCATGAAATAAACAACCTGCTTTGGTATTTCATTTGTCATCAGATTTGAGGCAGATACTCTTCCTGCCTTGAAAAATGAGACTTTATTGTTGTTTTATTCACAGATTCGTCTTTTTCTTGGATCCGTGCAACATAGACATCATTCAGAGGAAGATAAAGTCCATGGCGCTGTGCGTGTCACAATGTCCCACCGAGGAACTGGCGACTTACTACGACCTCAAGAGGTTTGCCATGATGAATGGTGAGTCGGTCAACAACCAGCTAGCTATTGTGGGCATGTAACGTCATGGTCACAGATATAATGGCAGGACCTTGACTGGACATCTACCAATGGAATTAACAAAGGCGTTCATCATTTATATATGGTCGTGACCCCCAGTGTGTCTTTTCAGTGTTTCTTTACTCAGGGGCTCCAACAAGAGCACCACACACACATAAATACACACATATGTTTCTGTCAGGCGCAGCCGTTAAGACACTGTTAGGGTTGAACTAACTAAACAAAGATTCCACTGACCCGTCTTCCTGTAGGGTCTCTGTTGTTTACAGTCCAGTCTTGCTGTCTATAGGGTTTGACACGTCCCATCTGACACCAAGGGAGAGTATAACTGACATCATTGTTTGGCTGGAGTTTCACTGTGTTTTCTGTACATAAGGAAAACTCATAATGGAGTTCACATTCATATTAAATGCTTAGTGAGTTGACGGTGATTTAATTGGTCTCATTTCACATCCCAGCTGAAAGAAATTCAGCTAAAATCACTGTCTGATTGCAGCTGTTTTTTAAATGGTTTCTAGCTCGTCATATTTGGTTTGAGCAGTATGACCAAATATGTATGTCATGGTATGCGTAATTTTAAATAATAATAGTAATAACTATGTATGTTACTGGTGATTGACCAATATATTGGCCTGGACAATTAATGATAGGGTGACGTTTGCCCTTGTAAAGAAGATTAGGATCACATGAATGGAAGTCCCACCCAAAAAATTCTATTGACAACTTTGTCGTTGAAATGTAAAAAGTTTCTGTTGTCATATTTTTGTGAATTAGCCATTGAATCGGTGTTGTTGTTAACTTAAAAATAAATGATTAAAATAATTTTATGGATAATTGAAATAAAGCTGAAATGAAACAAGTATTAGATGGAAACTTCTTTAACTTATTTCAGTTAATTGCCAAGTCAACATTTTTCATTTTCATTTAAATAAATTAAAGATAAATAGACAAAAAAGACTAAAATGTCAAGGAATGTAACAACAATGCTAAAACTTAAACTAGAATTAAAAGGAAAACTGAATATATACAAAAAAAGCTTATTCAAAATATTACGTAACTTTTATAGTATATAAATAATGCAAAAATAACATTATATTGACACACACATCAGTGGTGTGTGGTGGTGTTATGAAATTGGAGTTTTAAAAAATGTCTTATATAAAATGTAATTTTATGTCCCAGTCATATTTTATTGGTTAAATAAACATTATTTACACAATCAGAAAAAACATTACATTAACAATGTAATCAATATTCTAATTATTAAGTTAGTGTTTTTAAGCATTTTACATTTATTCCAAAATAATCTCAAGGCAGTAACAATTTAAACATATTTTATTTGTGAACCTATGTTCAGCTATTATTTGTAATAGTTAACTTTTAACTATTTATGCATTTTTTGGATCATCGGTTATCGAAGCTCTGTAAATATTGGTCACAGACACAGAAATTTTGTTTAAAATCACAGCTGAACTTAACCAGTCATATCCAATCATATCGCGATGGAGGCATTGCCTCCTCTCACGTGACTTTCGCCCATTCGTTCTCAATAACCCCCCAGCAAACTCATCGCTCACTCAATGGGCTCAGGGGAGGTGAGAAAGACACGAGCTCCTGCTGTAGCTTTACCTGCTGTGTTGCTGTTGGACAGTGTTTCTTAAGAAAAATGACTGATTTATACACTTTTTAATGTCATATTTTGGCATTTAAATTTTTTTGTTCTAAGTTTTTTCTCATCTAATATTTTGAAGTGGCACTGCCTCCCTTGCCTCCTCGGAGGAAATGCCCCTGATATTCATATATCATATCATCATGAAGCATTGTCTATTTATCGATAATACAGTGAAGTTAGTACTTTAAGAAGGTACTTTAGTTCATCATATTTCTATCTTTAAACAATAAATACTGCCCTGTGACTGAGCCCTTACAGGTGTCAACCTAGTTAGAGCTGGTGGACCATCCTGATTAAGCTAGTCTAGCCAGAGCTTGTTTCATCTTAAACTTAAAGACCATCTTAGCCACCTTAGGGTGATGTTGATTATAATGCATCTTTTTCTTCTCTTTTAGGGTCTGAGCTTTGTTCATATGAGTTACCTGGTCATAAGTACCCAAGCCTTCCAGAGCGCTTCGAAAAGTGTCCCAAACTTCCAGTACCAGAGAGGTATGAAACAAACTCTCCCTGTAATGCACAGCTCTTTTCTCTCTTGATCTGTCCTCTATCCTCTGGCCTTTTCTATCTCTGCAGCAAAGCTCTTCCCGTGTTCAACCGCTGCACGCCGGTGGATATTTCCTGCTATGCTAAGTTTGCTGAAGCGGTGGTCACGTTTGTCAGTGATAACAGCATGTTAAACAGGCTGATTGCCGGGGTGGCGGCCAGCAAAGAGATCATTGTTGGGCTGTGTCTGCTGGCGTTAGGTAACGTCTACCTTCTCTGGCTGCTGCTGCTGCTGAGGCTCATTAGATTACATTTTCTGCTTATGTGTTTATCTGTAAAATGAGTTGAAATGGATAATTACGGTTCATAAAATGCATATCAAATCAAGGCTAATTAAGTTCTGCACTATTAAGCATTAACAAACAACTATCTAAATCTAAGGTGCACCATTGTAATTACTGCAGTATTCTGAGCCACTATAAGACGAAGGCTGAAGTATTTTGTCCTCTCTTTAAGATGACACAAAACAGCATTTAAAACGCTTTTTAGTTTCATATTGCAATGCATTTAGATTACGCTTAACTACTAATTGTAGAGTAGTCTGGAGTCTTCCTCTAACTGCTGATCCTGTTTTGTGCATGCTGCAGTTTTGTCCATGATCCTCATGGTGATCATTCGTTACATCTCTGCTGTCCTGGTTTGGATCCTCACTGCACTGGTGGTTCTGGGTTCCCTGGGCAAGTCTGCTTTCTCTGCTCTTTTCTCACCTCCTAAGCTGAGAATGGGATCCTTTCTTTCTTCATTTGCACGTCCTATTCTTGAGTGCAGAATACCACATTCTGATTAGAACAGTTGGGCCACTTGTAAATATTATATTTTTTATTATTATTATTTATTATTATTATTATTATTATTATTATTATTATTATCATTACAATTAATATTTAGTAATTTTATTTTGTTCTTTTTAATTTAATTTTGTTTTATTTAATGTTGTTTTATTTTAATAATCTTTTTAATTTGTCGCTCCATTTTATTTTATTTTGTTTGATTTGATTTGATTTTATTGTATTGTTTTTATTATTATTATTTTATATTTTATTTTATTTTTATTTTGTTCTATTTTTATTCTAACTTATTTATTTTTATATTACTTTACATTTATTTTGCTTCATTTATTTTGATTGATTTTCTAGTTTTATTATTATTATTATTATTTAGATGATATTTTGTTCTATTTAATAATGTTGTTTTATTAAATTATTATTATTTTCTTTTTACATAATTTATTTTGCTCTATTTTATTTTATATCATGCTTTTTATTTAATTTAATTTTTTCTCAAACTATAATTTTTTTCGCCAGGTTTCAAAAGTACTAAACAGTTATCTATCTTAGTACTGTATATTATAATGATTTGATGTCTGATTTTACTTCAGGAAAGAGATTCTGTTTATTGTAAATGGTATAGATTTATAATACCACTGCTCATATTGACTATCAGCCAGAATTATTAGTCGGTTCCAAAGGGATGTACAGTAATGCAATCCCACACAAAGTTGAATCATCATTAAAAGTGTGGGTTTTATTCTCGGCTTACACCTGTTTGTACAGTGTTGAATGTGAATATGTTCTTGGCTTTTCTCAGGAGGTACCAGCGTTCTGTGGTGGTTGTATATAGACTATAGAATGACAATGAATGAGACCATGATTAAAGATCTGAGGGAAACAGAAGAACCCAACGGTGGCATGAAGACCCCCAAAGACCACGCTCAAGGACTGCTCATCTACGCCGTTTCAGCGACTGTGTTCACTGTAAGCCCTCAGAGAGATGGAAAGTGAAATATGAAAGAGATCCGGCTGGTGTTTGTGCTGTTTCATGCTGCTAATTTGCATATTTCTGCTCCTGCAGGGAATTTTGTTGCTTCTGATGTTGTTTATGAGGAAGAGGGTGGCTCTGACCATCGCCCTGTTCCACGTGGCGGGAAAAGTGTTTATCCACCTGCCGCTGTTGGCACTGCAGCCCTTCTGCACGTTCTCGCTCTTTTTCTGTTTTGGATCTACTGGATCATGGTCCTCCTCTTCCTCGGCACCACTGGTGAGATGAAGATTCCTATGGGTTTAAAAAAAATAACTTCTTTCATCAGATACATCCCATAATTTTTTTCCAAATTGTATTTGTTCCAGAATTGTTGATCAAAGTCTGCTTTCAATGTATGGAGAAAAACAGCATTCATTTAGTTTAACTTCTTCATTTTGTTTTATTGAAGAAAAAGTCATGACTTGATGATGGGTAAATGATGTCAAACATCTCATTATTTTTGGTTGAAATAGCTCCTAAACAATTAACTTCACATCTATCTGATTGCACATTCTATAATGGATCTGCTTTTTGAGTGCTAAATAAACACAATGGGATGCATGGAACAGAATTCTTTTTTCTTTAATATTCTTTATAGTTGATTTATGTCATTTTTATTTTGTATTGATTTTTATTTTTGTTTTTTATCATTTTATTCTCACAATACATTCCTTGCAATTTTTTAAATGTAAAATGTATAAATTCTAATACTGTACATCATAATGTTTTGATGTCTGATTTCACGTTAGGAATCATTGGTATTTCTGTTTAAAATGCAGTCTGTTATCATTCATGTAATTATATTTGGTCGTCCCTTTAATAACTTAAGAATTCCTACTTTGAAGTACAGATGTGCAAAAGGACATATTAATGTAATTTTAGGAATTGCTTTGCTTTGCAGTTTTCTCAGACGTAATGTGTATAAGCCTTAAAATAGACTTCTGTTGCAGTCATTTATTACAGATAATGTAGGACATTTACGTACTGCAGCACAAATTAACAGACTTTACATGGGCATATCATTCTCATTTTAAAATGTAAATGCATGTTACTATTGAAGAAAGCTCTTTAAAAGCAAAGAATCTCAGGCTGCAGCTTGTACACTCGTGTCCACAGGGAACCCGGAGAAGAATGAGGATACTGGCCTGGTTGAGTTCAGGCTCACAGGAGCGCTGAAGTACATGACCTGGTACCATGCAGTGGGTCTGATCTGGATCAGCGAGTTCATCCTGGCTTGTCAGCAGATGACCGTAGCCGGTGCTGTGGTAACCTACTATTTCACAAGGTCTGTATTTTTAGTGATAATCCCTCAAATACCACTTTTCTTGTGATGTGGATAATATAGTTTGATGATATTTGAAAATATTTTCATTTGATTACATTTTAAAATGCAGAGATGGCTATAATTAAGTCCTTGTTGGTTGATTTTCATGAAGTTGTGGCACTTTCAACATTTCTGTCTGCTTCAGTTTGCTTAAAGAAATAATTCACCCAAAATTAAAATGAGCTAAAAATATACTCACCCTCAGGCCATCCAAGATGTAGATGAGTTTGTTTCTTCATGGAAACAGATTTGGAGAAATGTAGCATTACATCACTTGATCACAATGGATCCACTGCAGTGAATGGGTGCCGTCAGAATGAGAGTCCAAACAGCTGATAAAAACATCACACTGGTCCACACAACTCCAGTTTATCCTTTATTGTCTTGTCTATGTTTGTAATTAATCCATCATTAAGACATCTTAACTTTAAACCGTTGCTTCAGGCTAAAATATGTGTCCATGGATTATGAACCTTTCGCTTCACAAGATGTTAATTGATGAACTGGAGTGGTGTGGATTACTTGTGGATTATTGTAATGTTTTTATCAGCTTTTTGGACTCTCATTCTGACGGCACCCATTCACTGCAGAGCATCCATTGGTGAACAAGTGATGTAGTGCTAAATTTATCCAAATTTGCTGTGATGAAGACAAACTCCTCTACATCTTGGATGGCCTGAGAGTGACTACATTTTTAGCAAATTTGTATTTTAGGCTGAACTATAAGCCTATAATTGTTCTTGTCTTCAGCTAATCCCGTATTCATGAAGTTGTTCTTGAAATAGCTCACAGTTGCAACCTTGAAAGAAGACTGCATTTTTTTGTTGTTGCAGTAATTCATTTCATATCCATGCAGGGACAAAACCAAACTCACGGTGACGCCCATCCTGTCATCAGTGCTGCGGCTGGTGCGGTATCACATGGGCACTATAGCCAAGGGCTCCTTCATCATCACTCTTGTCAAGATCCCGCGCCTCATTCTCATGTACATACACAACCAACTCAAAGGAAAGGTAGGGAGGCAGCTCGCTTGACGTGTCCTTGGGTTGTTGGATCTAAATTGCAAATCTCTCTCTTTGCAAGAATCTTAACTGACGTCATGAATATTCATGCTTATGGCATACAGTTGTCATCAGGACAGGAAAGTTCTTATGTAGTGTTTTTGCGACAATTACATGCACAATTAACTAATATTATGACGTTTTTTAAGGAGTATTATGCTAGTGTTATATGCTAAATGTGGGATTTGTATTTAAATTGTTTTATGGTTAGTAATTTTGTATTTTTTCATGTTTAGCAGTTTTTTGAATGTCTTTTAATAAATAAATAAATAAAATAATTAAAATATAGTTTTAGTTATTTTAATACTTCAGGTTAAAATAAAACAAGTGTTTATATTTTGTTTGAATTTTGTTTGTTTATTTTATTTCAAGAAATATATATTGTAGTTATTTGTATGGTTTTAGTTTTATGGTAATGCTGGGGGGAAAATCTAGTAATTTTTTTATAAACATATTTTCTTTAGAATGGTGTTTACTGATAAATAATGCACAGTAAAATCACTAGCCTATAAGTAAATAGGCTCAATTTTGACTTGGAGTTTTTAAGAGCAATGTATTGGCTAAAGGCTTAGTGGAAAAATATATTGAATTGGCTTTTGCTTTTTGAATCAGCAGTCAGGTGATCATTACTTGTCTGAAAATGTTCTTATTTTGGTATTATCTTGGTGTGTTGGGTGGGTATCTTTTGAAGTTAATGCTTAAAGCTATTTATTACTGTCCTCTTGGGTTTCACTTGGGCGACGTATCATTTACTTGATGTATGGCTGGTGATCTTGGTGAATATAATGAACTCTAATAGATAACAGTGCCAGCTTTATAGAGACAGATTTGGAGCATTAAGTAAGAGGCTGACAAATGTGCACGAGACAACTTTTGCACTCGTTCTGATTCTGTTCCAGGAAAACGCTTGTGCACGCTGCATGCTGAAAGCCTGTATCTGCTGTCTGTGGTGTCTGGAGAAGTGCCTCAATTATTTGAATCAGGTAGGTCATAACTCAAGGTCGGTGGATAAATCATACTGTGCAAATTGGAGTAGAAATTGTAGCTCTTTTTGTGTGGTGTATTAACTCTTGAGATCTGTTTCTAGAATGCATATGCGGCGACGGCTATAAACAGCACCAGTTTCTGCACCTCGGCCCGCGATGCCTTCATGATCCTGGTGGAAAACGCTCTTAGGGTGGCAACCATCAACACCATTGGAGATTTCGTTCTCTTTCTGGGCAAGGTGAAGGACAGATGAGTTTTGATAGTGGTCGTCAAGTATTTAAAAAAAAAGATACAGGCAGCCGGCTAAACTATTATTTGAATAATGGAGTTTTGTTTTGTGTGTTGACATACACTGCTGTTCAAATGTACTGTTTTGGGGTGAGTAAGTGAGCAAATCAGCATATTAGAATGATTTCTGAAGAATCATGTGACACTGAAGACTGTGTAATGATTTTACAGTATTACTGTTTCCAATGTATTTTTAAACGAATAAATGCACAAATAAAGACTACTTAAAACTTCATAAAAGACTTAAATGTCTTTAAAATATAATTTTTGGTCAATTTAATGTCATTATTTCTGAATAAAAGTAATATTTTTGTAATTACTTTTTAATCTTACTTACCCCAAACGGTTTAATGGTAGTATGTCTTTTTTATTATTTTCCTATATTTTTATTTGTAATTATTAATTGCCAATAGACTTTAGTTTTTTACCATCCAGCAAAACCATTATTTATTACTTTCTATTTATTGGAAGTTTGTAATTATTCTTGAACTCTCTTCTCAATTTTTAAGATTTAGTTTGAGATTTTCTATTGAAGATAGTTTAAAAACCTTTTGTGAAAATTGCTACATTTTAGCTTGTTTCAACCACAATTACTAAATGTTTAATTTGTCAATTGTTGTGTCGTTTACGTTAACAGACATGCACTGAAAGCCTTAAAAATATACAAGTTTAGACCAGCATAAATATTCATGGTAGTTCAAACTTATGCTGGTTGTGTCGGTGTGCCTCGACTAGTTTACCTATCTTAACACAATTTAAGCGACTTCACCATCTTATTAATGAAGCTGGATTGCCAAGGAAGCCTTGATGGATGAGCTAGTTAAGAAGCCTAAAAGACACATAAGCATCCCATGCTAGAGACTAGCAATACTCGACTTCTCCTTATGCTTTTTTCGTACTTTTTAGACCCAATAATTGAGCATTTGCATATTTATCCCCGTGCAGATCCTGATCGTGTCGTCCACGGCGCTCACTGGGGTGTTAGCGCTGAACTATCAGAGAGATTACACCGAGTGGGTCCTGCCGCTCATCATCGTGTGTCTGTTTGCGTTCCTGGTGGCACACTGCTTCCTGTCCATCTTCGAGATCGTGGTGGACGTGCTCTTCCTCTGCTTTGCCATCGACACCAAATACAACAACGGCACACCTGGGAGGGAGTTCTACATGGACAAGGCCCTGATGGTGAGTCACCGCTGAAGAGAAGGTTGCAGACTATCTGTGCAATTCTCTCAGATCAGAACACCATAAATAGTCTCAGTGTTGAGAGCGCACTTGCCATCTGAGTCACGTTTCTGTTTTGTGTTGTAGCTTGGTTCGTCTTTTGAATGCAAGCTCTCTGCTGGCCTGGATACATTAATATTTTAAGATTCAGATGGTGTCCCAGATATTCTCTTTGGATAACTTTCAACTTTTGTTTTGAAAAGCTCGTTGATTTTTTCAAGGGGAAAAAACCTCACACAAGGCTGGTTTCTTATGTGCTCTTATAAAGCTGCTTTCTACTTTTCACATAGTCAGCCAAATCGTGTAGCCAACAGCTTTGAGATATCAAAGGAGAAGGCTTGAGCCTTGAGGTGCTGCACTGAATCACGGCCCCTCAGAAATGCAAAGTCGCTGGCAGTAAATGTTGTAGCACAGCAACAAACTTTGGAACATGTCAACTGCTTTCTTTCTCAGAGCGATTTGGGTAAAACTATCTGTTCAGTCTGCATATGTGGAGAGAATTCTGCTGGAGGAATCTTATTAGATACTTTATAACCCCCAAGTTCAAATCTATTCAGAATGGTGATACGGGTAGTGGTTTGTGTTGGAGGAAATGTGGGGAACAACTAGCAGATCACTTTCATGTATTTTGGAGCTGCCCAACCATTCAGTCATACTGGCAGGAGGTAACACAAGTATTATACAATATTTTTGATGATGCAATTGATTATTCTTTTTCTACAATTTACTTGGGTAACTTACCAGCTCATTTGACGGTGAGAGACAAGTACTTATTAAAGATACTATTAGCAACCAGCAAGAAAGCTGTAACACGAAAGTGGCTCCAGTCTGAACCTCCAACAAAGTCTGAATGGTTGGACATTGTAACCAGTGTTCAAAATATGGAGAAAATTACTTTCACATTAAATTTACGGATGGACACATATTTTCAATACTGGGAAAACTGGATTGTGTTTGTGTTTGTTTTGTAATTTGACTTCTGTATGTATCTGTTAACAAGACCTATGTAAAGATGCAAAGGCGACAGTCAACTGTTTACCAAGTTCTGTTGTTGTTCTTATTTTTTAAAATTTTGTAAAAAAATCTATATTTTGCTATTGTTATGAGTCTTAATATATAATATCTTAAGTTGTGGAAGTGATCTTCTATTGGTGACATATTAATTTTGCTAAATCATCACAAGCCTTAAGTGGAAAATGTGGAAATTATGATTTGGTTAACAGAAAAAAAATACTCTAAAAACTTGTAATAAATCGAAATTATAATAAAACAAAGATATCGGTGTGTTTTACAAGAAAATACTATTTCTACTTCGACAATTTATTACACACTTAATTCAATGTGTTACTTGCCATTTCTTTGTAATTCATTTGTAAAATGTACAATTTGTAGCAATTTCTTTTTCTACAACCAATATGTTGTTTCCACTCTAAATCCTTTTAGAGAATTAATTTTCAGATATTTTCCAAATAAGATATATTAATATAAGCATTTCTTGTATGGTGGACATTTAACCCCTTTTTTATTTAAGCTTTAAATAGATTTAGACATATTTTAAGACCATTGCATCTGATTTTGCATTTGAATAATATTTAAATATTTGTTATATTCCCCCAAATTGTTATCCGATAATGCATCCAGATGTTTTATATTTTGGATTAAAGATTTTTAATTAAAGAATAATTCCAATTATTTTCAGTGGATGTTTAAGCATGTAGTGTAATGTAATGTGTGTATATATGTATATATATATATATATATATATATATATATATATAAAATATTAATCAACAATATTTTTTCTGCCAGAATGAGCGCATGTTCTTTCAGTAATTGCAGATTTTTTAATATTACAGTAATGAGAATTTGAAAATGAAATGTTTTTATCATTAAAGGTCTTAATGCTTCTTACATAAGCTAATAATCTTTTATTACTTTTTTATTTTGGGGTGAAATATGATTTGCATGTTCACCCAAACACACTGTGGCAGAGATAGTGGGTTTCATACTGAGAAATCAAACCTAGTGTGACAACAGCCTCTAGGAAGCAGCTGTACTGGACTATAGTTTGATTTATTACTTTCCTCTCCTGCAGGAGTTTGTGGAGAACAGCAGGAAGTCGATGGCGATGGAGGAGCGGGGGCGCAGCAAGCGCGCCCATCCCAAGGAAGAGGTAGAGTTGACGGAGGTTAATGCCATGGTGAGTGGTGACGTGGGTGTGGCAGGGGCGGAGTGGCAGGCCTTGCAGGAGTTCCACCTGTACTACCTGCTGCTGTGTGTGCTGGTGGACTGGGCCCTGTCGGAGCACACACTGGTGCTCTGCTTCACACAAGACATGATCATCTTCCTGTCTGTCTGCCTGCCCACCTCCACTCTCTTCTTCATGGTCACATTGCTCCAAAACACGCCGGTGGCTGCTGCTGCATGCTGACTAACGCTTCCTCACCTCCTTCATCCATCTATCATTTCATCTATCCTTTCTATGCATCGCACTAACGGAGCATGAACGGAGCATGCTCTTCTATTTTTCTATCTGTGGATTATTATTTTTAAATTCCATTCTTGCCTCTTCTATTTTATTGACTGTCTTGAACTCATATGGCAGCTATAAACTGTACTTATATATCCATTGCCTTAAAATCACCATGTTGCTATTTGGAGGAAAGATAATTGAAACTGCCAAGATGGGGAAAAAGAGGAGTAGAGAAAAGGAAAGACATCATCTCTCACGCTGATAGTCATATTCTCCACAACTTTCAATTAGTAAATTATTGATAACCACAAAGCTCCTTACTTTCTGAATAAACAATGGCAAATTGTGCAGTTTCACTCAAAATTATAAGTGGTTTAGGAGAACAGTATGTTTGGTAGCATAAGATTAGAACTGACTGTACAGTGTATGGGTTGTTGACATGAAATGTTAATAATTTCTGTGTGACATTCCTCAAATTGACTAGTGGGTGTATTGTAGGATGACTAATCAGTTTTAAAGAAAACCATCTGACCCTGATCACTCACTAATTGACCATTCATGCTTTATTTAAAGGCACAGTTCACCCCAAAAATGAAAATGTTGTCATTAATTATTCACCCTCATGTTATTCCAAACCTGTAAGATATTTTTGATTAAATCTGGGAGCTTGAGACCTGAGACCCTGCATAGACAACAACACAACTGACAAGTTCAAGACCCAGAAAAGTAGTAAGGACTTCGTTAAATACTCCATGTGACATCAGTGGTTTAACCTTAATGTTATGAAGCAGCAATAATACTTTTTGTGTGCAAACTGGGCTCCAGTGTTCCTTTGGATCCCATTAACTTTCATTGGATGAGCAAAAACATTCAAAATGTTTATTTTTGGGTGAACTGTATTTTTACGTAAACTAAATAGACTTTTCCTTGCACAATGCATAACAAATTTAAACTATAGTCATGATGTTAAAGCAACTGCATGTATTATTTTTAAACGTAGAAATCATTTAGATGGTACACTGACTTGAAACATTGTGAAAGGCTTGTTTCTTTCTCATACTCTCCCACTGTTCTGTTATAGGAGTATATAAGTTAAGTGAGTGGGGAAATGAAATTCTGTGGAAAGGGTGGATTGTTTTATGGCAGCAACAAATGTACGTGTTTGGTTATCCACTATAATTACAACTATAATTCCACTCAGCTGTAGGGGACTCAAAAGTCACAAAAATACACAAAACTACATGCAGTTGCTTTAGAAGTTCATGGTCATTTTAAAAGTGCACATTTGTCACCTACCCATATACTCTCTATGTTCCTGAAATTCTGTTACTATGAATAGTGTTGATGTGTTTTAGGGCTGAGAATCTGGTTTCAAGACAGCCTTTAACATCATCATAACAACCTCTCCATATGCATGAATATGCATGTTTCTCACACCTGCTTTATTGCTATGCTGTTTTATGATTTTAACCCATTTTTTTGGCATTCTGCTGCTTGAAACTGATGAAGTGGACTAACTCCTCCAGATCAGTTGATTGGTTGTTGGTTTGTTTGGGAGTAATTAAGACTAATAACGTGTTTCTTTCCTGTAGGCTCCCGGGACAAGCTCTGCTTGACCAAAATCAGCCCATGGGACTTTTTAAAGACATTCCAAAATGTTTATTTTTACCAATGTGTAACATGTTTACTATGGTTTCACTCCAGGGAATACAATATTTTAATAAGAAACTGTAAAAAATGAAATAACAATGTAATGAAGCACTTTATATTGGAGCGCTGCATATTTTAAAAAGCCTGATGCATTTTTCGTAGTGATGTCCTTTTTATAAGACTAAAAAACCCAGTTGCCATCTAGTGAAACAGTATTAATAATATCTAGAATCACTGTTTTTATTATGTACATTTTTCATAACAAACCTTTTTTTAATTGGTTTTCTTTGCGTTTATGAGAAACCCACATACTGCAGTGCAGCACTTGTTCTTTTGTTTCATTTCATTCAAATAATGAAGCATCTACACTTTTTATTTCTTAATTTTCAAAAAAAGAAAAAAAATATATTGGTTGTGTTACTTTACTAAAATAATGTTACCATGCCTGAAAATGAGGGCCTTGTCCTTGCATTTCACTTGTATGTAAAAAGGTTGGTTGGTTGGTTTCCCTCCAATGGTGGTCATTTTAGTTTGTTTAATGCGATAAAACTGTAAAAGTCAAATGTTCCTGCTGTGACTGTTAGTGGGTCTGGTTACCTTAAACTGGGAGGAAGACATTAATGGTTTCTGACTACAATCCACAGTTGCTGTAACGGAGTATGAGTGACATTACAAACAACAAATAATAACTGTTCAGTTATACTACAAGAAGATTGGAATCATTATGATTTTTTTTATTTTTGGAAGAAGTCTCTTGTGCTACCAAAGCTGCATTTATTTGATCAAAATTATAGTAAAACAGTAATATTGCAATTTAATTTCATTCAATTTAAAATATCTGTTTTCTATTTGAATATCTAAAATGTAATACATTTTCCGCATCATTACTCCAGTCTTCAGTGTCACATGATCTGTTATAAATCCTGACATATTGATTTGGTGTTCAGGAAACATTTCTTATTATTCTCAATGTTGAAAACAGTTGTGCTGCTTAATTTTGTTGTGGAAGCCGTGATACATTTTTCCAAGCTTCTTGACTAATGAATAGAAAGTTCAAAAGAACAGCATTTATTCATTTTTTTCTAATTCAATCCTTTTGTATAGTAGTGTATCATGGTTTCAATAGAAATATGAAGCAGCAAAAACTGTTCATTAATAATAAGAAAAGTTTCTTGAGCACCAAATCAGTATATTAGAATGATTTCTGAAGGATCATGTGACACTGAATACTGGAGTAATAATGCTGAATTCAGCTGTGCATAACAGGAATAAATTACATTTTATAACGTATTAAAATTATAGTAATATTTTACAGTATTACTGTGTTTAATGTATTTTTAATCAAATAAATGCAGCCTTGGTGAGCATAAAAGATTCTTTCCAAAAATGTCAAATTGTAATAATTCCAGATGTTTGATGTGCACATAGAAATGGCTTGTTAGCTTCACAGCTAATTAAAAACAATTCACCCCTCTTGAGACACAAGGCTACTCCTGTTCATAAATCAGCAGCGGGGCATTTCTGGTGCTGCGATGTGGCTTGGACATTTTCTTTGCTTGTTAAAGTAACATGACTTTGCCTCACTCAATAGAAATTAAGTGCACAGGCATCTATGATGTTGATCCACAGCACAAAGCACTGATCTCTCCTTGGGTGCGATTCTTCATCCAAACTTTAGGGGGGGCAAAATGGCGAAATGGTCTTTTCTTTTTGGGAGACATGTACTAATCTTAGCTTTTACATAGTTGTCTTTACAGCACAACGTTTGTTCTCTTTCGCTTTGATTCTTTGCAACCAATGGAGAGTTTGGTCTATATCTAGCAAGACATCTAGTGGCATCCGCATCAAACTTAAGTCTTCCTACTCATGCAAAGTATCTTGAAAGGAAACAGTTTTATTTTCTGCTAGACAGTGCAGTGTAAAGGAGAGTCACATGAAACTTGCATTTTGCCTTAACCAATCGAGTGAATGTTGCCCCCTGCTGGATTTCATAGACTAGATGAGTGCAGAACAGAAACAGCTCATGAGCCTTAAAAAGATCGAACCATTCACAGTAATTGAACTAACCCATCAAATGCCAGTGTATTCAGTCTGGCTGAGGAGAATATATATCATTTATTTACGCACAGAGGATTCTGCAGTCTATTGATTTTTGTTTTCTAACAAATGTCAGATTTAGAAGACTAAACTGATTCGTGCAGTTTTCGTGTGGATGTTTTCAACATCATGTTACATATTGATAAATATTGACTGAGGAATAGTTTTTTCTTTATCATTACTATTCCATGTTTTCGTGTCTTGCATTGGAGGGAAATGTTGTTAATTGTCTTAAAATGTGGAGATTTTGGGGGGAGGGTTCAGAAATGAACAAAGTGTACCTATGAGATATTAAGAGCATGAATTAAGAAAAAAAAAATCTTAAGAGATTTAACATTTGCCACACAAAACTTATGCTGAAAGCATGTTAAATATTGCACTAAGATGGCATACATTAAACACAGAGATGAATTAATGATAGCTGTAAAACATTTATAGTTAAAATTGTCTTCTAGCGCATTCAATATAGAGATGTTTCATAAATGTTTAAAGAAAATCTTCTGTCAACAAAATAGTTTTTGAAATGCTTGACGTTGCAGTTTCTGGTTACGCAACCCACGGTTTTATCAGGTAACATAAACTTGATGACTGAACAAGTAGGTTGTGTTTAAAGATGAATGGTGGAACTTGCCTTTTAGGGTGAATCTCACAAAAACGTCACCCCGAAATCAAAAGAAAAAAATATTTTGCATAAATAAAATTAGAACCATTAAGGTTATTTGCAATTGTGACATTATTTCATGAACATCTGAAGGGAAATGTGTGTAATTTTCATTAATGTAATTATTTGAAATAATTGCTTTGCCTATTACTATATTATTATTCAAAAATATTTTTGTGTAATTGAACAACATTTACGTAATTTAATTTAACATTATATATATATATATATATATATATATATATATATATATATTACAGTACATATATACTACAATGCAGTAATGATGATTGTGCTTTTTTTATAATTGTCAACAATGCAAAAAGAAATCTAAAATGTTTTGTTTATGCAACAACAAAAAACACGGTTTTGTGAGATACATCTTTTGATGCTGAACTAAGATCAGTTTTTTGGACTAATAGTGTTTGAACTTAGGGATTTGGACCAGAAAACTGACCTTACACTGGGCATTTACTGCCTGAGAAGGTGTTCTTTTATGGACTCCTGTGTCATATTCACTGGAACAGGATCTTTTTGGCCTCAGACATCGGCTTTGGCTAACAACTCGACTTTATATTGCCAAATGTGCACAAAAGGAAATGTAAGAAGTGCACGAACTCTCTTATGCTACCTGGTGGAAAATCGGTGGCTTTTGTTTTTGTTCACAGCCTTTTTCTTCTTTCTCTAAATCACTGAAAGCATCTCAGTAATAGCGTGACTTCTCTAGTCCTGTCAGTGTGTATTAGAGAGAGACAGACGAGCTGTGCTTAGAGGCAAGCTAGTAAACCCATAACACTGTACACACATACACACACACACACACACACACACACACAACCTGCATGCTCCTGACCTGGGACTTTTCTAACTCTTTAAAACAATGAGCCATTTTTGTAGGAACGTGAACTGTTTGGCATTAGAATACATGTGACTTAACACTGATAGAACAATAGCTTTATTATGCGACACGCCACTGTTTTAATTTTTTTTCGAGATGAGATTGTGAGTCTTTCTCTTCATTTTGGGAAAATGTGCTTCTGTTCGTGTCACACGGGGGAATAGGCCGATTCTGTTATCGGATACAGTCATGATAGGCAATACATCAGTTTACTCCTCTGGTGTGATATTAGCTATTAGCTCTTACCTGCAGTAAAGGTGTTTGTAACATGGAACTAAGTTTTTGTTGATTTGTTTGATTTTTATATTTATGATTTCATATGTATCCTGTTTTGTAAAGTAATAAAATGGGGGAAAAAAGGAAATTGTTTCTTTAGATGTGTCAGATGTTCAAACAGGCTTCACCTTGGACTTTCTCCTATATGAAGACAAACTGAATTGAAAGTTTTTTTTATTATGTGCATTTTTTTGGCATATCATATTAGTCTGTGAACTGTGAATGATGCTGATAATATAGCCATGCATGCAATATATATATATATATACAGTAGAATTGCAGTATAAAATAAATAAAAAAAGCACATATTTGCTGAGGAGATTACATGTACACTACCATTCAACAGCTTGTGGTTGGTAAGTTTTCTAAAAAGTTATTGAAATAAGTCTTATCTTATCAATGCTGCATTTGTTTGATTAAGAATACAGCAATATTGTGAAATAATATTACAATGTGAAATACCTGTTTTCCGTTTTAATATATTTTAAAATATAGTTGAATTGCTGTGATGGCAAAGCTGAATTATTTAGCATCATTCTAATATAATGATTTGCTGCTCAAAAAATATTTCTTATCAATGTTATAAACCGTTATGCTGCTTAATATTTTTGTGGAAAACTTGACAAGCCTTTACTATCGCTTTTGATCAATTTAATGTGGCCTTGCAGAATTGAAGTATTAATTAATTTATAATTAAACCTATTACTGACCCCAAACTTTTGAACAGTAGTGTAGTTGCAATATGCAAATCAGTCCAAATAAACAGGGCCTCAACATGCCCAATACTAAGATCAGTGCTGCTTTATTACTGGTCAAACCATTTATCAGTGTCTTTGCTATCATTTACTCACCTTCATGTCATTCTGATAAAAGTAGCTGATGGAAATATTTTTTGTAAATGATATGTGTTTGGTTTCTCCCTTTTTATATAGCTGCCCATTATATAGCTTTGGAAGACTTGGAATATAGTTAAATAGATGAATTTCTTGTGCCATCTCCATTAACTTTGATTAATTGGAAAATAACTGATACTTGTGTGTTTGGAACAACATGAGGGTGAATAAATGATAAGGAGTTATTTTTCTTTAGTGTTTCTCACTCAGAATTCGAGGCTTTAGCACATGCATCAAGAGCTTATGTTTGCTGTCTTATACCTCCTCTTCATCCTCACTAGCCAGGGTGTCCAGCTCTTTGTCTTTGCACTGGACTTGTTCAGCTCTGTATGCTTTGCGTAAGTTCTCTAGCTCTTTAATCTCAGCATGGAGGCGTTCCAGATGTGCTGTGCGCCGGTTCTGTAGCAGCTTCATGGGCAGGGGATTCATATCATTAAAGGCAATGCTTGTCAGCTTCCTGGGGATGAGAAAGACAAGGTATATTGTGATTGAAACTCCAGCGATGAATTAGCTGCTCTGTTTATTTCCTGCAGAAACCAGTGGTTTGGAAAAACTCTCCCCAAGCCAGCTTTTCTTCATTTTTTGAAATGAAGCCATGCACTGGAAACATGAATGAGCAGGTTTATCCCCTGATACACAGTATCAGGGGCATTCATTTTAAAATAGCCACGCCACAGAGGCATCTGACCCATATTCTGTTTCTAACAGATGCAGGCAGCTTTGTTTTTACTATGGCTCAATGAATTATATATATGGTGATGTCTAACTGTCAAAAATAGCTACACTGTACAATACCAGGAGCTCGAGAGAAACAGAGATCTGTTTAATTAGTAGCTCGTTTATGAAGTAATATATTTACTGTGTGTATACATACATATATATACAGTGCTCAGCGTAAATGAGTACACCCCCTTTGAAAAGTAAAATTTTAAACAATATCTCATATATATATATATATATATATATATATATATATATTAGTGGTGGGCATAGATTGATTTTTAATCTAGATTAATCTCACTGTAATTTTGGAATTAATCTAGATTAATCTAGATTAAAATGGCTCATTTGAATTCTGCCAAGGCATTCAGAATATGTGTGCTACCCAAATAATGACTAAAAGTAAGTCTTTGAGAACGTGTTTCTCAAGCCAGGTGGCGACAAGACCAGGGCTCATCTCCTGTTTCCAAAATGCATCACAAACTTTAATCTCTTCCCATCCCAATCAATCCACGAAAAACTGGAGGAAAATCCTGTTCCACTCCCGGAAGAATGACATCGGAAACATCACTCCCGGAAGTAATGTCAATTACAGTAAAAATATAGTACAGATCACAGCGTGCCCACCTTATTAGTTGAATAAAACCCAAAATGTCGTTTTTGTTATTATATTGAACTGAAAGCCATCTTATGCACAGTGTTGCACAGATTAAATTTCATGTAAATCATCCATGCTAACACACACGTCTTCTATTTTTATTTTTAGACATTTCACTCTCTATAGATATATTTTCAAAGACGGAGTTTCAAGTTTCTCGCTCAAGTTCACATGAGACCTAAAAGCGCATCCTGTTTGCTTAAAAGCGCAACGCTTTCGTTGTTATTCTGAGGCACACAAATAACGAGAGTCTTTACAGATTCGAAAGATGTATTAGGCTACTTTTATCTGTATGACCAAGAATGACGGAGATGTAAGAGCAAGTGAGCGCACCGGAGCCTGTCCTGCAGCAAACGCTTCCCACACAAACACTTCAATAGCGCACATTTCTCTAGGTTAACATCATATTGAGCGCCATGTAAAGTTGTTACTACATACATCTCTTTCAGATGAAAAGCCATATTTGATGATGAATGATAGGTGAGCGCTTGGATGTCCTGCCCGATTGTATTACCACACAGACCAGCCGTTAACAATCTGTCCATCACGGATCATGAGCCTCTAGTTCAAGACTGTTCTCGCCCCTACAGTGCAATTAGGCTAGGTATACATCCGCTAAAATATCAGGGTGAAAGTCATCATAGCTTGCGTAGTATAGACCCAGCTCCCAACCCAACTTTGAGAATAGATTAACGGCGATATTTTTTATCGCCGATAAGAGTCTCACGTTAACGCAGCGTTAACGCCGATAACGGCCCACCACTAATATATATATATATATATATATATATATATATATAGGTATTTATTTATTACAGGTATAAATTTAGATCGACTAATATATACTATTTAGATTACAATTGAAAAAATATATTTTGATTATGTATTGTTTTATATTTTAAATAATTTGTCTGTACATAATTATAACTCTTTTTAAGTGTGTAAAATGGGTTTTCGAGGTTACAATGCTTATTAATATACTGTCATTTATTTCTTATAATAAACAATACATTATAATACCTGCTGATATCTTTAAAGAGTCAAACATTTTGGTCAAATTAATTATACTCCTTCAAAGTTGTAACTATGAATAATACATTATATCCTGACCTATAGCATAAGGGATTAATATATTTACTGTATAATGCTTTAATATTTTTAGAATGTGTCATATGCACTATAATATTACTATTACATACTGTAGAAGAACATGTTAGTTCATTATATATACTGTATTCTGTTTGTATATTTTATGTTACTCTTGTTCTTTTTTCACACTCTGTGCTTTCTCATGGATTTTCTTTCTTCCTTTTGCTATCCTCCATCTTACCTTCCATCTGCAATGGTGTAGGGGAAGATGCGGAGATACTGGTACATCTCAACACTGTCATTGATCTTTAAGATGATTTCCTCTTTGTATTTGAAAAGAGCCAATGCATATCGGAATATCACCTGTGAAACAGACAAATGAGGGATTTGTTTATTGTTGTCTTTGTATTTGGCCTGTAGGTTTGTAATGTTGGTGAAAATGATGGGAAATTTACACAACAGGATTAGGGTCAAGATGAGGGTAATCATATTAATTTATACAGCATCTTCCCAGAATGCTTTACGGTACCTTGATGCCCTCATACAGGAAGGCGTCCCATACTTTAAACAGTATGCGTGTAGGCAGACTCTCAACGAACAACACCAGAAACCATTCGACAGTGATGAGTGACACGTCTACTCTTAGTGCTTCCAGATGAGCCGTGAGTCGAGGCAGCTTCTCAGACATGAGGTCCTTCAGCACACGCTGGTCGGCCTGGAGGGATTGGAAGAAGAAAGATGGAAAATAAATGACTTTTTTGTATTCGATATTTAAAAACTGTAGTGTATTATAGTCAGAGACCATACTGAAAATCTGAGATTGAAAACAAAATCTGAACCATTAAAAAGAGCAGCAAGTTTTAGGATTACTACAGGGTTCTCACCTGACAGCCCACCAGGTCTTTAGTGTAGTAATGGGGGGGCATGATGTAGTCCACAATCACTACCAAGCACCAGAAGGCATCTTCCTCATCCTGTAGTACCAGCAGAGCAAGGGCTGCCAGTCTGAACACAATGGCATCGATGGTGTTATTTACCTTTTTTTTGCATATAGTTATTGTGGCCCTTACAGTAAACCTACATCTAACTCTGTTTAGCCTGTAAGGTACCCTCCACCAGAATGCTGTTGATCAACAAATGACCACCAGATGTCAGTAAAATACATGTTATGATATTAAATAATTTGTTGCCAGTGTTCAGCATGGCAGACAAGGCAAATATCACTTTGCATATGTAATTTCTCTGTCACTTACCACATAGCTTTGGTAAGTATTGCGATATTAAGCCATATTTTGTATATATATATATATATATATATATATAAAATATATTGGGTTGTGTATTTTATATTTTAACATTTAGATTTAACATTGAGATTTCTATTCAATATTTAGACTTGAAGGATACATGCAATATATTTATATTAATATAAATATAAATTAAATTTAAATGAAATAACAATTACATTTTAACAATAAGTGGGAAAAATTAGAGTGCTGAAGTCTGAGACCACACTGAAAATGAGCAAGTTTTATTAAATGATTTAATAAATAAGATACCGACTTCTTTCAAAATATTGTTATATTTTAAATTATATACGATACTATAAACTATAACTCTGAAAAAAAATATATATATATTTAATGCATTTTAAAATAAATTTAAATGATTGTATAAAGACATTTTTATTTAAAGTGGTTAGAAGTAAATCTACCAAAATTAGCAGTAGCCCCTCACTGCAGAACAAAGATCCAGGGGGCGGGGTTGGATCCACATCTAGGGGGCGGAGATTGGTAGGTTTAGGGGTGGAGATGGGTGGGTTTAGGGATCAGGGGGTGTAGACGGGTAGGTTTAGGTATGTAAGGTGGGAGAAGTTGGATCTAGATCCTATCACGCCCCCTAGATCTTGTGTTCTGCTGTGAGGACCATCTCAAAAAAAAAATGATGTAGATTTGTGACCCTGTACCACAAAACCAGTCATACATCACAAGGGTATATTTGTAGCAATAACCCAAAAAAATATAATACATTGTATGGGTCAAAATTTTCGATTTTTCTTTTATGCCAATAATCATTAGGATATTAAGTAAATATCATGTTCCATTAAGATATTTAGTGAATTTCCTACCGTATATATATCAGAACTTATTTTTTGATTAGTAATATGCATTGCTAAGAACTTAAGAATTGCTAACAACTTTAAAGGCGATTTTCTGAATATTTAGATTTTATTTTGCACCCTCATATTCCAGATTTTCAAACAGTTGTCGGCCGAATATTGTCCTATCGAAACAAACCATACATCAATGAAAAGCTTATTTATTCAGCTTTCTGATTATGTATAAATCTCAGTTTAAAAAACTGACCCTTATGATGTGTTTTGTGGTCCCGGGTAACATTTGGCAAAATTTGGCATTTTTTATTCTTTGTAAAATACCCAATTACCCATTTTTTTAAAACAAGAAGTGGCCTATTCAGTCAAAAAGCTCTCGTGATAGGCCATTACTTGTACTACTCGCATTAGTTCTATAATCACCTCTAAGCCCATTCTCTTGCTCTCCTTTTTTATGTCTATGGAGGCTAATTACCTGTTGAGTCCCTGCACGTAGCCGATGGTGGGGTTTTGCCATGAGAACGCCTGCAGAACTCTCTCCAGCTTCTGAATCAAGGGGCTTGAAGGAGGGGAAAAGTATTGATTGGAGGTCAGCGTACGATTCAGGTCCAGCTGGATCTGTCTGGGCACCAGGTGAGGCGAGGTTCTGCTCTTCTCACACAGTTCCTGAAAGCGATCGGGATGACGCTCTTTTATTGACTTGGTCCTAGTCTGTATCATAAAACGCCAAACCCTCGCACGGTACTCGCGCGGTAAGCCCGTCCGAAGGAGATTCTTCAATTCTGGGGATGAAGACAGTTCTCCTTCAGGGCGTCCAAACAGGAGCTGAAACGCGCCAACAATGGCCCATCGCATTCCTCCTGGTTCAGCAGCATTTGGGATCGGATCTCCAGGGCCTGGATCTTAGTAAGGAGCTTCAAGTCCTCAATTTTGTAGTCCATTGCAATCTTAAATCCATATTGATCGTAATCCCTGTGGAAGGTCGGGAACTGTGAGTGCCAACATAAATAGAACTCTGACAAACTTTTATATGGGAAGATGTTTGTGATTTGAGGTCTGCTGACAGCAAGGCTCCACAGACGAAAAGAGCAGGGTGAATAAATGGTAACAGAATTAGTATTTAGGGGAAATTGATGGAACTGTTTACCTGATTGAGTGTAGTTTGGTACTCAGGTCTGCCCGAACTGCATCCTTAACCACCTTCTTGATCGCGTCTCTCTGCTCTGGATTCAGTTCTTTACTCTCCTGGAGCTTCTGGAGGATTCCCAGGTATCTGCTTTCCATCTGACAGCTATTGGCCTCCAGAACAGCACACTGGCACACACACAGTAACAACACTAAATCCAATTTTCAAACACTTCTTGATGTTTACTATCTCAGATTACCATCGCAAATGGCTCTGACCAATTTTAAAATGCTTATTATAAAAATGTAATTTCTCTTGATCACAGTAACTTTCAAAACTCAAATCTCTCAGTTCATAAAGAGCCATTTAGTTTTAGATAAGCCAATCAGTACAAAGGGTAATGACAGTTGCAAAAATTCTGTTTTTGGTACAAGAAACCTTGACTGAAAAATAATTTACCTTTACTATCAGACTTTGCTCTAGTTGGCAACTTTTTCTCCAAAGTGTTGTCAGATGGTAGATCTCGGAGTTTATGTACTGGTTCTGAGTTGTATATGCCTTCAAATCATCCTGAAATAGAGATATGATCATGATGGGCTTAGAGTAAAGTTCTGAGTATGGGTCACCATACTTGGCCACATCTCCTCCTTTCCTATCTATCCATCTATATGTGTGTATATATTTTTATTATGTATTATATAATAAAATACTATTGACAAAAAGGACACTTTTTATGTAAATACAGAAAAATATATTGTGATACAATATATTTGTGTGTAAAAATGCTTTATTTTTCTCACTTTCAAATTCTCATTCTCTATTGTTAGCTGTTTTAAGGCCTCTGACTGCAGCCCATTGGTGCACTGCTGGTCTTCCCCACAGACTAACTTCTCAGACAGCTTCACTATCACATCCTGTTTGGCCTGATTCTTGTGCATCAGGAGCTGGACATTCTCCTGGAGTTCGGCGATATGGCCGTCCCTCTGGTTCAGATCCCCCCGTAGGTTCTCGTTCTCTTGCTGCAGGGACTCCAGATGGTCTCGCAGTCCAGCCGCGCGCCGCTCGCCGTGTCTGAGGAACTCCAAGCGCTCCTGTTCCCCCTCAGCGGCTAGAAACTGAGCACAGGTGCGCTTCTCCAGCTGAGCAGCTTCTAGCACCTTATGTAACTGCAACACCAACTCCTGACAACACATACATATGTGACTTTCCACATTTCACAGACTTTTGATTAATCTTGAGAAGCTGAAGTGATTATTAACATCCTCATTTTACCTTCTGCACTTTGACCTCTTCTGCCAGTGAAAGTTCTTCATGTTGAAGTCGAGATGTGTCCTTGAGCTCCAGTGATTTGGACTTTTCTTTGCTATCCTTTCTGATTTGTGAAATGGTGGAGAGATCTTGCACAGACTTGGCTTTAACAAGGGATTCTGGGCTTTGAGAAGAACTGCGTGTGGGAACCGCTAAAACTAAAGAGGTCGTAGCCATGAGCATTTACATTTGAAACAATTGTTTCTAGTGAGAAAGTTGCGGTTCTTACCGGATGTCTTAGATGAGGATGTTTTTTGTTTGTCAGTTGAATCGTCAATATGGAAAACACTTTGTCTAATTTCCTGTGAGTGCCGCTTACGGAAACTGTGCATTGTGTTCCTGTAAATCAAACATAGAGAAACCACTGAAGAAATGATTAGCAATAACAACTTCATTTTTGGAAATCTCTAGACATGTCCTGGTCCCTTTCATTAAGGTCAGTAGTGTTTAATTGCACAATGTGCATCTTATTAACTATCAGATGAAAGTCTAATCAAAGTCTACTGGATCATATCTGATAGGCACATTTCTAAGGCCTATTAAGTATAATTCTAATATATTTACATTTATGCATTTAGCAGACGCTTTTATCCAAAGCGACTTACATTGCATTCAGGCTATACATTTTTGTCAGTATATGTGTTCCCTGGGAATCGAACCCACAACCTTTTGCGCTACTGACGCAATGCTCTACCACTGAGCCACACAGGAACATATATCACAATGTATGAGTCATAAAATCTGATGCTTTAAATATGATACTCAACAAAACACACACTGTTCTGACAAGTACTTCATATGTCGGACTTTACATGGTTAAAAGTAATAGCACAAACCTCATGATTTGTATCATGCCCATAGCTCGGTTGGTGAAAGTCAAGTGCTGATGTTCAGTCTCAAACATAAGTAATAGCAATAGCGGTGCTTCAGAATTTTTCTGATAGTTTTTTTAACAGTTTCCTTTGTATGTTTACGTAATCGGTTCAATAATTTTTGACATTGCAGATGATGATGAAATAGTGTTTATTGTGATGTGTTTTATTCAGAAATAGTAAGCAACTTCTCGCTTTCTCATTGAGACAGATGTGAAACTACTATCACTTCCTAATCATATAGTAGATAAACTATTTGGTACAATGCCCATTCAACAAGACATATTTCTTGGTTTATAATTAACATAAGTATTGCCTCTTCACTTACTAGGTTTAAATCCTATTACTGTTTTCTCTTATCCCATGTTGTCTAGTATGAGAACCCCTCATAAATCAGTGTGGTCACTCCTGTGTATAATAAAATCCCAGGAAATGGCGTATATGCTTGTGGGTCTAACTTCCTTAAAATAATAATTCTAAAGAAATTCAAAGAATTACAACACAGCTTTTTGGAAGGCTCTGACACAGACTGTCAGCGTGAACCATTTTTCATTTTACCCGAGAAATATCTACCAGAATAAACACCAGAATCCGTTCAGTGAGAACAGACAGAGTAAACATCATAAGCACATGTACTCACTGCAGCTCAATTAGTGGATGTTTGAGTGACATGTTGAGCGGGCTGTTTAATCCAGGAGCAGGCAGACTGGCAGCTTCTTCCCCCACCAGGCCAGAAGGAGTCTTCACTGTGGGCAGGAAGTCAGCTGTGTAAGAGAAGGCAGAAAGTATTCAGCAGTTAGACCAGTATAACAAGATGCTTTCAGATAATGAGATTTACTTGTTTCTTTTTTTTTTTTTTTATAAATATCTTATGCATAGGGCTGCATTTATTTGATAAAAATATAGTAAAACTATAATACTGAGAATGTAAAATAACTCTTTTCTATATAAATTAATTTGATAAAATTGTATTTATTCCTGTGATGCAAAGCTGAATTTTCGGCATCTGTTTTGACTCATGCTGATTTGCGGCTCATTCTTATTTCTTTCAAAGCTGAAAACAGTTGAGCTGGTTATATTTTTGTGGAAACCATGACATTTATTTTCAGGATTCTTTGATGAATACAAAGTTAAAAAGAAAACACATATATTTGAAATAAATATTTATATATAATTTTGAATGGTAGTAAGACAAAAAAATAAAAGCTTATAAAGAAAACTAAAGCTTATGCCAGTACAATGTTATTTTTGCATTCTTCTCTATCTTGCCTTACCTCTCTCTTTTCTAATGACAGAAATAAAAAAATGTTGTTTAGCACAGGGTAAGGTACATGTCCCAGCATGCCTGAAATTTCTAATAATCACATAAGTGCGGTTTAAAAGATCCGTATGCTAACCACAAGCTAGCACGGAGTAAAAAAATAAATAAACATCCATACTGTCTGTCTTTGTCTGGTGATGCAATATTCCAGATTTTCTACAGATTCAGGTGCTCAGACTTTCACTTCCTCATTTTCTGCATTTGACTCTCATTCAACAGCTGTTGCTTAATGCCTGGATTTCACAGCTTGCGGTTGGAAGGGAACGGCTGTGAATGTAAGTAATGAATGTGCTTTTAGCACCAGAAACCCAACCCTGTATACTTGGATTGCTGAATTATTGCTTAAATGATTATTTTATGCATTGGAAATGAGAAGAGACAAGGAACAACTTGTAATGAATGAATTAATTAATATAGTTATCTGTATATAGCTATTATACACTAGAAAGCAATTAGTATCAAAGTACTGCTGCCACATTTCCAATTTAATTGGCAAAAGTTTTGGGTGCCTCAAAAATTTGTTTAAATTGCATTTCAGACTTCAACCATATACTATATATTTTTAGTGACGATGTAGTGGATAATAGCTTTATGTTCAGTGCACAGGGGAACTGAGCTCAGCAGTCATTTCGTCTTCACTTCAAACCCCAGATTGAAAGCTATAAGTGCTATGCTGCACCCATACAGGCTGCAAACCATAGTAAAGTTACATTAATTGACTGAAACATAATGAAAAAGAAAAGATGGATATCAATATCCATCCCACCCTTTTTCCAGAATTGCTAAATGTTCACTTGAAATTTGCAGACCATGGCATTTCCTGTCTACACCCGCCTGCTAAGACAGATAACAGAATGAGGGTAGACAATACATGCCCAAACTGGCTGGAGACCATACGTGTCCTGATGATCTATCTACAAACTAAATATCAGACTGAGCTTTTGCAACCTCCTCCTGGGGCTAGAGATCATGGATGACTTAAACTATAACAATGTGGCATCTGATTGGTCAATCCAGGCAGCTCCCTTGCAGCTGATCTGCTGCTTTCCTGCCTCTATTCTTGGCTATGCTTCCTGTCTCGGTCTCTGCCCCGTGTTCATAGCCAGAGCTTATGGTGTAGTAACATTGTTTAGTAACAATGGCTTCTATTTTGGGAAATTGTTAATTTATTTTGAACACCAGATGTAGGTGACCAGCTTTGGGTGTAACACCCAGTCAGATTATTGAAAGGATCATTTATAAAAGTTTGAAGGTGAAGTAACTCCAGCAATGAAAACAGTCAGTTATTTGTTGGCAAAGCAACTTTTTTGAATAAAAATTGTGTTAATATATTATGTATAGTATTTGCTGTATTGCCTCCAATTTATGGTCATTTAATTAATTCATTAAATTGTATTTCAGTAGTTTTTAATGAGAATCTCATTTGAGGATAATAAGATTTACAAAAAACTACAAATGAAATGCACAGACACATTCTGATAGTAAAAAAATAGATACAAATGTGCGTAATTGTCTTGAAAATACTGTAACAATTCAAAAATATGAGTCCAAAAATAAAAGTCCTAAAATGTATTTTAATAGTTTATATAGTATTTATTAAATTATCTGTTAATTGTTAAGTGCTTTTGACATTTTTCTAGTTTTTAATTTTTTGTCATTTTCACAAGGCAACATTTCAAATTTAAATTTATCATATTTTTATCTTATCTTAACAGTTTGAAGGTAAAGTAACTCCTCTGGCAATAAAAACATTTAGTTAAAACCATATTTTGGTTCACAGACTCCAAGCATTCTGGAATAATCCTCAAGATCTGATTGGTTCTGATCATCTTTCGCTTTCTATTAACTTAGTATCACATGACTGGCCACTGAACTTTACTTGGAAAAATAAAGTGCATTCACCCTCTGATCATATTTCATAAACAGTGTAATTTCCACAATGCAGCAAATGCCTTTCATTTTTCATGTAAGCAATGTCGGGTTTCATTATTACTAAGATGTTAGGCTCTTACCATGGCAGTTGTTTGCTGATGGGGTGCTTTCCAGTTTGTGGTTGTCTGGTCTGGGGATGGACTTATGTTCAGCATGCTGCTCCCTGTATAATGTACGCTTCAACTGCAGCTCCTGCAACCAGTACATCTGGGCATCCCTGTTAGGTGCCTAAAAACAAAACCGTGTTTGAAGACTGTTGAGGGAAAGTATTGTTGTCTGACTCACGATGCTTGACTGTTATTCCTCCATACGTAACCCAAACGTTTCTCTGTGTAACAGTCAAAAGAGAGACTCGAGGGTGATTGTATTTTAAGAATTAAGAAAAAACATTAACCAGTGACCTCTAATCAGAACTTTACACTTTATGGAAATGTGTACTGCCAGCAGCCTTTTCTCTCCGACATAATTTCAGCACTGTTGATACTCTAGTATGTGATGCAATATCAAGTGCAATCATGTGATCACTGTGCCATTTTAAAGGCTGTCTGACCCCAATGATAACAACAAGCTCTTTGGAGACAAGAAAGAAAGAAAATTTAGAGGGTTTAGATTCCTCCCCCCATTTATACCATAGAATCTCATTTTTGAAAAGTAACTGACCTTTAGAATCGCTAATCTTTAAACAGTAATTGTCATAAAAAAATCATAAAACTAGCTTTCACTTTTTCCTCCGGGACAAAGGTCAGTCCCAGGACATTCCCAGTCACATTGGCATTTATTCAATATTGTTGCAATGAAGCACATTTTCCTTCCAATGCTCATTACTGTGGTGCAATAAATAAATTGTTAAGTGTTTATACATAATGACAGCATTTGATTTATTGTCTTCAATGTACAGTATGCTCATTTAAAGAGATTTTTAACCCAGTTTAAAATTCAGTCATTAATTACTATTTTAACTATTTAACGGATTATTTTAATGATGTCTTTACTACCTTTCTGGGCCTTGAATGTGGTAGTTCCCTTGCTGTCTATGCAAGGTCAGAAAGCTCTTGGATTTCATCAAAAATATCTTGATTTGTGCTCAGAAAATGTATGAAGGTCTTACGGGTTTGGAACAACATCCTACTTGAACTATCCCTTTAAATAATAAAATGAAAAGTAGTTTTTAATGAGAATCACCTTTCAGCACAATGAGACTATCAAACAACTGCACAGACAAATTCTGACAATACAGATTTGTGCTTCAATTTCTTGAAACTAATGTCAATTTTTTAAGTTTTAGTAATTGTTTTATGTACTGTACCAACCTATCCCAAGCTTGTCGCCCTTTGTTGCCTCACAATTCAATTTGTTTTGAAATCTGTTATTTCAAACCATGTGATTACCTTGAGAATGACCGTGCGCTCTGGTGTCTGTATGTGAAAGGTTCCCTCCTCTCCATGCAGCGGGTAACTGAACATGGCACGAGACAGATCCACCGTACCCAGAGGATTGATATCCTGTGCAATACGGTAGTAAAACAGCTGACAGCTCTTCTCCTCGTAGACAAACCAGCGGGACTTCCAGGCTTTGAGAGGTCCACCCTGCTTGTTGAGGTAGCCACATAGTTTAGTGCTGGAAGGAGTGGGTGTCTCTCTGAGGGTGGCAGAGGTCCCATCAGGAAGAGCAGCATGGATCTGGGTGTCATTCTTATCCTGAGCCCCATCTGATCGACCCAAACTCAGTTGTTGGGACTCCTCAGAGCTGACACACTCATCTGCAGGAGATATGTATATGTCCGGTGGAGGTGACATGCTGGAGCTTCCCTTATTCTCCATCTGGTTATCTCAACAAAGAGAATAAATAACATCAGGCAAAATGTTCATCAAGTATTTAAATGATGTCTATCAGCATAGCCACACCATAAAAATATGGTCATTTAGAGATTCAGTAGAAGATATGTTTATAATACACTAACACGAATTAATCTAAATGAAAAACCATCAATTTTAGGGTATGGAGGAGCAAGATAATGTGCATTTATTTTTAAACTGTAACATATTTAGATACAAGTTTACCATGTGTAGGGTGATGAAGGAATATAAATATAAACATTTGCTAATTTAGTTGTCAAAAATATCCATCTTACCACACACTACTTATATATTATTTTTAATATTTTATTTTAGACTGTCATCAATTTATAATAAAATATCATCTGATCTATTTACATTTTTGTTATAGTTGAATAAGTGAATAAATAATGACAGACAAAGCAGAATCTCGGTAAAAGATTAATCTGAACAGTACATCTATTCTATGAATTACATAGCATATTCATATACATGTATATTTGACTGACAATATGTCATAATAGCAACACTGTAATTTCAAACGTAATAAATTCACTCAATTAGCCTGAAATGTGCATCTAAGTTGTGGAGTTATTGAATAATAACCCCAATAATTACAAAATCGTCTTTACTTTTACTCTTTAAATGTACAAACATCAATATGCCTACAAATCCCTGATTACCAAATAGACACAAAAAAAACTAGAATATTCAATATAATACAATATCACAAATCACTGTTTTCCAGAGACACAAAATTAAAGCAATTAACCTCAAAATCTTCGAGGAGTCAAAAAATTAGTTAGGGAGGTTGACTTGTCCTTGAGGTCGTCGTCTTTGCCCATATTATCATACTTAAAAAGAAGAATAAGCAGCAGCATGAAGTAGCTACCATACATTCTGTGGCATATTCAACTTTCAAAACATTGCACAATAGGCTATGTGCACAGCTATTACCTCATTCCGGTATCCACATAGGAATATTTCACAATTAAGTATATGACCAGCGCTCATAAATGTACAACTTCAAGTAATTCTTTGTAATAAATTTTATTAATAATATATTAACAAACATTATCTGATGCTTCGTATCAAACAGAAAATTATTAATTAAAATAGGAAAATATAGTTATAATAAAGTTGCATGGCATTTTAAATTATTTACTGTACAAATTGGTCTTTTAAGCATTAAATAGTATAATGCATGTTAATGAAACAATAAATAAAATGGGTAAACTCTTCGCTGTATCGTAAGTTATTCTTAATAGTCAACACATGCGCTTACATGCGCGCATTGTTCACTCTGTTTGCTGTGATAAATAAACTGAAATAAAACACACTATTTACAGCACAACAGCTGATAATAATCACATACCTTCTCTGTTGAAAAGCCCCGTGTTCTTTACTCCATGTGTCTGTCCAGGACGCGTCTCGTGACACTTACAGACCTAAACAACTTGTACACAGCTGCACTTCCTTCACCAATGAGTCCCAGCGTTAAGAAAATCAGGAAATATTACACACATCAGGAATATGAGGTGTGTAAGGGAGGCGTGTCATGAATACCGTCGTCTTCATACACTGTTTTACAGCACTGCTCGTTTCAAATAAGCATTAGCTACACATATTAAGTATCTGTCGAATTTCAGAAACTTGTAAACTGTTCTTTAATAGTAAAACATATTAATATATTCAAATTATATACGGGAGACTGGCTGTTTGAACACTAAATACAGTCATGTAATAAACTATATTTAATTTTGACGTCTGACTCGTGAACGAATCAGTTGGTTCAGATCTTTTCAATGAATCATTTGAAACAGTTCGCAAAACCGTTCTGAATGGTCTAAATACTATGTTCTTAAATAGGACTGAACAATTCGTGATTTGCAAGAATCGTTGACTGAATTGGTCTGGTGTGCGTTTCTCAAAAGCATCGTTACCCATCTACAGTCGTAAATCCTGCTGAACTCTGTTTGTTGGTACAGACTCACTACAACCAAGTGACTACTACTCGCTACAACATCTTTCATTTATTGAACCGAGAACTATTTCTGTCGAACCGACTCGCAGTGATTCTTTTGGTTTATTGAGTTCACCCCAAAATTAAAATCCTGTCGTCATTTACTCAGTCTCAAGTAGTTACAAATCTATATGAATGTCTTTGTTCTGCTGAACACAAAGGAAGATATTCTGAAGAATGTGGGAAACAGAGCAGTTCTGGGACACCATTGACTTCCATTGTATTTTTTCCCCTACTATGGAACTCAATGGTGCTCCAAAACAACACCGCGGTCAAGCCAGCCGCAGTTCAGAAAAACACGGTCAAGCCAGCCGCGATTGAAATTAATGTGCGCGTGTATTACAATGACTACGGTAATCACAGGAACAACACAGAGGAGACGCGCTTTTAGAGCGCTTTTCTTCTAGACGCCCAGAACTGAGATATAATGACATTTTTCGCGATTTTTTTTGTATATCTGCTTTAATATTTGTGTTATTTATTGGTGTCTTTGACGGTTGTGTATTACTATATTTTCTACATTTCAAATCTGCAGGATTCATAGAAAAAGAGATATGGGACATTAATCAATTTAGAGGGGTATAAAGACACCATTTCTAATAAGTACTAGAAATGAATGGTCAGTTCTTATATAGGACGTCCCATACTATATGCACACCTCATATGAAACCATTTTACTGCAGCGTTTTCAAGATATGGGACATTACTACACTTTAGAGAGCTATAAAGACCCCATTTCTAATAAGTACAAGAAATGAATGGTCAGTTCTTATACAGGACATCCCATACTATATGCACACCTCATATGAAACCATATTACTGCAGCATTTTCAAGATATGGGACATTATTCGATTTAGAGGACTATAAAGACACAATTTCTAATAAGTACTAGAAATTAATGGTCAGTTCTTATATAGGACGTCCCATACTATAAGCACACCTCATATGAAACCATATTACTGCAGCGTTTTTGAGATATGGGACATTAATACATTTAGAGGGGTATAAAGACACCATTTCTAATAAGTACTAGAAATGAATGGTCAGTTCTTATACAGGACATCCCATACTACATGCACACCTCATATGAAACCATTTTACTGCAGCGTTTTCCATAAATGGGACATTATTCGATTTAGAGGACTATAAAGACACAATTTCTAATAAGTACTAGAAATTAATGGTCAGTTCTTATACAGGACATCCCATACTATATGCACACCTCATATGAAACCATTTTACTGCAGCATTTTTTGAGATATGGGACATTAATAAATTTTAAAGAGCTATAAAGACCTAATTTCTAATAAGTACACAAAATGAATGGTCAGTTCTTATATGGACGTCCCATACTATATGCACACCTCATATGAAACCATATTACTGCAGCGTTTTGAGATAAGGGACATTAATACATTTAGAGGTATAAAGACACCATTTCTAATAAGTACTAGAAATTAATGGTCAGTTCTTATATAGGACAACCCATACTATATGCACACCTCATATGAAACCATTTTACTGCAGCATTTTTGAGATATGGGACATTAATACATTTAGAGAGCTATAAAGACCCCATTTCTAATAAGTACAAGAAATGAATGGTCAGTTCTTATACAGGACATCCCATACTATATGCACACCTCATATGAAACCATATTACTGCAGCGTTTTCAAGAAATGAGACATTATTCGATTTAGAGGACTATAAAGACACCATTTCTAATAAGTACTAGAAATGAATGGTCAGTTCTTATATAGGACGTCCCATACTATATGCACACCTCATATGAAACCATATTACTGCAGCGTTTTTGAGATATGGGACATTAATACATTTAGAGGGTATAAAGACACCATTTCTAATAAGTACTAGAAATGAATGGTCAGTTCTTATACAGGACATCCCATACTATATGCACACCTCATATGAAACCATTTTACTGCAGCATTTTTGAGATATGGGACATTATTCATTTAGAGGACTATAAAGACACAATTTCTAATAAGTACTAGAAATTAATGGTCAGTTCTTATACAGGACATCCCATACTATATGCACACCTCATATGAAACCATTTTACTGCAGCATTTTTGAGATATGGGACATTAATACATTTGAGGACTATAAAGACACCATTTCTAATAAGTACACGAAATGAATGGTCAGTTCTTATATGGGACACCCATACTATAAGCACACCTCATATGAAACCATATTACTGCAGCGTTTTGAGATATGGGACATTAATACATTTAGAGGGTATAAAGACACCATTTCTAATAAGTACAAGAAATTAATGGTCAGTTCTTATATAGGACATCCCATACTATATGCACACCTCATATGAAACCATTTTACTGCAGCATTTTTGAGATATGGGACATTACATTTTAGAGAGTATAAAGACCCCATTTCTAATAAGTACAAGAAATGAATGGTCAGTTCTTATACAGGACATCCCATACTATATGCACACCTCATATGAAACCATTTTACTGCAGCGTTTTTGAGATATGGGACATTATTCGATTTAGAGGACTATAAAGACACAATTTCTAATAAGTACTAGAAATTAATGGTCAGTTCTTATATAGGACGTCCCATACTATAAGCACACCTCATATGAAACCATATTACTGCAGCGTTTTTGAGATGTGGGACATTAATACATTTAGAGGGTATAAAGACACCATTTCTAATAAGTACTAGAAATGAATGGTCAGTTCTTATACAGGACATCCCATACTATATGCACACCTCATATGAAACCATTTTACTGCAGCGTTTTCAAGATATGGGACATTATTCGATTTAGAGGACTATAAAGACACCAATTTCTAATAAGTACTAGAAATTAATGGTCAGTTCTTATACAGGACATCCCATACTATATGCACACCTCATATGAAACCATTTTACTGCAGCATTTTTGAGATATGGGACATTAAAACATTTTAAAGAGCTATAAAGACCTAATTTCTAATAAGTACACGAAATGAATGGTCAGTTCTTATATGGGACATCCCATACTATAAGCACACCTCATATGAAACCATATTACTGCAGCGTTTTTGAGATATGGGACATTAATACATTTAGAGGGGTATAAAGACACCATTTCTAATAAGTACTAGAAATTAATGGTCAGTTCTTATATAGGACATCCCATACTATATTCACACCTCATATGAAACCATTTTACTGCAGCATTTTTGAGATATGGGACATTAATACATTTAGAGAGCTATAAAGACCCATTTCTAATAAGTACAAGAAATGAATGGTCAGTTCTTATACAGGACATCCCATACTATAAGCACACCTCATATGAAACCATTTTACTGCAGCGTTTTGAGATATGGGACATTAATACATTTAGAGGGGTATAAAGACACCATTTCTAATAAGTACTAGAAATGAATGGTCAGTTCTTATATAGGACATCCCATACTACATGCACACCTCATATGAAACCATTTTACTGCAGCGTTTTCCATAAATGGGACATTATTCGATTTAGAGGACTATAAAGACACCATTTCTAATAAGTACTAGAAATTAATGGTCAGTTCTTATACAGGACATCCCATACTATATGCACAACCTCATATGAAACCATTTTACTGCAGCATTTTTGAGATATGGGACATTAATACATTTTGAGCTATAAAGACACCAATTTCTAATAAGTACACAGAAATGAATGGTCAGTTCTTATATGGGACACCCCATACTATAAGCACACCCTCATATGAAACCATATTACTGCAGCGTTTTTGAGATATGGGACATTAATACATTTAGAGGTATAAAGACACCATTTCTAATAAGTACTAGAAATTAATGGTCAGTTCTTATATAGGACATCCCATACTATATGCACACCTCATATGAAACCATTTTACTGCAGCATTTTTGAGATATGGGACATTAATACATTTAGAGAGCTATAAAGACACCATTTCTAATAAGTACAAGAAATGAATGGTCAGTTCTTATACAGGACATCCCATACTATATGCACACCTCATATGAAACCATATTACTGCAGCATTTTTGAGATATGGGACATTATACATTTAGAGGACTATAAAGACACCATTTCTAATAAGTACTAGAAATGAATGGTCAGTTCTTATATGGGACATCCCATACTATAAGCACACCTCATATGAAACCATATTACTGCAGCGTTTTTGAGATATGGGACATTAATACATTTAGAGGGTATAAAGACACCATTTCTAATAAGTACAAGAAATGAATGGTCTTTAGAGAGCTATAAAGACACCATTTCTAATAAGTACTAGAAATTAATGGTCAGTTCTTATACTATATGCACACCTCATATGAAACCATTTTACTGCAGGAGATATGGGACATATAAAGACACCATTTCTAATAAGTACTAGAAATTAATGGTCAGTTCTTATATAGGACATCCCATACTATGCACACACCTCATATGAAACCATTTTACTGCAGCATTTTTGAGATATGGGACATTAATACATTTAGAGCTATAAAGACACCATTTCTAATAAGTACAAGAAATTAATGGTCAGTTCTTATATAGGACATCCCATACTATATGCACACCTCATATGAAACCATTTTACTGCAGCATTTTTGAGATATGGGACATTACATACATTTAGAGGACTATAAAGACACCATTTCTAATAAGTACTAGAAATGAATGGTCAGTTCTTATAGGGACATCCCATACTATATGCACACCTCATATGAAACCATTTTACTGCAGCGTTTTGAGATATGGGACATTAATACATTTAGAGGACTATAAAGACACCATTTCTAATAAGTACAAGAAATGAATGGTCAGTTCTTATATAGGACATCCCATACTATATGCACACCTCATATGAAACCATTTTACTGCAGCGTTTTTGAGATATGGGACATTAATACATTTTGAGACTATAAAGACACCATTTCTAATAAGTACAGAAATGAATGGTCAGTTCTTATATGGACATCCCATACTATATGCACACCTCATATGAAACCATTTTACTGCAGCGTTTCTGAGATATGGGACATTAATACATTTAGACTATAAAGACACCATTTCTAATAAGTACAAGAAATGAATGGTCAGTTCTTATAGGACATCCCATACTATATGCACACCTCATATGAAACCATTTTACTGCAGCATTTTGAGATATGGGACATTAATACATTTAGTATAAAGACACCATTTCTAATAAGTACAGAAATTAATGGTCAGTTCTTATATGGACATCCCATACTATATGCACCTCATATGAAACCATTTTACTGCAGCATTTTTGAGATATGGGACATTAATACATTTGAGGGTATAAAGACACCATTTCTAATAAGTACAAATGAATGGTCAGTTCTTATAGGATCCCATACCATATGCACTCCTCATATGAAACCATTTTACTGCAGCATTTTGAGATATGGGACATTAATAATTTGAGGGGTATAAAGACACCATTTCTAATAAGTACAAATGAATGGTCAGTTCTTATATGGGACATCCCATACTATATGCACACCTCATATGAAACCATTTTACTGCAGCGTTTTTTGAGATATGGGACATTAATACATTTAGAGAGCTATAAAGACACCATTTCTAATAAGTACAAGAAATGAATGGTCAGTTCTTATAGAGGACATCCCATACTATATGCACTCATATGAAATATTTTACTGCAGCTTTTTTGAGATATGGGACATTAATACATTTAGAGGTATAAAGACACCATTTCTAATAAGTACAGAAATGAATGGTCAGTTCTTATAGAGGACATCCCATACTATATGCACACCTCATATGAAACCATTTTACTGCAGCTTTTGAGAGATATGGGACATTAATACATTTAGAGCTATAAAGACCATTTCTAATAAGTACACGAAAAATGGTCAGTTCTTATATGAGGACATCCCATACTATATGCACACGCATATGAAACCATTTACTGCAGCATTTTTGAGATATGGGACATTAATACATTTGAGAGGTATAAAGACACCATTTCTAATAAGTACACAAATTAATGGTCAGTTCTTATATGGGACGTCCCATACTATATGCACACCCTCATATGAAACCATATTACTGCAGCATTTTGAGATATGGGACATTATACATTTAGAGGTATAAAGACACCATTTCTAATAAGTACAAGAAATGAATGGTCAGTTCTTATATGGGACATCCCATACTACATGCACACCTCATATGAAACCATTTTACTGCAGCGTTTTTGAGATATGGGACATTATTATTTAGAGGACTATAAGACACCATTTCTAATAAGTACAAGAAATGGTCAGTTCTTATACAGGACATCCCATACTATATGCACACCCTCATATGAAACCATATTACTGCAGCGTTTTTTGAGATATGGGACATTAATACATTTAGAGGTATAAAGACCATTTCTAATAAGTACAAGAAATTAATGGTCAGTTCTTATAAAGGACATCCCATACTGCACACCTCATATGAAACCATTTACTGCAGCGTTTTTGAGATATGGGACATTATACATTTAGATGTATAAAGACACCATTTCTAATAAGTACAAAGAAATGAATGGTCAGTTCTTATAGAGGACATCCCATACTATATGCACCTCATATGAAACCATTTTACTGCAGCATTTTTTGAGATATGGGACATTAATACGATTTAGAGGACTATAAAGACACCATTTCTAATAAGTACAAGTGAATGGTCAGTTCTTATACAGGACATCCCATACTATATGCACACCTCATATGAAACCATTTACTGCAGCATTTTGAGATATGGGACATTAATACATTTTAGAGAGCTATAAAGACAATTTCTAATAAGTACAGAAATGAATGGTCAGTTCTTATACAGGACATCCCATACTATATGCACCTCATATGAAACCATTTTACTGCAGCATTTTTGAGATATGGGACATTAATACATTTAGAGCTATAAAGACACCATTTCTAATAAGTACAAATGAATGGTCAGTTCTTATAGGGACATCCCATACTATATGCACACCTCATATGAAACCATTTTACTGCAGCGTTTCGAGATATGGGACATTAACCATTTAGAGACTATAAAGACCATTTTTAATAAGTACAGTGAATGGTCAGTTCTTATAGGACATCCCATACTGATATACACACCTCATATGAAACCATTTTACTGCAGTTTTTGAGATATGGGACATTAATACATTTGAGGTATAAAGACAATTTCTGTAAGTACAGAAAACAATAATTCCAGTTTATGGGACATCCCATCCACATGCCACATATGAAACCATTTTGTGCATATTGAAATCATTAATACATTTTTATGTATCAGACACCATTTCTAATGGTTTATACTTTGGTCAGTTCTTATATAGGACATCCCATACTATATCATATGAAACCATTTGCAGCGTTTTCAGATGGGACATTATACATTTGGGGTATAAAGACACCATTTCTCAATAAGCACTGAAATAATGGTCAGTTCTATATGACATCCCATACATGCATGTCATATGAAACCATTTTACTGCAGCGTGTATAAATGGGACATTAATACATTTCTAAGACTCTAATAAGTTTCATAGAGAATTAATGGTCAGTATATATGGGGTGTCCCATACTATATGCACACCTCATGAAACCATTTTACTGCAGCATTTTGAGATATGGGCATTCTCTACATGATGTCCCATCTATAAGACACCATTTCTAAAATGGTTTCATATGAATTATAGTATGGGATGTCATAAGAACTGACCTCTATAATTATGAAATTATTACTGCCTCTGAAATGTGTCCCATATCAAAAATGCTGCATTTCATATGAGGAGTGCATATAGTATGGGATGTCTCTATAAGAACTGACCATTTCTTGTACTTATTAGAAATGGTGTCTTTATATCTAAATAATGTCCCATATCTCAAAACGCTGCAGTAAAATGGTTTCATATGAGTGCATAGTATGGGACGTCCCATATAAGAACTGACCATTAATACTTATTAGTTATAAATGATGTTCTAAATCAAATTAATGTCCCATATCTCAAAACGCTGCAGTAAATGGTTTCATATGAGTGTGCATATAGTATGATGTCCTTATAAGAACTGACCATTCATAGAAACTTATGTCTTTATTTCCTCTAAAGAAATAATGTCCCATTCTCGCTGCAGTTAAAATGGTTTCATATGAGTGTGTGGTATGATATAAGAACTGACCATTCATTTTGTACTTATTAGAAATGGTGTCTTTATAGCTCTAAAATAATAATGTCCCATATCTCAAAATGCTGCAGTAAAATGGTTTCATGAGGTGTGCATATAGTATGGGATGTCCTATAAGAACTGACCATTTCTTGTACTTATTAGAAATGGTGTCTTTATATCTAAATGTATTAATGTCCCATATCTCAAAAATGCTGCAGTAAAATGGTTTCATATGAGGTGCATATAGATATATAAGAACTGACCATTCATTTCGTGTACTTATTAAAATGGTGTCTTTATACCTCAAAATGTATTAATGTCCCATATCTCAAAAATGCTGCAGTAAAATGGTTTCATATGAGGTGTGCATATAGTATGGGATGTCCTATATAAGAACTGACCATTAATTTCTGTACTTATTAGAAATGGTGTCTTTATAGTCCTCAAAATGTATTAATGTCCCATATCTCAAAAATGCTGCAGTAAAATGGTTTCAATGTGCATATAGTATGGGATGTCCTATAAGAACTGACCATTCATTTCTTTATTAGAAATGGTGTCTTTATAGCTCTAAAATGTATAATGTCCCATATCTCAAAAATGCTGCAGTAAAATGGTTTCATATGAGGTGCATATAGTATGGGATGTCCCATATAAGAACTGACCATTCATTTCGTACTTATTAGAAATGGTGTCTTATAGTCCTCTAAATGTATTAATGTCCCATATCTCAAAAATGCTGCAGTAAAATTGGTTTCATATGAGGTGTGCATATAGTATGGGATGTCCTGTATATAACTGACCATTTCTAGTACTTATTAGAAATGGTGTCTTTACAGTCCTCTAAATGTATTAATGTCCCATATCTCAAAAATGCTGCAGTAAAATGGTTTCATATGAGTGTGGGATGTCTATATAAGAACTGACCATTCATTTCTATACTTTAGAATTATAAAATGTTTATAATGTCCCATATCTCAAAATGCTGTAATATGGTATTATGGATGTCCCATATAAGAACTGTCCATTCATTCTTATTATTAGGTGTCTATATACCTCTAAATCAAATAATGTCCCATATCTTGAAAAAACGCTGCAGTAAAATGGTTTCAGGTGGGTATGGGATGTCCTATAAGAACTGACCATTCATTTCTTGTACTTATTAGAAATGGTGCCCTCTAAATTTAATAATGTCCCATTCTGCAGTAAAATGGTTTCATATGAGGTGTGCATATAGTATGGATGTCCTATATAGAAACTGACCATTCATTTCTTGTACTTATTAGAAATGGTGTCTTTATACCCCTCTAAATGTATTAATGTCCCATATCTAGTATGGTTTCATATGAGGTATGTATGTGGGATGTCCTATATAAGAACTGACCATTCATGTACTTATTAGAAATGGTGTCTTTATAGAAAATGTATTAATGTCCCATATCTTAAAAATGCTGCAGTAAATATGGTTTCATATGAGGTGTGCATATAGTATGGGATGTCCTAAGAACTGACCATTCATTTTGTACTTATTAGAAATGGTGTCTTTATACCCCTCTAAATAATGTGTCTCAAAACGCTGCAGTAATATTTTCATATGAGGTGTGCATATAGTATGGTATGTCCCATATAAGAACTGACCATTCATTTCTGTACTTATTAGAAATGGTGTCTTTAAAGTATTATTAATGTCCCATATCTCAAAAAATGCTGCAGTAAAATGGTTTCATATGAGGTGTGCATATAGTATGGGATGTCCCATATAAAGAACTGACCATTCATTTCTTGTATACTTATTAGAAATGGTCTCTTATTATCAATGTCTCATTTCTTGTGCAAAACGCTAAATGGTTTCATATGATGTGCATATAGTATGGGATGTCCCTATAAGAACTGACCATTAATTTCTAGTACTTATTAGAAATGGTGTCTTTATACCTAAATGTATTAATGTCCCATCTCAAAAATGCTGCAGTAATGGTTTCATATGAGGTGTGCATATAGTATGGGATGTCCAAGAACTGACCATTCATTTCTTGTACTTATTAGAAATGGTGTCTTTATAGCTCTAAAGTATGTAATGTCCCATATCTCAGAAACGCTGCAGTAAAATGGTTTCATATGAGGTGTGCATATAGTGGGATGTCCTATATAAGAACTGACCATTACTTATTAGAAATGGTGTCTTTATCCTAAAATGTAATGTCCCATATCTAAAAATGCTGCTGCTAAAATGGTTTCATATGAGTCAGTGTATAGTATGGGATGTCCTATATAAGAACTGACCATTCATTTCGTGTACTTATTAGAAATGTCTTCTCTCCTCAAAATGTATTAATGTCCCATATCTCAAAAATGCTGCAGTAATATGGTTTCATATGAGGTGTATAGTATGGGATGTCCCATATAAGAACTGACCATTAATTTCTGTACTTATTAGAAATGGTGTCTTTATCCCCTCAAATGTATTAATGTCCCATATCTCAAAAATGCTGCAGTGGTTTCATATGAGGTGTGCATATAGTATGGGATGTCCTCTATAAGAACTGACCATTCATTTCTTGTACTTATTAGAAATGGTGTCTTTATACCCCTCTAATTCTAATAATGTCCCATATCTCAAAAACGCTGCAGTAAAATGGTTTCATATGAGGTGTGCATATAGTATGGGACGTCCCATATAAGAACTGACCATTAATTTCTTGTACTTATTAGAAATGGTGTCTTTATAGTCCTCAAAATGTATTAATGTCCCATATCTCAAAAAATGCTGCAGTAAAATGGTTTCATATGAGGTGCATATAGTATGGGATGTCCCATATAAGAACTGACCATTCATTTCTTGTACTTATTAGAAATGGTGTCTTTATAGTCCTCTAAATGTAATAATGTCCCATATCTCAAAACGCTGCAGTAATATGGTTTCATATGAGGTGTGCATATAGTATGGGATGTCCCATATAAGAACTGACCATTCATTTCTTGTACTTATTAGAAATGGTGTCTTTATACCCTCTAAATCAATAATGTCCCATATCTCAAAAAAACGCTGCAGTAATATGGTTTCATATGAGGTGTGCATATAGTATGGGATGTCCCATATAAGAACTGACCATTCATTTCTTGTACTTATTAGAAATGGTGTCTTTATAGTCCTCTAAATCGAATAATGTCCCATATCTCAAAAACGCTGCAGTAAAATGGTTTCATATGAGGTGTGCATATAGTATTTGATGTCCCATATAAGAACTGACTATTAATTTTGTGTACTTATTAGAAATGGTGTCTTTATACCCTCTAAATGTATAATGTCCCATATCTCAAAAATGCTGCAGTAAAATGGTTTCATATGAGGTGTGCATATAGTATGGGATGTCCTATATAAGAACTGACAATTCATTTCTTGTACTTATTAGAAATGGTGTCTTTATACCCTCTAAATCGAATAATGTCCCATATCTTGAAAAACGCTGCAGTAATATGGTTTCATATGAGGTGTGCATATAGTATGGGACGTCCCATATAAGAACTGACAATTCATTTCTTGTACTTATTAGAAATGGTGTCTTTATACCCTCAAAATCGAATAATGTCCCATATCTCAAAAACGCTGCAGTAATATGGTTTCATATGAGGTGTGCTTATAGTATGGGATGTCCCATATAAGAACTGACCATTAATTTCTTGTACTTATTAGAAATGGTGTCTTTATAGTCCTCTAAATCGAATTAATGTCCCATATCCCAAAAATGCTGCAGTAAAATGGTTTCATATGAGGTGTGCATATAGTATGGGATGTCCATATAAGAACTGACCATTAATTTCTTGTACTTATTAGAAATGGTGTCTTTACCTCTAAATTTTAATAATGTCCCATATCTTGAAAACGCTGCAGTAAAATGGTTTCATATGAGGTGTGCATATAGTATGGGACGTCCCATATAAGAACTGACCATTCATTTCTTGTACTTATTAGAAATGGTGTCTTTATAGTCCTCAAAATGTATTAATGTCCCATATCTCAAAAATGCTGCAGTAAAATGGTTTCATATGAGGTGTGCATATAGTATGGGATGTCCTGTATAAGAACTGACCATTCATTTCTTGTACTTATTAGAAATGGGGTCTTTATAGCTCTCTAAAGTGTAGTAATGTCCCATATCTCAAAAACGCTGCAGTAAAATGGTTTCATATGAGGTGTGCATATAGTATGGGATGTCCCATATAAGAACTGACCATTCATTTCTTGTACTTATTAGAAATGGTGTCTTTATAGTCCTCTAAAATGTATTAATGTCCCATATCTCAAAAATGCTGCAGTAAAATGGTTTCATATGAGGTGTGCATATAGTATGGGATGTCCCATATATAAGAACTGACCATTCATTTCTTGTACTTATTAGAAATGGTGTTTTTAGCTCTTTAAAATGTATTAATGTCCCATATCTCAGAAACGCTGCAGTAAAATGGTTTCATATGAGGAGTGTGCATATAGTATGGGACGTCCCATATAAGAACTGACCATTCATTTCTTGTACTTATTAAAAATGGGGTCTTTATACTCCTCAAAATGTATTAATGTCCCATATCTCAAAAATGCTGCAGTAAAATGGTTTCATATGAGGTGTGCATATAGTATGGGACGTTCCATATAAGAACTGACCATTCATTTCTTGTACTTATTAGAAACCTGGTGTTTATACCCCTCTAAATCGAATAATGTCCCATATCTCTTTTTCTATGAATCTTGCAATGATTTGAAAGGTAGAAAAATATAGTAATACAGAACCGTCAAAGACAAGAATAAATAACACATCTGCTATTTTGTACATCTGCTATTAAAGCAGATGTACAAAAAAAAAAGATCACGAAAAATGTCATTATATCTCAGTTCTGGGCGTCTAGAAGAAAAGCGCTCTAAAAGCGCGTCTCCTCTGTGTTGTTCCTGTGATTACCGTAGTCATTGTAATACACGCGCACGTCAATTTCAAGATAATTTACGTCATATAAAAGGACAAAAACACAACAAGGTAAGTATTACTGATGTTTGTGTCTTTATATAAAAACAACTAGATTTGCTGCGCACATCTTTCATACACACGCTGTTTTGATTTGTGCCAGATTTCTTTCCATTTTGTAACGTTAGTCATAAAAAATATTCTGATGTTGAAAGCATTTGTTTACTGGAGAAGGAGGTAGATCCTGTTAAACTGATACATTTCATTCAGTTCATTAATGTATAAGTATTAACTCGCTAATATAAAAGTTCATGATACTAATACAACATGTTTTACTATCATCATGTCGTGTGTTGTGGACATGTACCATGGTATTTTTTGTATTAATTTTTAGTACCACCATGTAAATACCATGATACATCAATATGGTAATCACTCAGTACCATGGAAACACTGGTCAAATTCGGACACAATTGACTACATTTATTGCTGATAATCTATTAAACTTTTTGACGTATACATTTATCTGTAGGGAAAACAACCAATGGATGTCTAGGATACATAGTTGTTTAAAAAGCATCCCAGGGTGCAGTTGAAGTTGACAGGATGTCTTTCCCACCTGCCTTGTCTTTGTTAGTGATTGCAATCAAATCAATCTAACAAAAACGGCAAAACTGTTTCAGATCTCATCTTGTTGAAAGAATCGCCCCAAAATGAGAAACCTCAGTCTGCTGCAGCGCTTCAGGTGTGTGGATCTTTCTCTCCCGGGATCCCCACGGTGTTTCACCATCAGGAGCGAGACTGGAACCGTGCTGGTGGCCTCTGAGCTTGCCATCACAGAATTTGACCCTCAGACTGAAGAGGTATTTTTAGAATAATAATACAAAATGTCATTTAAGTTTAAATCCCAGAAAGGGTCATTTGTTCCTGGGAAATCCAAATAGCTCTATATTAATCTTACTGTATAATGTGCTTCTCTAGGTTCATAAAGAGGTATCACTGACAGCAGAGGACTATCTCCCAAAGGATGGCAGTGGGGTTGTGGTGGCGATACAAGATCTGGCAGATCAGGAGTCAGTGTGTGTAGCCACTGGCAGTGGTGATGTCATTCTCTGCAACCTCAACACCAGTCAGGTGATCATTCATTTGATTGAAATGCTTTGATGATTGTATAAAATTATTTCTAAATGATTCTGTGAAATATATATGCTCTTGTTGTACTTTCTAGTTAACAATATCAAGTTCTCTCTCACAGTTAGAATGTGTTGGCAGTGTGGAAAGCGGTCTAACTGGCATGACGTGGAGCCCAGATCAAGAGTTGGTGACTCTGACCACAGGTCTATATCACTAGCAGTGTTATTTTAACATTTTTAATATTTTATTTATACATTTTCCATTTTGATTTTAATTTAAAGTTTTAGTACTTTTGTGTATGTTTTTGTCAGCATTATTAGTTTTGCATATATATATATATATATATATATATATATATATATATATATATATGTATATATTATGCATTTATGTTTGTGTCTTATGTTGCATGTCAGGTCAGGAGACAATTATCATGATGACCAAGGACTTTGAGCCAATAACTGAGGTTGCGATCAATCAGGATGACTTTGGCGAAGGTATAATTCATAAGTCTTTATTCACCTCTTAATATCATGCTTTCACTTAGGTGACTTGTGTTCTCTGCATATGAACAGATATAGTGTCTGATTGGCATTTTTTTTTTCTGTGCATCAGATAAGTTCATCACAGTTGGTTGGGGGAAGAAAGAGACTCAGTTTCATGGCTCTGAGGGCAAGCAGGCCGCCCAGCGGAAATCAGCAGTAAGTTTTTGTTCTGTTTAGCATCGTTCTGCTTTACCAAATCAACTCACTTCAGCTAGGACGTATGATACTGACCTGGAGCTCATCAAGAGATCATTGGCATTTCAACCTGGTTTGAATATGGTTCTTTTCTCACCAAGTTCTCATTCACTTTCACAGGAAGTGCAGCCTGCTCTGGCATGGGACGACAGGAAGCCAAGAATCACTTGGCGTGGCGATGGGCAATTCTTTGCTGTCAGCGCTGTTTGTCCTCAGACTGGTGAGAATCTTACTTGCTGCTGTCGTATTACATGAAAAGTTGTGACAGTTAATATTGTTCATTATTACTGTAGCTTAAACAGTATAACATAGTGCTAACAACTCCAAGGTCATGTGTTTGGTTGCCAAAGAATGCATGAATTGATAAAGTGTGTATCTTGAAAGTAACTTTGCATAAAAGTGTCTGCCAGATGCATTAATGTGAATGTAAAATATTGCAGCTTTTTGTTTCAGGTGCTCGAAAGGTTCGAATTTGGAACCGAGAATGTGTTCTGCAGGCCACCAGCGAGGTTGTTAACGGTCTGGAACAGCCTCTCTGCTGGAAGTAAGATATTCTGAATGTCTTTTAACTTAGTTTTTAACTTACTTTCTTTTGCTGAGTCTGACAGATCTGATGTGATCTGACACAAATGTTTTTTTTTCTAGACCCTCCGGCAGCCTGATCGCTTCCACACAGCGGCACCCTAACAAACACAGTGTGGTGTTTATGGAAAAGAATGGACTGTTGCATGGAGATTTTACTCTGCCTTTTGGAAAGGAACAGGTCAAGGTAGATCTCGTACAAAAAGGAAGTGAAGTCCGCACACTGAAAATAGCTGCTCCAAATTAATTTATTAATAGCAGCGTTTCGACCCACAGGTCTTCATCAGGCACAAGATCTCGTCTCATCTATATACACTGAACAAAATTATAAACGAAACACTTTTGTTTTTGCCTCCATTTTTCATGAGCTCAACTCAAAGATCTAAGACTTTTTCTATGTACACAAAAGGCCTATTTCTCTCAAATATTGTTCACAAATCTGTCTAAATCTGTGTTAGTGAGCACTTCTTTGCCGAGCTAATCCATCCACCTCACAGGTGTGGCAGATCAAGCGTGTGCCTTAGGCTGGCCACAATACCTTTTAGTTCAGCTCATGAAAAATGGGGACAAAAACAAAAGTGTTGCGTTTATAATTTTGTTTAGTGTGTTATTTTCAAAGATCTGATAAACAAGTCATGGTGCATGAAAAGCTGATGATTTATGTGTTTTTCTCAGGTAAAGGAGCTGCTGTGGAACAGTGACTCTACAGTTCTGGCTGTTTGGATGGAGGACTTGAAGCCCGGAGAGAACGACCATCCTAACACATACAGTAAGATGCAGATCAGACTGCTTTGCATCTTCAGTGATGGGTCCAGTAATGATCAGTGTTGCTTAATTAGGGCTGCATGATTAATCAAAATAACCCAAAATTATAATATGGAGTCATTCTGTGTCAAATCAACAAAATTTTGGAAACTTCCCAAGCTCAATTTTTGTATTGTATTAATATACATGGCGATGAAAGCCAAAATATTAAATGTCACAGATATATATTTACTGAGTAATCCACTATTTTTAGAGGCGGGTCAAAATGACAAGTTTCACCTGAGATTATGAGCCAACTTCGTTGAGGGTAAAAATGACTTTAGAAAGCTGGCAGCATTATTGTTATTTATACACAGAGATTGGCAGGTCTATTAGTAAAATCTGTTGACTGTTCTGTTGACTTGGACTGAGATTGCAAAAGAGAAGCTTATTAAGAATGAGAATCTAGAAGGATATTTTTACAAGCACGTCAACTTTAGAAAAATAATATTTATGGCTCTCAGCGATGTATGTTCTATGCAATTGAGCTGATAGAAAAAATATTTAATATTTTAATTATTTAAAAGTTATAAACATTATTTGTTCTTTAGATATTCCTCTTTAAAAGAAAAAAGTATAAGTTGTATGCAAAGTGACCCACATTTGGATTTTGACCACTGAAAATGTGAGCAATTTACCAGTTTATTCATGGAGCTGCATTAAGATCTCCATATTGCTGGGATTTAAACATTATGGGCCTTTAGAATGAAGACACCAAAAGGGCAGTTTGTTAAGCATTTTTGAGCTGTCACCTTTAGCCTAAAATGAAACAAAAATGGCTAAAGTCAACAGATTTTACTAATAGATCTACCAATCTCTTTGTAAAAGTAAAATAATGATGCTGCCATCTTTCTAATGTAATTTTGACCCGCCTCTAAAAAATAGTGGATTACTCAATATATATACTTTAATATTTTGGCTTTTATCACTACATATGTTTGTTTTTCTATAGAAAAAATATTAACAAAATCAGAAATTTGAGCCAGGGACCTCTGGTTGAGTTTACAAGGCTTAGTGTGATTATAAAATCACAAAGACTGCAAATGTATTGTATAAATAAATGCTCAGTAAATACGGCTCCACACAAACTGCATCTTTGCATCTGCTCTGATTTTGAGTTGCTTTATTGTGCATTTATGAATCCAGCATGCACAATCTTCCCATTTTTGTCATGAAATGCTCTTATCAACAAAAGAGATCGTAATAAGTGCTTATCAACAAAAGTTTGAAGGGCTCCCTGTGGTTCAGTCAAAATAAAATGTGATGTTTTGACATTTGAAAATGCAGAAACTAAGAGAGCCATGATGCTTTGTTTTAAACATCTGACCTCTTTCTTTCACAGTTCAGCTGTGGACAGTCGGGAATTATCACTGGTATCTAAAGCAGAGCTTGCATTTTGGCAGTGAGCCCCTTAGGGCTCCGGCGTGCGTGTGTTGGGATCCGGAGAAGCCCTTGCGTCTCCACCTCCTGACTCGAGGATGGGGCAGCTACACCTATGACTGGGGCTGGAGCACAGAGCGCAGTCATGGCACAGATGGCCATGATAACGCCAATGTGGCAGTAATTGATGGAGGTAGGCATGGCCATTGTCTAACTTATGAATAATTGATTAATCTTTCTACTTTAAAGGTCCCATATTGTACACCTTTCTGGAGTTTTATTTGAGGTTTTTGATGTCCTTAAAAATATATTTTTGCGGTATAAGTACTAAAAACCATCTCAATATATTTTTACAGCTCCTCTTTCAGGAGCTCTGCTAAAAAAAAGGTCGATTTTGGCCTGTCTAATTAATATTCATGATAACAGCTGATTTTCCAAGTAAAAACCGCCAAATAATGTTTACATGTAGTTACGCTATGACACGTAGTTACGTCATGATATGTAATACTGAGAGAATGGGGAGATGGGGGATTCCCCCGCTCTATACGTCTCTGCATCGACTGAATGCATGTATTTGTCTTTTCTTTTTTATTCCCAGTGAATATGAGTTATACTCCCACCCGGATGACAATAATAGACCATGCAAAATACCAAATAAATACATTATAACATCTTTAAAATATTGCCAAGTAACAATAAAATCGCAGAAGGATTTTAACTGTAAGCAACACAAGTACAGGTGCATCTGTAGAGTAAATAAGGTATTTGAGTACAGTCCAACAGGTCTGAATGATTTCAGTGTGTTTAACTAACGTGTTTTGCAGATAAAATCCTGGTGACAGCATTCCGCCAGTGTGTGATCCCTCCACCTATGTGTGCTTTTGAACTCCAACTTCCTGTTCCTGTGAACCTGGTCACCTTCCATTCTCAAGCCCAGAGAACCAATGAGCTCGCTGCACTCACAGCTGATGGACATATTTATGTATATGGTAAAGGTGAGTCATGTAATTTGAAACTTGATTCAAACATTACGTTGTTTAGGATTCCTCACTTACATTTCCTATATTCAGGTGGTGGAGTTGAAAATGGAGGTGTACCTGGCGTACCTGGCTTTAAAGTCATCTCAGCACCATTAGTCTTAAGAAAGACTTACAGGTACAGATGAATTGTGTTTTACATTTGTTCATGTTTCTCCAATCCTTATTTAACTAAATAATGAACATGTTTTTGAACATGTAGCTGTAAAAGTTTGGGGTCTGTAAGATTTTTAAATGTTTTTGAAAATCTTGTGCTCACCCAAGCTGAATTAATTGACATAAAAACTTAAACAATTATTACCAATTAAAAATTATTAATTTGTGCTAATTATTAAATAATTGTTTTCTATATTAATAAACATATATTTTCTTTTTTGAAGTTTATTCTTATGGCAAAGCTGAATTTTCAGCATCAGTTCTTCAGTGTCACATGATCATTTAGAAATCATTAGGCACGTTCGACTTTAAGCAGCACTGCGCAGAATGGTCAGTGTATGACATCAAAGTACCGCGAGAGATATGAGAGCAGATGGATCCTATGTTTTCGAATGGCTCTCGCGCTACTTTGATGTCATACACTGACCATTCTGTGCAGCGCCGCTTAAAGTCGAACGCGCCTATTCTAATATGCTGATTTGCTGTTCAATAAATATTTATTATTATCAGTGTTGAAAATAGTTGTGCTGGTTTTATATTTTTGTGAAAATCAATGACTTTTTTGTAACATTTTAAATGTCACTGTTGATCAGTTGAATGCATTATTTGCTGAATAAAAGTATTTATTTCTTTTAAAAATCTTACTGATCTAAAACTCCAACAAAAAATATATTACATGCAGCAGTATATATAATTTTGACAAATTGTCCATTTCAGCTGTTTTCTACAGTTCTTTTGTGCAGAATCCATTGTTTCAACTTGTCCTTTCAACTGTTTTTTTACTTTTGTGCTAATTTCTTTTCGGTCATTTTCTCATTCGGGCTAGCTTATCTATTCAGATCGGCACTACTAATTATTTCATGTAGCATATGTTCTGATGCTGATGTTGTCTCAGGGTCGCCATGGATCAGGAGGAACCTCTGACACTGCGTTTGCTGCTGTGGTTAAGTGACAATTTGTTTTTGGCCGTGGCTCATGAAAGATGCTTGACCCGCCTGCTGAAACTCACCCCATCAGACAGCCAGGACCCCAAGGACACGCTGGAGATCAGGTACTGACGCTAATATAACTTGTCCACATTTGAATCCAGTGTAGCTCACGCAAAGACAGACTGATCTAACGACCGTAGACATGAGCTCAGGGGCTGGAAATTATAAAAACTTTAGATTAGTCTCTTTTGTAAAATTCTTGGTGTTGGTCATTTCTCAGGTCAGATGTTCCAGTGGATGGTTTTGTGATCAGCTTGTGTCACAGCCTCAGAAATGGCACTGTGGCCCTGCAACTTGATGACGGACAGATCCGGAAAGTTCACATGGGTTAGTCAGTCCATTAATTATAACAGGAACTGGATTTGGCTACTACATACAGGGTTCGTACGGTCATGAAAAACCTGGAAAAGTCATGGAATTTTAAAACCGCATTTTCCAGGCCTGGAAAAGTTTTGGAAAAATGAATAAACCCAGAAAGTTTTGGAAAAGTCATGGAAATCTATTTAACAAATCTCTGTATAATACAATTATGTTTATTCGGGTCCTGAATTTCGGTACGGGATTGCGCATGGGCTATATCGCATATTTCTACTCTTTCCCGCAGCTTTCGACTTTAAAATGATGGATATTCACACATTTATTCAATAGCTTGTAAGCTGATGAGTAAATAGATCCACACAGAATATCAAATCGGTCATTTGAAAACAGATTCATCAGCTGTGTTTTCTCTCTTTGACTTTCTCTGAAAACACGTAATCAGCGCATCTCGTCTGCACTAAAGAGCTGCACGGTGCGATACAAGTCTTTCTCTGGCATTTTGGTACAGTTGACTTGTCACCTGCCTAATCGGGTCATTGTTGCATTGTCACTAAAATGTAGCTTATTATTTGTTTGCGTCTTTTAAGCCGTTCTGTACCGCGCGCTCCAGGCGGTTTCCGCTGCACTCAGTCATGTCCTAATGGCGTCCGTATAAAGCCTCCTGCGAGGACCAAATTGACTTTGGTACCAAACAAGCTCAGTAGAGTCCTGCACGGGCCTCAAACATACGCCCCAGTCCAATCCTTGTCCAGCAGATGATCAGAATTACCTTCTCATGTATCTTCTTTCTCTCTTCCCCATTACACAGCTGCTGTTAGCCATTCAAATAGTTCAGTTTCGTTTTTAATGGCAAAGCGGATTTCGTTTCTTTATTAAGTTAATTTAGAAATATGTTTGGAAAATGTATTTGTTTATTAAATTCAAGTTTTTGTTTTTAAAGTATCTTTTGAGCAATCGGCCAGCTGCAGACAGTGAGTTTGGCTATTATGTTTGATCAATTTAGCCTTCTTAAATCACCACTTGACTAAAATTTAATCTATATAAAATACTTAAAAAAGCATATCACAATGTTAGTTTAAACGTTTAACCTAGACAAATGTGTGCTATTAGACAGGTCGAGCTGCTCTTGTCAGTCGCGGTATTGTTTCCACGAGCGGCTAATCCTTTTCATCACCATAATAATTTATGGATTTCTAAAATACAAAAATAAGGAGGAATCCTAAAACAAGCCCGATGCCCGGCCCGCGTCTGATGTGAAAATTGTCCCGAAGCCATAAACTAAAAGTCGAGGCTGAAATATGAGGCTCTAAAAGTGCAGCTTGTTGCGTTTAAGCGGCAAAATTACACACAAAATGACGTTAAAATGGCCATCCTGGTGAGCAGGGTGCGAACTACGGGGGAGCTAGGGGCTCCCCTTAATAATAAATGGGCTCCTACTTTGTGGAAAGTAGGCTAATTTATTTTTTGGGGGGTGGGTCTCAAAAAATATTGACTGTTATTTTGACGTGCAATTTCAGTTTTGTGTACTGTGATCATCGTGGATTATTATGTGTAAAATTGCAACAACAAAAATCATTAATTAATGCTTGACGATTGCGATTTAAACCTAACTCACTTCAATAAAGATAATTATAGGCCTACATGAGCATCTGCTGTCCTCGATTACGCAGCGCTCTTGTTAGGATGACAAAAAAAGCTTTAAAAGTCTGCTCTGCCTCAGCGGCAAACAGCGCTCGTCAATGTCAAAGTAATTGAATTCAAATCAAATCAAAGTAGGCGGAGTTTAGCGTTCACAGATGCTGAGCGCGCGACGAAGCGTCAGATTAATAAAAGAGAGCGAGGTAAGATGTTTAGTCAACTGTTTTACTAAAATGTTAAATGACCAACAATTATTTTCAGTGAAGCAAACTACTCGACTTGTTTCTCAAATATGCCCATTTTAAGAGTGACAGAGAAAGAGAAGAAATGTGCATGTTTTAATTATCTGCATCTGTTTGTCCCTACAAACAATAAAACTGTGAATTTAGTTCTACTTCAAAAACACGTCAACTACTACTGTTGAAAAATAATAAAACTTTATTTTATTAAGACATAATCACTAAATATTTTATTTTTAATAGTAGGCTAAATCCCCTTTATTTTTCAACATGTAAATGTTTAATTTTCATTCATTAAAATATAAATTAAATCGATGTTTCATGCCTTAATCTGAGAACCAGTCAAATTTAAATACACAACACAGAATTTCTGAGGAAAAATAACAATTCATAAGGCTACTGTAAGAGTAAAAAAAAATTGTGTATGCATTCAAATAATCAGATGAGCTAAAACAGAATTTGGCAACAATAAAACATAAGGTAAGAAAAAAATATAACATTTCATACGGCCCTAAACATTTTTGTTACACTTTTAATAAATTAAATTGTATAAGTTTCATGATTTTAATTAATTAGACATGCTTTTGATAAATACAATTTAATTTGATCATTAAAAGGAGTCTATAAAATGAAAGCGGAAAAAAGCGGAATCTAGAAAAATTGAAACGGTAAAAATGAATTTCAATTTTTCTAGATTCCGCTTTTTTCATTTTATAGACTCCTTTTAATGATCAAATTAAATATATATATATATATATATATATATATATGTATATGTATATATATATATATATATATAATTGCAAAAAGAAATTCTGGCTCTGCGTTTAACTGAGTTAAATAAATGATAATAGTGATATGTTCTCTGTGTGGAGTAAAGGTCCTCACACACCGAGTCAGAAATGTTTGTATGCGTTTTTGCATGCGAACATTTCGGATCGCAAGGACCTTCACATCTGGCCTAGTTTAAGCTTGTACTAAAACGAAAAAAGCAAACAATACTATTAATAGTCATTTATTTTAGTTAAAATGCTATGATAATTTGAACAGATTTTTATTCTTATTGTAAAATAATGTGAAATTAGGTCATGGAAATTGTCACAAAAGTCATGGAAAAGTCATGGAAAAGTCATGGAAATTTGTTGGTAAAAATGTGTACGAACCCTGTACATAGTATACGTTTTATCACTTGTCTTGTGTTTAGTTTTCTTCCTAATGCAATTAAAAATTAATAATTTAATCATGCATACAAAGACATCTGTTAATGCTAGAATATTCTATACAGACTCTTCAGAGCTCAGTCTAACCGAATGGAAGGATTCTACTGGCAATACCATCAACTTCCCCCGGCCTTGTGTTCAGACGGCACTCTGTACCCTCAGCGGAGAGGTGAATATATAGTCTATCACTGACCTTTATTTCATCATGCTCACTTCAGTTTCAATAAACGCTTCATATGTATTTGTCTTTTAATAGGAACATTTGATAGGCCTCACAGAGAGATCTCACCTCTACATCGGTGACTCACTGGTAGGTGTGTCAAAAGGATATAAATTACATAACATTTAGTGTGTTAGTGCCGAAATCCTGGCTGGTATGCTCACTGGAGTGTCTCTTCCGCAGGTGGCATCCAATATATCCTCGTTTATAGTTTATGATGACTTCCTCCTGCTCACCACACACTCTCACTTGTGCCACTGTCTCAACCTCAGCACACACTCTATCAAAGGTACATGTGAATGCATCATGTTACAAATATATGCTGTTTATTCAAACTTTCTATTCATTAAATAATCTTGAAGAAATGCATCAAAGTTTCAAAGAAAAGCAACAAAACTACTTTGAAAATTGATAGTAAGAAATGTTTTTTGAGCAACAAATCAGCATATTAGAATGATTGATTGATTTCTAAAGGATCATGTGACACTAGCTATGTTTCCATCCATCTATTTCTATGCATATTTTGGGATATCGCATAAAAAAACTTAACTAAGTAGGATACATTTCTTATCTGGTAAGAAAAAATGCTCATAAACTGATGGAAACACTTTTACCAAATAAATTCCTTAATGCGCATCTAAAAAGACATGTGACTGATGGGACAGCACAACTATGTAGCGAAGTACAATACATCAAACTAAATATACTTAAGTAAAAGTAAAATGACAGATTAAAAAAATTACTTTAAAAAGTAGAAGTACACAAAAAAGCTACTCAATTACAGTAACGCGAGTAAATGATAATACAATATAAATAAAGCATATATTACATTAATATAGAAATATATTTGACATTTCTTTCTATATTGGTGTCCTATGCAGGTCTGCAGTCAGCTCTGAGCTCAGATGCTAATCAGAACGATGAGACCGTACGAAAGGTAGAACGAGGCTCTCGCATCGTTTCTGTGGTTCCCCAGGACACCAGACTCATCCTGCAGGTCAACTGAACATGGTTCTTCTCACATGTTCCTATGATTATGTATATTTTTGAGTATGTGTTTTAATGAACATTGTATTTGTTTTGTTTTCAGATGCCACGAGGGAATCTGGAAACCATCCATCATCGAGCTCTTGTACTTACTCAGCTCAGAAAGTGGCTTGATGGGTATTTTACATTTAGAAAAACTTCAGACAATACAAAGAGAATACTGAACTTTTTTTAAAAAGAAAACAAGGATTAAAGCACCTTTTTCCCTAAAAATATTTTATATTGCACTGTTTACTTAAAAATGTACAAAAAATAAAACCTGATAAATTAAATGATTTGATTTGAATAATTTAGCGGTGTCGTTTGTTTCAGTCTCAGATTTAAAGATGCTTTTGAGTGCATGAGGAAGCTGAGGATCAATATCAACCTCATTTATGACCACAATCCAACTGTGAGTGACCTCACTCTGTTGACATTTCCTTGTTACAATAACCTCTAAACACATTATTCTACACTATGCATTGCATTTTCTTTCAGAGAATGGCAATAAATGAATAACGCCAATCTCATCCCATCCCATGATTCCTCTCACAGGTGTTTCTTGCCAACATTGAGATGTTCCTGAAACAGATTGACTCCATCAACTACATCAACCTGTTCCTCACTGAACTCAAGTAAAACTTTAATGCAAAGGCATTGATTCAATCTCGTTTGATGATTTTCCCCTTTCATTTGTCTTTCAATTTAAATGTTTTTTTTCATTTTTAGAGAGGAAGACACTACTGCAACAATGTACCCATGTCCTTCACGCTCAGCCTCCAGTTCTGCCTCAGGTAAAGGAGGAAAGAAGGTGGACATCATCTGTGATGCTTTACGTTCAACAATGGAGACTCTCAACCCACAAAAGTCAGTTCCTTGGTTATAAATATGACTTATGTGTCATAAATTGCAGGAAGTATAGTATAGCCCTTCTACTTCCCTCTCCAAATGATATAAGATTACATTTTACACATGATGTACATCAAGCCCTGATCTTCCTCCTCTGAGATGCTTTTATCTATACACAGGTATTGTTTATGTATTCTGACATCACACGTGAGAAAAACTACACCAGAACTAGAAATCGCTCTACAGAAGGTCCACGAGTTACGAGGTGAGCCTCGATTCACTCAAGCCCAGTACAAATAAGTTTGATTGTGTGTCTGTTACATCTGTGTGTTTGTATGGTTAGTGAACCCACCCAGTGGCAGCAGCAGTGTGAGCGCAGAGGAAGCCCTGAAGTATCTTCTCTTCCTCGTCAATGTGAATGAGCTGTATGAACACTCCCTCGGCACCTACGATTTTGACCTAGTGCTCATGGTGGCTGAAAAATCTCAGAAGGTCAGTCAGAAGATTCCAACTCTGATGCATCTTTAACTGTTAGTTTTTATATTATATCACATTATGTTATATAATATTATATTTATTCTTAAAAACTATTAAATGAATACAATTAATCTTTTCACATATGAGCTGCCATTTATAATATTTGTATTGCTGTATAATACTACAGTAATAGTATAATACTTTACTGAAGTACAATTCAGTAAATACAGAATTTAATTTACAATTTCGCATAATCGGCCATTTTGCATATGAAAAGTATTAATATATTATGTTGTTAAAATAACTAATACAATTCAGTAAACAATTTCAGAATTTCACATATATTATTGTTATACTCATTGTTTTATAAACAAAACTTGTATGAAATTAACAAACACAATTCAGTAAACACATAATAAAGAAAATTTCATAAGTGCAGCCATTGGTTTTATTGTATTATATTACAAATATATTATGAAAAAACAATCATTTTTATAAATACATAATGAATACAATTATTCTTCACATGTAAGCAGCCATTTCACATATTGGTATTTATTATAGTATATATTATATTATATATTGTTATATTATATTCATAGTTTTACATAAAAACCCTTTATGAAATGAATAAACATTATTCAATAAACACATAATAAATAAAATTGCATTAGTGCAGCTATTGCACATATTTGTTTTATTGTATTATATTAAAAATATTATAAAAAAGTAATCAATACAATTCTTGTTCACACAAGTATTATGTATGATATTGTTTGTATTACTATAATATATTATTGTTATAAGGGATGCACGATATTATCGGACCAATATCGGAATCGGCCGGTAATGGATTTAAATGTAAAGATCGGCAGTTGTGGCTCATTCTTTAGGCAAAGTTTTGTCTGAATGACAATTAGATTGACAGTTTTGGATTGCTGTGAAAGCATGTACAGAATGACTTGTTCGGCGTGTGATCGAGTAAACAGTAAAAGCACGTGCAGCGGCAGCAGTGACAGCCTCCCCCGGGTCCTAACGCCTGTTATTTTAATTGGAACAGGAGTTTTAATCTGTAGGGGGCGCTGTTGGCCTACTTCTAATTAAATTAAAATTAAAATAGTCATTTACATTTAGTCATTTTGTAGACGCTTTTATCCAAAGCGATTTACAGCTGGGGAATACATAAAGCGATTAATCTTGAAGAGGCAAACAGACAGAGGAAGTGCCCCTAACACCAACTCTTAGGCATTGTTCAAATAAATACAAGCTAGCAAGGGAAGGAGAGAAAGATGAAGATATAGAAAAAGGGAAAGTATTTCAAAAATGATGAAGTCAAGTAGTGTTGAAAGAGATGAGTTTTCAGTTGTTGCTTGAAGATTGACAGGGATCTAGCATTCCGGATGGGGGTAAAAAAAAAATATTTATTTTTATTTTTATCACGGCCGCCCTCAAAAAATATATATATATTTTTTAGTCTACACAAATAACATTTAAACTGTGTTTCTGATTAAATAAAGCAGTAATTGATGTCATACAATAATGAGTATGTTTTTATTTAATGGACAGAAGCAGAAAAAAATAATCACAAACATGACACTTGTAAATTAAATAATTTTATATATAATTTTTTATTAATGTGTAATATGTTTAATTTTTTAAACAAATCATGAGCTTTAAAATATTTTCAGAATTTGTACAACTCTTTTGTTTTAGACCATCTACAAATGTAAAATCTTAAAATAAACTGTTAGGGTTAACACTGCATCTACATCAGCGATTGATACATAGTTTATTTATAGTTATTTTAAAAGCTTCAATGCACTGTTAAAAACCTTCAGTATTTTTTATTGAATTCTAATATATAAGTTCACAAATATTTTGCTTAGAATTTCTGCACAGGAGAGATTTGGTGTTGGTTCCAAACAAAAGGAAATATATATCGGTATCGACCAAAATGAGTAAGAAATATCGGATATCGGCAAAATACAATATCATGCATCCCTAATTATGTATTATTTTATATTGGAATTAAATTATTTTATATTATAAAAGGAATGTACAACACATTGAAAATAGAAATGGGCCATCAGTTGACAGACTACATTGTAACACTACAACAGGCATTTCCCATGTAGACCGCTTTTCTGATAGTGACATTGATCTAGTTTTAGTACACGTTTGTTGTAGACACTGTTTTGTAGTGGTTTATAGTTTTCTTTTTCCCCTCAAACATATAGGACCCTAAAGAGTACCTGCCATTTCTGAACATGCTGAAAACCCTGGAGCCGAACTACCAACGCTACACCATCGATAAACACCTCAAGAGATACAGGAAGGCCTTACATCACCTCAGCAAGTGTGGTAAGAGCCTTGTTGACATCCCTGAGCAATCAACAGCAAATTCCTCTGTTTGTACACATCTGTATCTCTGTTTGGTTCTCCTGTTCTGCCTCATGTTTTTCAGGTGAAGAACATTTCACAGAGTTGTTAAACTTGGTGAAGGATCAGAGACTGTACAGTGACGCTCTTGAGCTCTATTCTTCAAACAGTGAGCAATATAAGGCAAGATTTATTTTATAAACTCCTACCTATACCTCAAGTTCAACTTTATTGGGCACATACACAATCATACACCGTACGACATGTTGTGAAATGCTTGGTACAACTCTCCACACAGAATGCAATAGACTATATATTACAATAGAAATATTAAAGTAGTAGTAATAAGAAAATAAAAAACTATATCCTAAGAAATAAGTTGAATACTATGTAGAGTTACAAATTACTGAGAAGAAATTACAACAATAAAAAATAAAAAGGAAAATATACAAATTACTCAAATTACAGCAAAATGAAAATAATAAAAAATAATCAAAAGAGAGCGAATGAGTACTTTTCTAAGTACAGAGCTGGTAGCAGCAACAGTCTGACAGTATGTGTATGTACAATAAAGTGCAACAATGCTTATGCAGTCTGTAATAATAAAGAAGAAGAATGTTAATGTGGTGTAGTGTAGTGCAACTAAATCTTATTGGACTCCTACCTATAAGGCCTCAACAGAACTGACTTAAATATTTAGCTTGTGTGATGATGTTTTAACTGTAGCTGTGATGACATGATCTTGACCCTTGACCCCCTGTGATGTCATCAGACCCTGAGCGTGGCCTATGCAGAGCATCTAGTGGAGCGGCAGCAGGCGGAGCAGGCGGGACTGTTGCTGTGGCGATGTGGAGAGAACGCCCGTGCCCTGCAGGCCTTCGTCAGCTGTACAAGCTGGAGAAACGCCCTCGCTGTGGCCACACACATCCCATTACCACCTGAACAGCTGGCACTGCTCGCCCGAGACCTGGCAGGTGGAGATCTCTGTCATGTATGCATGTTTCCTACGGAGATTATAAATAGCCGTAAGCCATGTTGTATGTCTGATGTTTTCAGAGAAACTTTTGGAGGCCAAGAGGCACATGGAAGCCGCCCTGTGTTTTGAGCAGTATGCTAAGGTACACTCTGTTTCTTAGTCATCATTGTCTCCGAGACTGTTGTGTGCTGTGCTCATGTCTGTGTGTTGTCAGGATTGTGAGGAGGCCATCTCTGCTCTGATACAGGGAGCTGCGTGGGAAGAAGCGCTCCGATTGGTGAGCCTGTTCTTTCATTTCTTTCTTCCATTACCAGTTATTATTCGAAGGTTTTTAATGTTTTATTATTACTATACTAGATTACTTGATTGGAATCACTGTATTAAATTAAATATATATATATAAAAACAGTTGTCTCAAGCAACTGATTCTCTATGTAATTTAATTGCAACATGCTGTATATATATTATATATATATATATATATATATATAGAACACACACACACAGAGAATCAGTTGCTTACTGTAAGCAACTGATTCTCTGTGTGTGTGTGTGTGTGTGTGTGTGTGTGTGTGTGTGTGTGTATATATATATATATATATATATATGTATATATATATATATATATATGTGTGTGTGTATGTGCTGTCAAACGATTAATCGCATTCAAGAAAAGTTTTTACATACTATGTGTGTACTGTGTATATTGATTATGTATATATAAAAGCGCACACATACAGTATATATTTTGAAAATATTTACATGTATATATTTATACTCATATAATTTATATTATATATATTATACAAACATAACATATTTTTCTTATATGTAAACATGCGTGTGCTTGTATTTATATGTAATATAATCAATATACACAGTAAACACATATTATATGAACAAAAAATTATTTTGGATGTGATTAATCATTTGACAGCACTACTATATATATATATATATATATTATATATTAATTTGACCAAAGGATGATGTAAAGTTTTTTTTTTTTTTTTTTTTTTATAAATGCTGTTTTTAAATATGTATATTCATTAGGGGTGGGCATAGATTAATTTTTTAATCTAGATTAATTTTGGAATTAATCTAGATTAATCTAGATTAAAATGGCTCATTTGAATTCTGCCGAAGGCATTCAGAATATGTGTGCTACCCAAATAATGACTAAAAGTAAGTCTTTGAGAACGGGTTTCTCAAGCCAGGTGGCGCATCTCCTGTTTCCAAAATGCATCACAAACTGCTTGAGAAAGCTGTTCTACTATGATAATTGGTGATGAAAATAAACTATGTTCAATAAGATGTACTTGTGTTTAATAACTGTTTATTCAGTTAAACATTAATTTTGAACTGTAGGCCTACATAAGAGGTCGTGATGAACTGTTTACAGTTTCCATTGGGAAGCTTCTTAAAAATAAATTTTCCCTGAAGCAAACCCGCGCTTCATAGCTGCATCCATGTTAGCCACGCCTGATGTGGTAATTTCACAGTAACGTTAGGCATACACACAGGTTGAAGCAGAGGGTGACACGGGAGTGAATTCTCAAGTTCACATGAGACCTAAAGCGATCCTGTTTGCTTAAAAGCAGCGTTTCGTTGTTATTCTGAGTGCACACAAATAAACGAGTCTTTACAGATTCGAAAGATGTATTAGGCTACTTTTATCTGTATGACCAAAAATGACGGAGATTTTAAGAGCAAGTGAGCGCACGGAGCCTGTCCTGCAGCAAACGCGGCCCACACAAACACTTCAATAGCGCATTTCTTCTAGGTTAACATCATATTGAGCGCCATGTAAAGTTGTTACTACATACATCTTTCAGATGAAAAGCCATATTTGAGGTTGATGAATGATAGGTGAGCGTTTGGATGTCCTGCCCGATTGTATTACCACATAGACCAGCCGTTAACAATCTGTCCATCACGGACTGCGAGCCTCTAGTTCAAGACTCGTCGCCCCCTACAGTGCAATTCGCTAGGTATACATCCGCTAAATATCAGGGTGAAAGTCATCATAGCTTGCGTAGTATAGACCCAGCTCCCAACCCAACTTTGAGAATAGATTAACGGCGATATTTTTATCGCCGATAAGAGTCTCGTTAACGCAGCACGTTAACGCCGATAACGGCCCACCACTAATATTCATCAAAGAATCCTGGAGAACATTTATCACAGCTTCCTAAAATATGTAAGCAATATAATGGCTTTCAATCACTTTTCATCACAGGAATAAATTACATTTTAAACTATATAATAAAATAAAACGTTTATTTTAAGTTGTAATAATATTTCACTATTAATTTATTGCTGTATTTTTATCAAGCAAATTAAACCTTGGTGAGCATAAGAGACTTACAAAAATGCTTCACCTGCTTTGGAACAGTTTTGGATATTTTATATATATTTGTATTTATTTGTTTGGTCAATAGTTGTATAAAAACTTTTATTTATTTTATTTCTTATTCCAGATTTATTTGTACAACAGACAGGATATCATTGAGACTGATCTGAAGTCTGCTCTTCTAGATGGTAAACATCATATTTTAGTCTTTGACCACTTGTTAATGTTGTATTTATTTTGTGCTGTTTCTTAACTGTTTAATTGGTTGCCTGTAGCTCACAGTAATCAGACGTCTTTCCTGGAGTCCCAGAAGGCTTTGTTCATTCGTCACAAAAACCGCCTTGCTGTGGTCCGAGAACTCAAAGCCAAGGCCAGACTGGAGTTATTTGGTAAACAGGAAATATAACTCCGATCCATTTTTATTATTAGCTTTTCTGAAGACACTGGGTGTCCTTTAGCAAAAAATATTGCATGTTTTATCTCAGAATATATATTTTAAACGGAGAGATTTGAAGTTAGTGTACATTTATTTGGGTTCATTAGAACACTTTTGGTTTGAAACCATTTCCTGTTGCTCACTGACAGTCTCTTGGTGTTTCAGATGAGGACGGCCCTGACTGTGCGGATGCTGAGCTCTACTCGGAGGCCAGCAGTGTCTTGACCGGCAGCCATCTTGGCTCAAAATACTCCCGCAGCAACTCTCGCATTTCATCGTGAGTGACATCACTGCTAACACAAATATACAAACACTTCACTGTTTTAGTGTCTTGCAGCTCAAATGTCGAGGTTGACGTTTGCTGATCTGATCTGCAGGAGGTCGTCCAAGAATCGTAGGAAAGCAGAGGGAAAGAAACACAGTCTGAAGGAGGGAAGCCCATTCGAAGACATCGCCCTGCTGAACGCACTTACTCAAATCATCACAACTGTTGATAAGATGAGAGGTGAGGACACAACAGAAACACAAAAACATGCAATACTAATATAAATCTGAATATTTACAAATTGCAATTGTAAGATGGTTATAATTATATTTTATGAATAAACATGGACATATTTTAAGTTCCTGATTTCAAGTGAATCAGACATCAACAAATGTGCATTTTAAGAGTTTAGTGTTAAGTTTGGCATAGTTTGGACTCCATGGTACTTTGACATGAATCTGATCAGTTTCCTTATGTAGCTGTATTCTGTATCTGTGTGTTAAACATGAGATTCTCACAGATGTTGTCTGACCCTGCAGAGGAAATTCGCAGCCTGCTGAAGGCTCTGGTGCTCTTCCAGTTTGACAGCGCGGCCAGCAGCCTGCAGAGAGACTACAGTGAGCTGCTCCAGCTCATGGAGACGGCTCTTCCAGAGATCTGGACTGACAACCTGCAGCAGGGCCAAACTCCAGTGAGTCAAACACAGGCTCCCAATGACTGTTTCAGTGCATTTCGTTTTTTTATTTTTGGTTTTATATTCAATAGTTGAATATACTTTGAATATAGAACTTCAGGTTAATCGAACTGATATTCAGATTTTTTAAAAGTGTCATTACACTTTTGGGGGCAGTCGTGGCCCAATGGTTAAGAGAGTTGGACTTGTAACTTGAAGGTTGCGGGTTCGAATCTTAGGTCCTGCAGGGATTGTAAGTGGGGGGAGTGAATGTCCAGCGCTCCCTCCACCCTCAATACCACAACTGAGGTGAGACCCTTGAGCAAGGCACTGAACCTCCAACTGCTCTCCGGGCGCCGCAGCATTGGGTGTGTGTTTGTTCACTTCTCACCGCTGTGTGTGCGCACTCGGATAGGTTAAAGGCAGTGCACAAATTCCAAGTATGGGACACCATACATGGCTACACGTCACATCCTTTCCCCTTTTTGTATTTATACAGTTTTATTTTCAAATATATTTACCATGATGGTCAAGGTTTCTTGTAATTTATGTTTACATGATCATTTGTCTTTTTTTGCTCTGGAAAAATACCTAGGGTCAAAAATGTGTTCATTTATGTCCCAAAGCCCATTTTTTACTCTAATTTAATGTTTGGTGCTTGCTTATTTTGCTTACAATTAAACGTTACAACTGTCTAACCTCTTTCCATTTGAAAAAAAATATTATAATAACATGTATATGAATTCTAATACAGTAAATGATGCATATTTCAAGTCTTGAATTATTTCTCCTCTCCTCAGTTCACAGGTCCAAACACAACAGCCAATAGCATTATGGCATCATTTCAGCAGCAGAGACCCGCTGTGCCTCAGCAAGGTGAGTAACTCTGTGAGGCTGTTATCATTCATGGGATTCGTTTTGAATTTACAATGACCCTGTTCACTCCTCAGACACAGAAGCCCTGACTGCTCCCAAGATGAGGATCTCTGTCAAGTGGAAACTCAGCATTCTCAAATAATTTGCATGTCTCTAGGCTTTTGTGTGGTTATTTTATGGAATATTATGAAAGAACTAAGTCATAAAATACTTATTGTCTTCTCAGTTTTCATAGCTGTAGTTAATTTATAGTTCACAATCATATTTAGTCTCTTAGCTTTCAGAAAAAGTGTAAGAATGTGTATGACTCTACGTTTTATGGTAGTTTCTTGTTAAGACCCTTAATCCAAACTAAACTGTTCCGTTTTTTGTTACGTCAAAATACATTTGACCAGTTTTAACTTATCCAATATATATTTGCAGAGTAATCTCATAATTTGCAGTTTAGGGACCCGTCATTCAATTATATGGTAATGTTGAAAATAAAAATTCATCAATACTGGCCTTCATGTATAGCAGGCACGTGCAGAAGGGGAGGTTTTGGGGGCTCAAGCCCCTGTCATTTTACAAAAGTGGAAAATTCCTGTTTATTTTCTGTCAATCTGAGGTTGCGTGCGTTTTGCTTGAATTTTGCTTTTCCAGTCTGTTCAGAAACCTAGGCTCTCACATAGTTCTTTCAGTGAGTGAGTCAACAGAAAGGAAAATAAATAAACCAAACAATATTTTACACTTTTTTATAAATATTAAAAGCTAGTGTGTCAATTGAATAAAAAAATGATTGGTTGTCACCAACCAATCATGATCTGGTTCAAGTAAAAATTTCATTGGACAATAATGTGAAGTGGAACGGTTATTTTCCATTCTTCATAAATTGGTTGAAAACTGCATGGGACAGACGAGTTTATTTGTGGAGCACTCTGGATCTGCGATTTGTCTCATTTTATAAATTAAATGACATCACTGAGAAATGGATGCTAAATGACTACATTTAAACAAAACCGTGCAGTGCCAAAAGTTGCAATAATGGTAATCCGTATTCAATTCACTTACATTTATGTATGAACCTACCTTTACTCTTTCATGAAACTATCATGTTTAATGAAGCCCAAGTGCCACCTTACTGGCCAATTGTGTGAAGTGTAGGCTGGTGATATGGTGACATGAAAGGATTTTATCATGTTACCATTTTAATAATTATTCAGCATTATAAAAGTAGTGCTCAATTGTTCTGCTGCAGCATCATTCTGCTCAAGCCTGCATTTATTTGATCAAAAATGTAATATTGTCAAATAGTATTAAAATTTACAAGAATGTTTATCTGTTTTAATATACTTTAAAATAAAATGTATTTCTGTGATGCAAAGCTGAATTACTCCAGTCTTCAATGCAAGATACTTCAGAAATTCTAATATGCTGATTTATCAATATTGGAAACTTTTTTTTAAATTCTTATTTCTGGAACCGGTGATACTTTTTGGGATTCATTGATAATTAAAAATAACAGCATTTATTCAAAATAGAGATGTTTTCTAACAATATAAATCTTTACTATCACTGTTTCTATCAATATAGCAAATATTTGCTGAATGAAAACTAAGTTCTTTAAAAAAAATATACTGACCTCAAGCTTTTCAACATGTATTGTTACAAAATAAATATTTTAAATCAATGCTGTGCTTTTTTATTTTTATTAATCAAAGAATCCTGAAAAAAATCACAGGTTTCCAACACTAATAATAAATCAGAATTGCATAAAATGTATTTTAAAGTATATTAACTATTTGATCAAATAAATGCAGGCTTGATGACCATAAGTGACCATAAACATCAAAAATAGTAATCAAACTTTTACATTGCCCCATTTTACATTTGAGCCCCTGAGGAACTCTCTGCACGTCCCTGATGTTTAGTATATTAAAATACTCTTTATGGTGTTTCAATGTGAACATTTGTATGATTATTTAAATTTTAATGTCAGGGGTGACTAATTGATTACAGAAATCCATGTTTTTTTTATTAACACTTCTAGCGTTTCAATGTGCAAGACACAATTTGTGGTCAAATGCTTTAATTATGAGACAAAGAAAGAGAATGACAAGAAAAAATGATCTACTGTTGGATCAAAAGAACAAAACTTGTTACTATTAATTAAAGATGCTTCCATTAGCCAAATTTAAGTCCATGAAAAAATTGGAAAATCTTATCCACAGCACTTACAAAAACAGGTATGTACAAAAAAGGGTTAAAAGTAGGCAACATATTCTAATTGTGTTCTTCTTCCCGCCCCGCCCCAACCAATCCAAATCCCCGTATTACATCACATCTGTGTGGTTACGGCTTCCAGAGTTTGAGAAGCCCATCCTCACTGTATGTGGCGATCAAATTCTGGTGTGGGTGGTGGGCAATACCAATGACATCCTTCTCATGAATCTGTGGAAACAAAACAATTATATTTGTTTTAATATATATATATATATATATATATACAAATATAAATGATAATTTTACATCCCATTTTAGTGACCACATCAAACTTGTGATTTTAAATACACAGAAACCATAATAAATGCAAAACGTTTGTCTACTGTAATGTTTCAAAGACCCTTTGTGAAAATATAGGTGAAATAGTGTTTCATTATTCAGCGTAACAGATATTTATGTAAAAATGAAACAACATACTTATTCTGACCTGTACTTACTAAAATATATAAAATAAGTGATCATAATAAACTGTATTTTAGTAGTACAGTATTTTAAATGATTAAAAACTTGACAAATGGGTAAAACCTACTGGTTTGAAGGATAGTGATTAATATTTAAAATGACAATGAAATACGTTTTTTGAGACTGATCCTTTAATAGAGTCTTTTAATATCATCCAATGATTCTTGTTTTTTTTTGCCTGACAATATTATTTTACAATTGCTATTGTTATACAATTACATTTTTGTTTATGCAAATCATGGTAAATAAATTCATGATAGTCCCTTTTTTTTAAACGGGACATTCTAATGTATGAAAACAAAATTAAGCTATATTAAGCTTTTGTGTAAAAATACAAACATATTTGTAAAAAATATTTACATAAAAAATGGAAAAATAAAAATGGTAAATGAAGGGTGGAGAGGGGGCTTACGGTCAGGGTTCGCTCTAGTTTGCCGGTGACTGTGCTGAAACAGTAAAGCACAAAGTCCTCGCCGACACAGTAGATCCACTCGCCACGTGGAGACAGAGAACAGCATACAAAATCACCGCCCTCTCTCTTACCAGAGCTGAAACTCCTCACGATCTGCAACAGGAACAACCATAAGGAGATTCATAATCGATGACCCAAATCATTTCAATATTCTCATCTCTTTTTCATGAACAACACACTTGACCTTCTCACCTGGCCCTGCATGTTCATGATGACAACAGTGTTGGATCGGTTACACACGACAAAATGTTCAGGGTTTTTAGGAAGCAGGATCACATTGTTAACAGTGATGTCGGTTACCGCAGACGTGCCCAAAGATTTGAACGTGCTGGTGCATTCTGAGGTCTTTACGTTCCAGACCTGAGAGAAAGAAGATGTAAAACCAAAACAAGTTACGTTTTCTGAACCTTTACCTGAGATAGTTGAGATAATACATTAACATCTGTACCTTCACAGTTCCATCAGATGAGGCACTAATGATGTGATGACCATCAGGAGTAAGTGTGGCATCATTCACAAATGAAGAATGACCTCTGAACTCCTTCAAAGACTTGCCTGATTTTAGTCCATGAATCCTGTAGGGGAAAATCAAACATACGTGATATGTGTTGTGGTTTTTGTGGATGCTGAGGACAGTGAAAAGAGATGCTCACCTAATGGTCTGATCGAAGGATGCAGAGAGAATCTGACTGCTGTCTTTACTGAAGCTGATACAGGTGACACCTTTACTGTGAGCACGCTCATATCGCCGCAGACACTGACCGCTCTGGATCTTCCAAATCTAAAACAAATAAGACATCCCATCCAGCATGAACAAATAACCAATAAATCAGACTTCCTACTGCAAAAATACAATATTTTATGCAGAAAATGGCAAGTAACCCTCTGATCTTCCATTCAAACAGAATTGTGTTTGCATCTTTTTTATTTTAATTATAAAACATTTTATTTTGTAAAATATTTTGAATATGTTATGTTTGATACAAAATAAAATATAAATTATCTTATTTTTAGTTGAACTAAAACAAATAAAAATAATAAAAACTGTATAGACAGGTTTAAAAATATATATTTATATATTAAAAAAAATTATAAATATTAATAAAAAACTATTAATAATAAAATATATATAAATAATAATTTAAAGGTAACAAAATATAAAAAAGAATGGTGGATATTTAGGTCGAAGTGGGTGAAGAAAAAAATAATTGTCTTTATTTTGTTTTGTTATTCAAAAATAAGAACAAAGATACACATACACATAATATACAAATAAAACAAACAGGGCTTTGTTTTATGGTACAGTAGGTGTATTTAACAGGGGCATTCAAGAAATTGAATGAACAAATATAAAATAAAACTATACAGTTTGATTCCCATTAAAACAACTGCATTAATGTTTTTTAGTCAAGAGTAGCGAGTGATTTTTCTTGATGTGTTTTGTTGTTTTATAAAATTCAAGAAATAGTTCACCCAAAAATGAAAATTCTGTCCTCTGTCTGTCAGTTCTGTCAGTGTTTTATTTATATACCATCATTTACTCACTATCAAGTTGTTTTAAACCTGAATGAGTTTCTTTCTTCTGCAGAATATAAATGTTATTTTGAAGAATGTGGGTAACCAAACAGTTGCTGCTTCACTGGTTTCCAGTGATTTAGTTTTTTTTTCTACTATCAGTCAGTGGAGACCAGCAACTGTTTAGTTACCCACATATTTTAAATATCCTCTTTTGTTTTCAGCACAAGAAAGAAATTAATCAAGGTTTGGGACAACTTGAGTGAGTAAATAATGACAAATTTAATTTTAGGGTGAACTACCCCTTTAATGAGTCGTCAGCATGTTCAGTGCTTTACAGCACGTATCAAATATACAGGCACGCATCTGTTTTTCTCTCAACCGTTTACTTTCATTTTAGACATTGTAAACCTTGTGTGTTTTAACAAAAAGTAATTTTGTTCATTCATCAAATAATGTTAATTTTACTTGTGCAGCTCTTAAACAGGTTCATAAATAGCCTTAAATTGATTTAAAAAAATTCAGCAGATACCCTGTAAATAGTGAAATAAATGTTCTCATTGGTATTTGTGCATTTAAAATGTTTTGATTGACATTTAGACTTATCTGATTTTATTTGGGCTAGTTAAATAAATTTTCAGGCTACCAAAATCTGAAGAGTACCTGCCCGAAGGGCTACCAGGGATTTTGAAATTGTGCAAATTAAAGGGCTTCAGGGGCCAGCTTTGATCTGTGGGCCATGGTTTGGGTACCTCTGTGTTAAACAAATTATCAATGAGCACTGAATGTTTTAATCATTTGTCCGATTTGAATATAGTGTGTAAAAGACCTTAATCTTGCCATCCTGGGATCCTGTGGCCATCATCTCTGTGTCCCGACTGAAAGACATGCACAGCACCGCGTCATCCATCATCATGAAGTTATCCTGAGCTTGATACTTCAGATCCTGTCCAAAACACAGAAGACGTGCAATCGATGAAATAAATCTACATAAACGATATACACAACTACAAATGTAGATGCATAACTCACAATACAGATTCACAGACCTTTCTGATTTTTCCAGTAGTGAAGTTCCATACTTCAATAAATCCATCCACAGATCCAGTAACCAGATACTGGCCATCAGGAGAGAAGCGCGAGCACTCGACGTGAGACTTCTGACCAAACTACAATGAAAAAACACACTGAGGTGAGTAACAAATGTCCACTGTATCTCATGTTCCTGTGGAGGACAGATGCTGGTTCCTGTACCTTGACGTGTCTGGCCAGTTGAGTGGGGAATCGTTCCTCCTCCACATCTTTCACAGCTGCTTTACCTCTGAACAAATCAATGGTCATACCGGGAGGCAGAAGACCTTGATGCTGCTGCCACTTCAGAGACTTTAGAGACAGAGACAGACCATCAACTACAGTAATGTGAACTATTCCTCCAGTGTACAATGTCGAATGCATTACTGCACTAACATCCTGTTGCAAGGGAAGTTTAACCCACCTGTCCAAGCAGAGCCATCAGACGTGACGGTGGTACCACACTGACCTCACCAGCAAGCGCCTGAGCTATAGCTGCTCGACGCTTCTCCTTACTGCTGCCATCAGGATAGGCCTAAACATAGATATATCAGCTCAGAATTCATTCAACCACAATGGAAATTAAACTGTTTGTGAAAACCCAAGTAGATATACATAAACCAATGCTTCCCATTAATTACCTGCCAATTGAATCTGTTGTGCCACAGTTTCATAACGAACCGAAAATATCTTTATACTTCTCATAACATAAAAGATCTCTATTGTGGTGTTTTGCATCATTATTTGGCAATCAAACTAAAATCTAAATAATGTGAGCTTATTGAAACACAAAATGCTGCAACTGGAAGGACAGATGATTACAGCGTTTCACTAGATTTGCCAACAGAAAAACCTACAGAAAAGATTACAGGACAGTCCACCAAAAAACATAATTAAAATTCTGTCATCAATTACTCTCATGTCTTTCCAAACCTGTTTGGATTTTTATTCTGTGTAAAAATGGGATGGTGTTCTCAATTTTTCGTTCTACGTGAACCAGGTTGATCCATTTAACTTTGAACTGTACAAAAAAAGTAAAAGTAGAGCATGTCCCTGAACCGCCCTAGATATAGTCTCACAAAGCCTTGTAGGAAACACTGCATGAACTATTACATAAATGTATTTTTATTTCATATGCAATAGGGTTAAATGTGTAAAAGAAAGTGTTAGGTTTTTGTTTTAGATCCCTCACCTCTCTGGGGTCAAAGTAAGAGCGGGCTAGAAGATTCTCCAGGTGGATGTATCGCTCAGGTTGGGTTTGTTTCAGCATGATCATGGGGTCAGTCTGCCTCAACAAAGATCTGGCAGCTCCCAGCTCTCGGAGCTCAATCAGCTCAAGAACAACCTGCAAAAATACCACAAAATCACTTATGAGGTGTCTAGTTATTCACAGCTCAATTGAGCCACACCATAACGGCCGACTTCTACAAATCCTGATTTAATCTGCCTCTCACCTGTTCGTAAAGGTCAATGAGGGTCTTGTCAGGGAGTTTGAGGGACTGTATAGCCTGAAGCACAGTGTCCCAGTGACCGCTGTTGATATCGGCCACAAAACTCTCAATACTGTCCACTGTGTTGAGAGACACTGTCGTCTCCTCCTGGAGCGTTGCTAAAGTCCGCTGCAAGTTGTTTTCCTTCAGGTACTGCATGATCAGACGAATAACGCTGGAAAAACATGACGAAAGGAGAACAAATATATTTCAAGAGAGTTGAACTGAATAAATACAGTGGCTATATAGTTACAAGCAAAGCTTTCAAATTGATGTGTGAAAACGAAAAAATAAAACTGCAATGTCTAGAAATCTTGTATTGTGATTAAACATACATAGAATCCACAAAACTGTTCTTCTAAAAACATGTTTAAAATTAACGTTGAATGAAAACATGGAGGAATCGCGAGCTGGCTTTGCTACTAAAACCAGGCAAAACACTAACCAGGCTGAGCTTCAATACTTCAAATACGAAAAGTATAAAAGAGAAAAACTATTTAATATCTAAGCTGTATGCTCCTGATAATGCTAACACTGTTAGCTAAAGAAACATTCCACAGACCTAAACAGCGATAAAAACAGCCTGTGAAATGTACGTTCTTCGTTTAAATTACACATTTATGCATGCATATGATGTTTGGAAACACAGAATGTAATTCACTTACTCTGCTGACTCTATTTCAATAGACATTATTGAAAAAGTATAATATTGATGTGCAGTGAGAAGCTGAAGACACACCGCGACAGGAACAACACACGCGTCTTCTTCTACGGCTCTGAATACATCTGAACTAAACACAACAACGACATCTAGCGGCTAGTACAACCCTCACCGGTTATTCCGCAGACAATCGCCATTTGCGTTGAAGCAATCAAAATTAGAATCAATTTTATATTTACAAGCGTTAATCTGTAATGGTAAAAATATGCTTTATTTGTATAATTCAGTGAAACAAAGCAGTATTTTAACACCACAAGAGATTCATAGAATAAACAAAAACACTCTGGTCATTTATTCTTCATATATATATTATTTTATTAATTATTTTATTTAATTATTTTATTTATTATTTAAAATAAAATAAGAATAACATGTAACATCTATTTTATTTAATTTTGATATTTATATATTATAATTTAAATGATAAGAATGAATAAAATAACACACACACACACACACACACACACACACACACACACACACACACACACACACACACACACACACAGTATTTTTTTAAAATAAGAATAAATAAAATGTAAGTTTTTAATTTACTTAAAAATTATATATATATATATACATATGAAGAGTTTATTTGTAAAATCAGATAAGTCTGTTTTTACAAATAAAATGTTCAAAAGTCATGTTTTTTATTATGATATCATGTTTTTATTGTGTTTTACTGTGTTAGTTAGCTGTTTTTTGTAGTTATTTTTAACCCAGTCAAAATAACCCAACTGGAACACACAATGAAAAAACATGATTTCTGAGAATTATTAAACAGACACACACACACACACACATATATATATATGTATCACACACACACACACACACACACACACACACACACACACACACATATATTGTCATGTTCATATATTACATTAAGGTTAAATCGTTGTTATTATGATGATGTCTCGTCAATCCAATCCATGCCATCTTTCCTCCAAGCTCATCTAAATTAGTCTGGAGTAAGAGTCCTCTATCTGAACACGGACTGTAATGATCATAAGCACTCGACAAATCCTGCTGTGATTGCATGTGTTGTATTCTAGGCTCTGTCTAGGGCCGGTGTGCCATTATCATCATCTCCACGCATCGCTTCTGATTGTTCACGTAATTAGCTGCAGTTCCACATTCGTCTGTAGGGGGCGTCAAAAAGACGCTTTTATTCCAGCGCGCCCTGCGACTGAAGGTCTCTCAAGGTTAAAGCGTTTATTGCTGCATCAGTCTCGCATGCTGGTCTTTTATGAGGGCACAACGCCATGGGCATTCAACTGCCCAGAAAAAGCAGCTCACTGCTGCAAATCTAATTGCCCACCACGATATAACACTTACTTTTTCATCCTTATTAATGTGCCAAATCTGGGCCTACCACAGAAAACAGACCTGTGTGATTTGCACCCGAGTGTGCATTCGTTCTTTTCGTGATTACAATTTCAATGCTTGCCATTAAACACAGAGCCTAAAATTAACAGGGCTGTGACATTTTGAAAATAGGGACAATAACTCAAAACCTGTTTTGAGCTCATTATGAACTAGTCAATATGAGGTGTCAAATAGATTGAGCACTACAGCGGGCAGTTTTTATTATGAACAGCACACATTATAACACCAGTGGTATTGTTTCTAGCTAATATATTATTCTGGACTTATGAGCTTGTTCATCATTGGTAACAGTCCCACCACTCACATCCTGAGAAAAGAGTTATGTGGGAATATTATTTAAGGTCTGTTGGCAAGTGTATTATTTCAATGGTTAATCTGAAAGAAAAAGCGACATTAAAGTGGTCATATGATGTGATTTCAAGTTTTCCTTTCTCTTTGGCGTGTTACAAGCTGTTTGTGCATAGATAAGATCCCTAAAGTTGCAAAGACTATAGTCTCAAAACCAAATAGATATTCTTTATAAAAGTTAAGACTTGACCACGCCCCCCTAAAACGGATCATTCAAACACCCCCACACGTCTACATCACGACTGGGAAGATTTTCAAAACACCACCCAAATGTTTGTTGCTGCCGCTGGCACCATGTCCTGGAGACACCGTGTTTTGTTGTGAAAGCGAAAGTACTTTGTTTGGGCTTCCAAAGAGGACACAACTAGAAATCAGTGGTTAAGTTGTATTTACAACACTGTTCCAGAACAGTTCAACCCAAACATTCGAGTGTGTGCAGCACATTTTACAGAGGACTATTTCCTGAACCTGGGAGGAGAGTAGCCTACAATACTAGCTGTGCACAAAGGCTGTTTCTATAAAGTGGGGAAGTTCCAACTTAGCAAGGACAGTCTGGCGCTTCTGACTCGCAGCCTGTAAGTACGTTTTCTTGTTTAAAGAATTTGCGACTGACGATTAAAAAGCGGGTTTTGAGCAGTGTAGAGTAGTGCTTGTTGTTTGTTGTTTCTCCGATCACAAATGCAGACATGGTAATGTTTACGCGGTGCGATGCAATGTGACATGTAAAAAGACAGTATAAGTCATTATAATCAGTAATTGTCCCACTGGATGCAACAAATGCCTCATTTATAATTTTTTTTTTTTGTGTGTGTTGTCGTGCAGGGACACTGCATTACAATACAGTAAGTGGCGTAACATTTTCGTCTCACGCTTGAGGTATTGGGCCAATCACAACGCACTGGATAGCTGGCCAATCAGAGCACGCCTTGCTTCTCAGAACGATGAGCTTTGTAAAAATCGAAGCGTTTCAGAAAGGCGGACGTTTTTAGCAACGTCCTATGATCCCTTTAAATGTTAATTTGGTATTCGGAAATTTTTGAACTATGAAAACGTGTTTCCATTGCGAAATAAATAAATAATAAAGGTCACTTCTGTTTTTTTATTTCAATTTTGACCATTTTCTCACAATTTTAAATTTGTATCTTACTATTTAAATTTCAGAATTACAAGACTAAAAGTCTCCTTTTTAATTTTGTCAGAAAAAAATACTTTCATTACTTTTCCTGTTGATTAGACGTATTATTTTTGCCAGTAGATAATAAAATACATTGAGCCATAGTGAGCAAAATTGTATTTTTTAAACTTACATCAGTATACACATGCTAAAAAACACTCAAAGCAACCACACAGCAATGACCTTGCGACCCTCTTCAACACTCTATCATCATGTTTGAAACATGATAGAATGCACACTGCAATTTTATTTTTATTTTTATTCAGTATTTTTTACTTGAATATTCTTAAATCAAGATAAATTTACTGGAGAAGGACAATAACTCAAGATATTAATTCTCGCTTTCTGAAACTTAATTCAAAGGGAATTTGAAAAAAGTAAATTTTTTGACCCCATTGACAGATATTGTTTTTGTTTTAAAGAAATAATTCACCCAAAAATGAAAATGGGTTTAACATGTACTTACCCTCAGGCAATCCAAGATGTAGATGAGTTTGTTTCTTCATCAGAACCGATTTGGAGAAATATAGCATTACACCATGCTCACCAATGGATCCTCTGCAGTGAATGGGTTCCGTCAGAATGAGTCCAAACATCTTATAAAAACATCGCAATAATCAACAGATAATCCACATGACTCGATCAATTAACATCTTGTTGAAAAGTGAAAAGTTGTGTGTTTGTAATGAACAAATCCATAATTTAGACTTTTTGACTTTAAACCGTTGAAATGGCTGATATAATAATAATGCTTGCCCCTGTGAAAAAGTCCATCCCTTGTTGTCTCTCACATCAAAATCCACTGCCACTGGTTTCACTTATTTCTGTGCATATTTCTCTCCGGATTCACAAGACTTTACTTGATGGACGTGTGGATTACTTGTGGATTATAATACTGTTTTAATCAGCTGTTTTGGCTCTCATTCTGACTGCACCCATCCACTTTAGAGGATCCATTGAGCCTAATCCTTTAAGCGTAAATTCACTACACTTTGATAATTATTTAAAGAAAATTACTTAATCTTATTTAATGTTGCTTCTCAAGCAACATTACAATGATACATTGTACATTGATTTACAAATGTTTAGATATTGTACAGCAAAATGAGAAAATAAGTAACGAGAAAAAAAAGGTTTTCTTTTTTTTTTTTGCAGTGCATCCACCACTGAGGGCTGTGCCAGCGGTATGATTACATGTAATTGAATCTGTCCACCAATTATGTTTGCAGCCCTTACACCTCTGCCATTAATATTGAGTTAGTTCTCTATAGACCCTGGTTGCCAGTAACGTGAGGCACTGTTAAAAAAATAATCTATTTTTGTTATTATTATGGGAAATTTAATAACAACATAAATACATCAAGCACTTAGAAGCTCTAAAATTCTGAATTTGAAAACTATGAAAAAGAGAGAGAAAGTGTGTGTTTTACGCTTTGACATGTGCTCCTTAAGAGCAGCAGATGGTAAGAAACACATTTTAAAGATCCATAAATTAGTTGATGTCTTCTGGTTTTATTATACATCAGAGGTGTTGCCTTTTCCAAAGAGCCTATTGATTTCCTCGAGTCTTTCACATCGCACCAGCAGAAAGACGATAATAACTAAATCCATCTTCCTCAGACCTCAGTGGGAATGGACGCCTCCGACTAATGGGGCCACTAAACAAAGCACGGCAGCCAATCTGGAGCGGAGGGGCTGACACATCACAATGCTGCGGAGAGTTATTCAGCAGGGATGCATACATTTCAGGCTAATCAAAGAGTAGTGGATATAAAGGAATAGTTTCATGAAAAATAACAACTGTATTTACTCGCATGCTTTTTGCATTCCTCTGTTTTCCATTGTTTTTCTATGGTAACATGGCCTACCAGATGGAGGTGTTTGCTAGATTGAGGTATTGTCCTCATTTGTAAGTCGCTTTAAATTGGATAAAGGTGTCTGCTAAATGACTAAATGTAAATGTTTGCATTTACAGGGTCTTGCGTATTTCACATATACTGAAATTGTGTGCTCAAGTTTATTAATAAACATTAAAGTTTTTAAAATGGCATCTCTAGATATTGTATTTAAAAATGCAAAGCCTCGATATGCGTTCTTTAAAAGTTGTGCTTATTTAGTGAACGGCCCCTTACACTTCCTTACTGTTTCCTTCTGTGGAGAACCTTCTGGTTCTTGCATATAATAAGCGAATGTGGAGCACCAGGTCAAAAACATAATGTTTTGCAATGTGTTATATACATGATGTGTTCATATGCAACTTCATACCTTGCATTTATGTTGTTTGAATCATAATTTCTCATTATTTGGATGTTACATCTTGCACTTCCAACTCAGTCTTGTGCCAATGACTATTTGTTACTATTTCATATGGATAGTGGATAATAAAATGTTTATCTTTTTTAATATAATATTTAATTGCAACTATTTAATATAAATTATTTTTTTCACTATAAACTTTGAATATCTCACAATTCAGAGGAAAAAAAGTCTAATCAATTACATTTTTAAAGTCAGAATAATAAAGAAACAAATTGCGAGATATAAACTTAGAATCGTGAGATGTTAAATCAGAATTGCAAGAAAAAATTCTAAATTGTGAGAATAAATATTCCCTTTTATTTATTTATTAATTTATATATTTATGTATTTATTATCCCATAGCAGAAACAAGCTTTCATAATTTTAAGTTAATGATGAATTGGCAGGTAATTTATATGAATTCATGCAATATCTCTTTCGTACATTTTTGTATTATGAGCAGACATCCCAGTGAAGGTTATGTTTAGGCGTGGCATTAGGGGCAGACCTTCATGCATACTTTATATTTTAAAAATCGTATGTTTTCATGCAGTTCACATCATACAAATTTATATATAATTCATAAAATTTCCTCTTGCAAAACTCTGACAAGATGTGGCCTCACAGACCATATTCTGTCTTTGTAAGTAACTGTTTTACTGACAGCCTGTGTGTATATCACTGAATATAATGGGTTCTATTTCCTTTAGAAGCATAATATCGTAAATTCTATCTGAAGTTATTCATGTTTTGAGAATAATTATTGACCAACTGTATCTGCATGAATACATTTTAATGGTTGATATCCTGATGAGAACATAAATGACTTGCTGTGATAAATACAAAATTAATCTTACTCTCTCCTGAGGAGTTGGGCGATTCTTTTAGTAATTATGGTTATTATGCAGTCTGGATGTTACATAACTTATTCTGCATGACAATAAAAAAGGATATTTGCCTTTTTATTGCTTTGATATTATACAACTCTCAGTAAAAGCACACGAAGAAGTTGAAAATCAATCTTCCTCCAAAACTTTGAGATTTAATTTCCTCTCTGACTGAGCAGCCGTATCTTTGTTCATGCCCAGCGTCTGCTCAAAATCAGGCCATCCAATCAAATCTGTGCAGGTCCCAAAACACTCTGCTGTTGATTCCAGTAAAAAAGGTGATTAAAAATAACCATCCATCTCTCAAAACATCTGCAGACTCTTTGTGTGTATGAGCAAAACATTGGCATGCTGTCATTGTGCTACAGTGCAGTGAGCAGCTGTATCGATCAGTCTATGGCTTTCTGGTGCCTTCTCACTAACATGCACTTACGATCTCACAGATTATGTTTCTATGTTCCAGACACAACAGTTCTGATTTACAGGGTTGTTCCACACCAGATTAGTCTAGAACCATTGATCCAATCAATTGAAACCAATGCCATTTACTCTCTGCAATGGTGTTTACTTACACTGAAGAATCTGATGCTTATTTTACACATGAATGAAACAGATCCATCCATTATTATGGGATTTGAAAGAACATGTAATGTCGATAACCCATTATTTTAGAGCTGAAAATGTCGTCACTATAAAATGTCATTATTTTCTGGTTTATATACGTATCAAACATGGGCTGTGTTACTTGTGGTATTAATAAATCATTTTGAATTTAGTTTGAAAAAAGTCACTGAAGGGAATTATTATTTATAACAAATCAAGTAGAGATGTACATCATTGCAAAAATCATAATCTTAACAAGAAATATAACCATGATACAAATGATGGGGGCTAGTTGTCACACAGGCTTTGTCTTAGTACCTATAAAGTTTTGAGTCAAAATATATATTCAAGATATATCATTTTAAACATTTATGTTTAGTTTTTCTGTACATTTTGGATGAATTTAAGAATTACCAACACAACATTTTGAAATGTTGCTTCTCACCCTATTACATTTTTAAAAAGGTAAAAAAGAAAAGGTTTAGTTTTTTCATAATACATAACTTATAATACATACACGCAGATTTTGTGACTTATTGCAACTATTTTTGTGACTGCCTTTGGTTTAAATTATTTTGTTCAATTAACAATCTTTTTCTTGGGTGACAACTGTGAAAATATTTTTGAACACTTTACGGTTTGCTTGTACAGAAACTGACTTTCAAAAACAAACCCAATCAGAGATAGGATATTCAGTGCTGTTAAAATGTGTGTAAAATGGGTTTCCCCATCTGATGCCATCTGCAGTTTTTTTTTAACCTAACTTGTTTGAAGTGCCACCAAAGACAAATCATGGCCTTTCATGTTCATTAATTTAGTATTTTAAGTTTGGCCGTGCTGTGCTAACCACTGGCTCAACTAAACTTAGCAATGCTTTAATTGGCATGTTCAAGAAATCACAGAGTGGAGATAATTTGTTTCTACTCTTTTGAACCTTCATAGGCGAGAGCGCAGTTTCCGCAGCTCCATTCGTTGTGTAGCACAAATTCATCCCGACATCTCAGAATAGATTCCACATGACAGAGAAAATAACAGTCCTCCACTCAAACAGATTAGTTCATGGTGTATGGGACATAAAGAGCATCTCCGCCTGAGAGAGCAATGCTCCATACTTAGTGTCCTAGCTTCACTTTGCGATAAAGGGTAAACAAAGCTGCCATAAACTTCATTTCAGCAGGTGATGTCTACTGGGTTAAATCACAGTTTAGTAAATGAATTAGGCTTCGATGTGAGACACTTTTTTTGTGCCAATGACAAAAAATCAGGACCACCAGATGTTCTGTGATATTGAATTGAGAGAGTTTATAAATATTTATCAGAAAAAAGACAGCATGTGCCATTTTGGGCCAGATAAAGACAGTGCTTATATATATATATATATACATTTAGCATTAATTTATTATATCATTTTTTGTTTTAGCAATTTTAGTACTCCTATTTACAGTATTCGTAGTTTTTTGTAATATTTATATTTTATTTCAGCTTTATTTCAATTAAATATATATCAAATATATTTAAATTAACGATTGAAATAACAAGTGAAATAACAAAGATTTTTAAGTTTTAGTTAACAATTACAACTGCTTTAGAAGAAAACATGGGAGGCAAAATCACCTTGCTCTTATACCACAAAGCTATTGCTGCTGTTTTAAAAACCCCACTAATAATGTTTTATGTGGCTGGCTATTTAAAACCCTTGTCCCACCCTGACTTCTTGTTATAATAGGAAATGTTTCACCACAAGAAAGTAAACAAGCCATTTTTCATTTTATATACAACGCTGTGAGACCTAAGCTCTGCTCCACAATCTAATATCTGCCTCACATTCCCTTCTTTTCCATTTGAGACCATTTAGAGTGTTTTTCATCCGTCATCCCCAAAACAAATGGCACATTACCTGAAATGTTTTGAGTACTTCAGTCTGTGTCTAGTCTATCACCTGTACTGCCGTTTGCTTTGCTCTGAGAAGTGGGCCTATTTCCCACAAGCCTACAAAAAGATGACAAACAGAATTAAAGTGACTGGAGGGAGTTTCGGGACACATTGCTGCTGATATTAAAGGCCAGCCAATCTATCTCAGAAGATCTCTCGCACTGAGAGCAATAATAAAAAGCTTGAGATACAGAGACGTCTGCTGCCCTGGACAAGACAGGTTTTACCTAACGGCTACTGCCTCTTCTTTGGTTTGATCTTGATGTGTATTTAATTCATGCGTTGTTCTTTGAAGTGATCTTCCAAGCTCTTGGATCTTTTGAGGGAAGATGCTGATTACTATCCACTATTTTTGGAAGTATTAGAAACAGAATTAGTTTTCAATAAAACCCTCTTGTTTCATCCCTAAAGGCCTCATTTCACTCCACGCTATGTAACGGCCAGCCCACGATGTCTTCTGATCTATCCACGATATGTGGACTGATTTTTGCGCCAATGTGAAGTGAATTTTAACAGAAATGTTTCTCTCACACAGCAAAACAGCGACTGCATCTGATCAGACATTTGGTGGGTTAAATTCCAGTGTTATCACTGCCTCACAGGAAACGATCAATAGCAATTTCAAGGCATCTCTCTTTATGAGAACAGACTGAGTTTTCATTGCTTTGACTCCTGAGTTTATCTGTTTCAGGAGAGTGTGTCTGTTTTAGAATAAAAGATGATGTGAAAGACTCTAAAACGGTCTGTTCTGGAGTTTAAGGCAATTTAAGAAAAACTAACGATGGCGTGACACTTAAAACATTATTTTGTGGGAAAAAATAAATTAAATAAAAACAAAACAAATAAATGAATGCTTGGGGGAGGAAAGAACATACATATATATATGTTCATAGATATATATATATATATATATATACTGTATATATATATATATATATATATATATATATATATATGTTCTTTCAGCAACTCAATTTATTGAGGCATCTAGATATGGTGAAGACGACTTGCTGAAGTTCAAACCGAGCATCAGAATGGGGAAGAAAGGAGATTTAAGTGACTTTGAATGTGGAATGGTTGTTGATGTCAGACGGGCTGATCTGAGTATTTCAAAAACTGCTGATCTACTGGGATTTTCATGCACAACCATCTCTAGGGGTCCAGAAAAAGAGAAAATATACAGTGAGCGGCAGTTGTGTGGACGTAAATGCCTTGTTGATGTCAGAGTTCAGAGGAGAATGGGCAGACTGGTTAGAGATGATAGAAAGGCAACAGTTTGAGTATAACCACTCGTTACAACCAAGGTATGCAGAATACCATCTCTGAACACACAACACACTGAACCCTGAAGCAGATGGGCTACAGCAGCAGAAGACCACACCGGGTGCCGCTCCTGTCAGCCAAGAACAGGAAACTTTTGCCCTCTTAGTACCATTTGAGCATTGTTTAAACACCACAGCCTACCTGAGTATTGTTGCTGACCATGTCCATCCCTTTATGACTACAGTGCACCCATCTTCTGATGCTACTTCAGCAGGATAATGCACCATGTCACAAAGCTCAAATCATCTCAGACTGGTTTCTTGAACATGACAATGTGCTCACTTTACTCAAATGGCCTCCACAGTCACCAGATCTCAATCCAATAGAGCACCTTTGGGATGTGAATACACCAGATCTCAATCCAATAGAGCACCTTTGGGATGTGAATACATTTAGATTTTTATATTTTCTGTTTTCATTTTAATTTTAGTTAACATTTTAGTAATGTATTGTTTTTGTAATCAGGTTTTTGATATCATTAGTTTACTTTTTTTTCGGATTTTAATTATTTTAGTACATCAATATAAGATAAAAGAAAATTAGAAATGTTGTCATGGCAACTAGCTGAAATAGGTTTATATTTAGAATATAATGGATTGTAATGAGTTTAAATTAGGTTTTTCTTTTCCAAAAAGTGTTTTATGGTTTAAGTGTTAGTTTTAAATGTAGTTAATTCTAATAACCCTGCACATCACTGAAACATTGAACACAAAGCATCTTCCAAAGAATCAACCAAGAGTTCTGCATCAGATCACAGGCACTGCTAATATACAGTGTCTTTAATTTTATACATTATTGGCAAGTTTGTCTTTTGCCTTAAAAAAACTGAAATTAATAACTATGATTTCATTGTATGTCTTTATATTATTGTCCTCCAGAGACATATACACTGCATAATAATAATAATATAATTTGTTATTATGAGGCAGCTGTATTTTACCCCACGTCAGTGAATGTTACCCTAAATACAGAGAGATCTGATGCAGTATTGTTGGTTGATTCTTTGGAAGATGCTGCATTTCACAGCAGGTCTGTAAATCTGTGGCGCAGTCTGTTTGTGTTCAGTGTTCCAGTGCTGTGCATTAGCTGAGCTTCTGAGAGCTCTTTCATGTTTCATGAACATTCTTTTTCAAACTACTCGAGGATGAAACAGCATTCGCTAACAACAGTGGACGCCATGATGTCCTTGAAAGCCATATCAGATTCTTTAGTCAATTCTTTTGTGTATTTATCAAATGAAAAATGAAATACGAAAACACAATCTTATAGATATCTACCACAGGCTTGTTGTATACTTAATCCATTGAACCAAAGAGCCCAGAGAACAGAGCACATGTAGCATAACATTTGACTGCATTGATCATGCTGTTTTTTTAATATGTATTATGTATAACAGATTGAATGCCGTGGGTATTTCCGCAGGTATGTAGCGGCTCAATCAGTCTAGATTCCACATATACCCGTTTGATTGACAGCTTGTGTATAAACAGGGTCTCAGTGCATACCGTAACACATCCCCGAAGACAAAACAAGATACAATTTTGTAACAGGGAAAATATAAATGAAAATCAAATAAGCTATTAAGCAAAAAACATAAATAAATGTAGAATGGGCAATAAATGATGCATGCATGAATACATACAAATGTGAATATACAAATAATAATAAAAATATGATGCATTAAGTATGCATTATGCAACAATAATGAACAATTACAGTTTTTGCATCTTTGTAAGGGGTTGGTTTAGGGTTGGGGAAGGTGTAGACGTTAGTAAATCGGAAGAAAATTAAATGTATTGTTAGCTTCCGAATTTAGTTGTATCCCTTCTTGACACAACCAGGCAACAAGTTTCCAGATGACCTAACACTTCCAGCGAGATTCTGTACTGCATCCCATGGACACTTTACTATGAAGCCACAGGAGTGGATTTGTGAAATGCAGTGAAGCAGATTGCTGCTCTTATTTTACAATATAAGTTCAATACAAGTATTTAATAAAGAATCTTTATTTTTAAAACTGTACACAGAGCATATTAAACAGTTGTTAAGTACAAATGGCCTATGTATCATCTTGTCACAGTTCACATTCTCCACATTTCATTTAGCCTAATTTAATTTCCTACCATATTGAGAGAAAAGAAGTAACACGTTGAGCTGCCAGCATGGGTCTTTATGCAGAGAAATCTGTTCATATTTTTGCACAATGATTCATTCAAAAGTTTATAAAAGTTCTAATTGTTGTTGCAGATGAAACAAAACACAGATAACATTAAATACATATTTTGACCAGGTTAAATGTTGATTTTTCTCAAACCCCTTTATCCAAACCTCACTACTGACATATCCGCCATGTTATAGAGCCATTTGTGTTTGTGTTCTTGGATCAATAAAATATCTGTGAAACAGTAGACCATACAGGGACTAACTCTTTTCAACATACTATGCTTTGGGACAAACTTTTTCTAATCTCACAAACTAGATGATAGTATGAACACTGGGATGCAGGGTGATTTTGCAGACTTGCACTAAGCATACTGGGAACTCAAAATCCCTGCCCCCAAAAACCTTCAATTTTGCTGTTGAGCCTCTCAGAGCAAGCGAGGAGCAAGATGTGGAGATCCGTTGGGAGTGTCAAGATGTTGTTGGACATTGGTGTGTCCTGAAATATGAGAGCGACATCTATCCTGGAACCATCCTCAAAGTCAGTGAAACGCGCACTGTTAGACATTTCTGTAATTTCCACAGTTATTTACTGTATATCACCCAGTATAATACTGCAAATTCCCTTTACAGTAAATAACTGTAATACCCTTTGCATCATGTGAATTTTCTGTGACGTCAGACCCCACATACAGAGACTTACTGTATTTTTTAAATTGCTGTATACTACTGTATTTGCTGTAACAGCCTCATTGGCGCCATTTTATCGAGGTTGCTTTATTTTCCTAATTTCTTACATTTGGATTGACACGATTTATCCTACACCGTGTCTATAACGCCACAACAGCGTGGGACTGACACTGGATGTGTTACATCACTTGTAATGATTGGGAAATCCCTTTGTCCTTCCTGTCGGTTTGTTTTTCTGTGTGTTTGTGTCAGATTTTTGCACACCATTTTAACCTTACGTTGGTAACATTTACCCGTCAACATGGCAGTAACAAACTTTACTATGGTAAACTGCGCGGACGTTTCAAACGACTTTTGTCAGCTTATTGAATCAAGTTACCGAATTAAAAGACGGAGATAATGTGATGTAATGATTGATGATGATCAAATAAACTAGTCTTTAAATGGATGAATGTTTTGCCAATCATGATATTCGTGTCTTTAGAGACCCATATATATCCAGAAAGGGCGAATCTCTAACTGCTGCAATAGCAAAAAACAAAAACTAAAAAAAAAAAACATTTTACGGACAATCACAGAAGAATAAAATAAAGCATATTTCGTTACCTTTTGTAACTTGGAAGGGTTCACTTTGAGCAGATGTTTTTACCATCGCTGTCATCATCAGAGCGCACTTCCACTGGCTCATTTTCACGATCTCTACGATATTCTCAAAACGATCATTCTCAATAACTTGAGTTATAATGTACAAAAATTATAATACAAAAAAAATAAAAATGATCTGAAAACACAAATTATTATTATATATATATATATATATATATATATATATATATATTGTTTATAATGCATATATTGAGGAATAGCCAACTAAAAAAATTGATGTCTAACTTTAAAAAAACGAAGGAGGGAGAAGGTAGTGAATGATTCTCCCGGTTCGCTAAAGACATGAGACATGCATTTAAGGGCTCTAGATGAGCTAAAAGTTTGTGAACAAACTATGTTAGCCTAGTCTAGAAAGCCTATAGTCTAAAAGTTTAAAATAGTATAACCATCTCTGGGAGTTCCAGAGATCCAAGATTTTGTAACATAAATGTCATTTTTTGTGTAACATGACAACCCGTTTTAATCCATTTTTACGCTACAGTTGTGTAGTTTTTGGGGATTTGTTGTATTTTTTATTGGAATTGGCGAATTTAGTAATGTTTGTATAGGCCTATAACGGGGCTTATTAAACAAATGTAAAATTCACTTTAAAGATGTACTTTTCTCGGTAGGCTATAATTCATGGTGAAAACATTATAATGGGCTAGTAGAACATTGCTGCATCTACTGGAAATAGAACAAGTTTAACATTTATTTAGAAGATCAAACAGTAGCCTACTGTATGCTAATACAGTTTTACAAGAATACCAGATGCAATTATTCTTGATGTTTAATTGTGTTTAATTTATAAAGGGACTTAGGCAGCACCTATATTTTTATAGTTTCACTGGAAACTATTTAAAATAAGGTTAATTGTCAATGACTAACACTAACAAAAATAATAAATACTGTTACAAATGTATTGTTCATTGTTAGTTTATATTCACGAATGTGAGGCAAGGGGCACCAGGTAAAATCTTGCCTAGGGCAGCAAATTGGCCAGGGCCTGCCCTGCTGAGACTGATAACTCATGGTAAGAGAACAACTATGGTTTTGAGAGGTTTGTGTATTCTATATGGGGTTTGCCTTTTAAAAGTGTCATTTCTACTTCTTGTTTTTCAGAGAAGACATTTCTGTCACTAACAAAGTGGATGGTGAGCAAAAGTGGTGGCCACGTATTGGAGCAGCACCTGGGTTTTGCAGATGGCTATGTATTCTTTGGCTGTTTGTCTTTTTTTCCCATTATGTTTATGTTGCCTAAGGATTCTTTGTGAGGATACATACAGAGGACACAACATAATGCATTGCAAAACGTCCTAAGACAGGATAAATGGTGAAGATGCACTGCTCCAGTATTGCAAGACTGTATTTTGAAGTGTTATACATGCAATCTTTTAAATAAAGAATTTGATATTTTGTAATTATTCTGTCTGTTTTAATTGAATGCCAGTAATACCTATGTAGAGTAAAAAATAAAATGAATTATATATAAAAATAATAAAATCTAATGAAATCTATATTAAAATGAATGAATTACAGTAGTATACTGATAAATTGAATCAAAAGCAGTTTGCTACTGTAAATCTTAATTACAGTAACAGTTACTGTAAAAACCCTAATATATATATATATATATTTTTTTTAAATGACCGATCGTTTCTCTACATAAGACCCTTATTCATCGTCTGGTATTGTTTTATGACCCTTTGAAGCTGCACTGAAACTGTAATTTTGACCTTCAACCGTTTGTAGTCCATTGAAACTAACTATATCGATAAAAATCCTGGAATGTTTTCATCAAAAATCTTAATTTCTTTTCGACTGAAGAAAGAAATACATAAACATCTTGGATGACATGGGGGTGAGTAAATTATAAGAAATTTAAACTTGAAAGTGAACTAATCCTTTAATACAAAGGTCTTCAACCCTGCTCCTGGGGACCCACTCTCCTGGAAGGATTATTTCCAACCGGCTTCAGCACACCTGCCTGCAATTTTCAAGCAGTCTTGAGGAGCTTGATTGACCGGTTCAGGTGTGTTTGATTAGGGTTGTAGCTAAACTCTTCAGGATAGTGGGTCCCCAGGATCAGGGTTGAAGACCTCTGCTTTAATAGTAAAACCAGTTAATTGCTGCTAGTCATGACACAAAGAAAGTAAGCAAGCAAACAAAATGATTAAAGTTGTGACAAAATATTCAAGAACTGAACATTTTGATTAAGGAAACTAAACAAGTAACAGGTGTTTACACATCAGCGTGGCTGATACTGACCAATCAGCAGGCAGAACGTGTTAATTAGTCCTTTTTTAATAGAACAATGGAAATTGTACGGTTCTGTTTGATTTACCAGAGACCGACTTCACTAAGAACTTGATAAGCTACTAAAAATGACCCTGTGTTACCACAGACCAATGATCCTGCTCTGATCTCTAAAAATAAAACCTTCATCAGTCAAAATGATTGAAATTCAGACCTGGCAGGAAATTACAGGCACAGTTTGGCACATTTCCTGAAGAATGTTCTAGAATGTGTGAAATTCTATTAGAGGGCAGATTTGCATAATTTAACATGTATTAATAATGAACCGTCTTGGATACAGGAGTTCTGATACTTCAGGGCAGAATTTGGGTTGGAAGAACACTTAATCACAGATTTCGGTCCAATCTGTGCCACAGAACTGGTGGTATGTGAACATTTTAACAATTCAGACCTTTGACTGAGAAATATTTTGGATGGATGTCATAATAGAGAGCATATTAACAGCCAACGGCAGCGCTGTAACCATTAATGCAGTTAAATAGCACTGGATCCAGAGCCAGGAGTGCTAATTCAGGTTCTGGAGCAAGAGGTAGAAAAATAAAAATCTCTCTGTGTGTGTGTGTGTGTGTGTGTGTGTGTGTGTGTGTGTGTGTGTCAGGACTGCAGTGAAAAGGAAATGACACTGGGCTGCTTGAGAAGATGTTTTATTCCTCACTCGCTGTCTCTCACTCTCCTCCATGTTCATGTAGGTTTGCTGAGTAGTTTCTGCACTGCTCCAGGCTTTGATCAGAGCTGGCAAGCTGCAAGTATAATGCTGTGTAGAGTCTCTTCTCCACAGTGTCCGTCACTTTCATCTTGTCCTAACCTCCAGATCAGTCTTTCACCCTGCTATGATGCCTTTGCCGTCTGATGAGTGGTCTGATATCATGTACCGGATCCTGCAGTCATGTTGCTCGGTGATGACAGCTGGACCATGTTCCTCTTGTATATCAGTTGTCAGGGCTATATATTCCTATGAAAGCAGAGTTGTAGGAAAGTATTTGTCAAGAACTACATTTTAAAAAGACACACAGATATCAAAGAGCTCTTTATATAACAGGACAAGTGTGTCGGAATGAATACGTTTGCACATTTAAATGCTGATAACTGTCAGAAAACATTTTCAAGTTCATTATAAAAAATAGGACAATGAAAAAAACTGATTTTAGACTGAAAATTGTAGTTATTTGTAGGCACAATTTATATTTATCTTCAAAACTAATTTCAAGCATTTAAAACCTTAATTTAAAAGTTTTATTAGCAACATACATTCTGTCAAGTGTGTCTAAACTATTTTATCAATAGGCCTTGATGTCTTCTCTAGTATTTTTGTAGGCCTTTGATATCAGCCTTTAATCACAAAGTCTTCATTCCATGAATCAACTTCAATTCATAGTAATTCAGTTAGGAATGTTTCAACGTTTTCCTCAGATCATCGTCCCAAATAAAAAAAAAAAAAAAAAAAATGTTTTAGTGATACAGATTTGAGTACATTTAGCATTCCATCACTTGCTCACCAATGGATCAGAATAAGAGGCCAAACAGCTAAAAAACATTAAATAACACACGACCCATAAGCATGACCACAGTCCATTAGTTAACATCTTTTGAAGTAAATATAGCATATTTGTAACAAAATAATTATTAAGTTCAGTTGGGTCCTCTATACATTGCTTTCCTCAGAGAAAAAACAATCTGAAACAGGAAAGATATATGCACAATGTTTACAAGCAAAAACAGTATAAAAACAGTTCTAAACAAGTATGTCTGTGTATTTTGTTGTGAGAGAACAACATGGGACGGACTGTTTCACTGGAGGAAACATTATTATGGGTTATAGATTCATATTTTTATCAGAAGTAATGGTTTGAAGTTAAAATCATCTTAGTGATGAATTTATTTCTCACAAACAAACAGCTTTAAAATATTTGTATTGATAGAATGGAGTTATGTGAATGTGCATTATTGTTATGTTTTATCAGCTGTTTGGGCTCTCATTCTGACGGCACCCATTCACTGCAGAGGATCCATTGGTGAGCAAGTGATGTAATGCTAAATTTCCAAATCTGTTCAGATGAAGAAACAAACAAATCTACATCTAGGATGGCCTGAGAGTGAGTCTATTTTCAGCAAATCATTTTTAGGTGAACTATTCCTTTTGAATCAAATCTTAATTTGAGTGGATTCCATCTGATTAGTAGATTCTGATATTTATTAAATTAAAGTATTTTAATGGCAAATGTCGATTTAGTTACATCCAATGAATTGAAAGCAGAAATGGTTGAAGTGCTGGATCATTAAAATGCAATCACACTTAGAAAACTACATCCCTTCAGTCTATTATGTTCTATCGGTATAGGTCTATTTGTAACAATATTTTTTTTGCATAACAAATACATGCAGATACAACATTTATTACAACATTTATTTTACAAGCCTTATGTATGTCTCATAAACCCTGCTGTGGTCGACTCACCGAGGTTAAATTCATCTCACATGTGAGATGATACTAATGATCTGGCCATCATTAAGAGGCTTTCTGTGAGAATGGATGCAATTATATAATCTGGTGTAAAGTAACTCTGGGTTAATTTTCTCTGTGTGAAGTTATGAAGTCAGTTCTTTCCCGTAAAGTTACGGAGGGTTTTATCTGATTTAAGTGATGAAGAAAAGCTTCTTACAGTATGACATTTCTAGGCGGGGTATATTCTGCACATTTAGTATTGCCTTCTTAGGTGCAATATTATGCAGCTTTCAGTGCTAAGTTCCTCAATAAAAATCATGAAAGGTGATAGTGAGGCAGTTGTAAGATTAAGGCAACTTTTTATGGTCTTATTGAAAAATAATATTGAATAACTCACTATTTTGTGTCCGTAGCACACTGTTGTTGCACTATGTCCATCCATTTCTAAATGAAAAGGAGAAAGAATGGATGATTAGAGAGAGCATTGTAGGATAAATGAAACGGGCTTGCTTAATTAGAATACAATTAACATGCTAATTACTTTGCTTTCATCTGAAGAAGGCACAATGATATGGAGGGAGAACGGCCAGCAAAAGCCTCACACTCACACACAGACTTACAAGGGCATTTAGATGAGCCGTGCTTTGTTAAATACAAAATCTTATTTAGTATGTAGAGAAACTGGAGGCCAGGGGAGAAAAAAGAGGAGCGTTTGGCTTGTCAGAGGTTCCCCGGTCAATATCTGTGGACACTGCTGGGATAAATAGTCACTCAGCATGGAAAACAAACCCACACTTATTCATTCCGTATGCAAGACACACCACACACACTCAACATGCAAGACAAATCGATAAGTCAGGATCAGCCTTCAGCTATGGGCTGCGTCGGCCTCTCGCAGCTACCACTGAGAGAGAGAGAGACACACACACACACACACACACACACACACACACACACACACACACACACACACACACACACACACACACACACACACACACAGTTGTGTCTGTTCTAACATGTGGAAGAAATCTCATCAAAGGAAAGCAGAAGTCATGTCAGTTTTGACTGCTGGAAGTGGCTTCAAGTGAAATGCTTTAAACAGTCTGTTTGACAAACATATAGTAGACCTACATCAGCTAAGAACATACAAAAAAGTTATTTGTTCAGACATGTTCAACTAATGATTGGTTTAATTTGCATGTTTCAAGCATGCACAGATTAATGGATGGGATTAAGTATTCTCACATATTTGTATGTTAAATTCCAGAACACATGGGGTCATGGCATTCATTATCAACAGAATAGCCTACAACGTCAAGCTAAAATGAATTTATTAAAGCGAAACTGAATGGCATTGGGCTCACAAGCCTCTCTCATTCGACATAGAAATGTTTTAAATGCTAAACTATTATCTATGACGTAAACAAGGCTTTGTACATGTGTTCCAATATCTGAGTAAAATGTCACCTTTCACATGCGCAACATTTTTTTCGTTTATTTCTTAATGAATAAAATGTAGTCATTATACAATTCTCCAATTTTCTATGCTGCACGAAAGTTCAGGCTAACTCAAAAACTTGCGTACACGAGCTCAGACCTGATGTGAGATTTGATCGCAGCACCACTCACATCCAAGTTTTGCGTAGAAACGACTGTACTCCCAATTTTCGGTCGTATGTTCATTTCATAAATGAGGCCCATGGTGAGGAAATCAGGAGAAAGCTGAATAGATACTGTTATTCCTAAACACTTAAAAAATAATCTTGTAATGAATCCAATGTAACTTTGCACTGAATATGTTATTGAATACAGGCATTTCGTAACAGCCCAGTTGCTATATTCCTATATTAAATTACAATATATTATAGCAAAAAAACAAACAAAAACAGAATAATTAATTTAGCCATTAAAAATGTTTTCCTTATGCAATGTTTCTCCATTGTTTCAATATAGAGTAATGATAATATATAATCAGAATATTGAACTTAGTGACTTGTTGCAGTACTGTTGCAACATTCCCAGCAATTCCAGTTTCAGTCCAAGTCTTTGGGAATATAATTCATAAAAATGTACATCTCTGAAGTAGAAGCATACAAAAGATTTGTTTTAGAAGCTGTTCATACTTTGATATTGTACATATACTCAAATGAACACCTGCAAAAACCTGATGCAATCATATAACAAGATTTTGTTAAAAGCATTCTGATAAAAAAGGGCACATATACTGAGCAAAAACCAGGAAGCTAACAGCCACAAAGAAAGAAAATCCTTTGCACTGCTCTCCTGTCCAGTAAAGAATAAGACCTTAATGCAAGCTGGGTTGATCCCCTGCATATGCTGAAGTGGAGGCAGATGAATGCTTACCCATGCATGCAGCAATAGCAAATATGGTGCGTGGGAGGAGAAGTTCTGGCTGAGCACGAGTGTTTATAACCCAGCGTGGATAAATGGTTTGTGGGCCGAATCCTGTATACATCGAGAAGATCTGCTCTTTGACATCTTTTTATATTTATTGCACATTCCCGTTTAATTACTTGAATTTCATTTGGGCTGTATACTGTCGGCAAGTAAATGTCAGCATACCAAATGACCCAGCACCTAGAGAAGTCTTTGCATAATGTAAACCCCATTTTCAGGCATCCAACCATTTGTAGATTATATGTCACCTGCAGTTAAAGATGATGTGTGGAGATTCCTCTGTGAGAAAACACTTCTTCACAAGGACAATTATGAGCAAATGCACGCACACACATCTCTCTCAATGCGTAAATGAATCAAGCAACGTGCTATTCTGACAGGATTTCTGGCATCACCTTCAATCACACACACAAAGGAAATCAATTCCTTTTTATACAATATTCTATGACAATGGGACATCAAATGAGTAAGCTCTAGTAATTTGAATATGGAATTTGCTTGTTCTATACACTTGGACTGACTGCTACAATCCTAAAATGAAGATCAAACCTGTCAAATACTGACTACCGGATGTGTTGCTGATTCTTGAGGTTATTGTTTTGAACAACCCTCTAAGTCTAAATAATACATTTGGTGCGCAACTGTGCACATATGACACCTCAAACAATGGGTTTGTTGAGCAGAGGGGTGACGTTACATTTCTAAGCTAGCTGACTTTGAAATGTGTTTGTTGGATGATAAAATGGGCAAAATAATTAACGAGACAATGTTTTCTTTTAGAAATTCCTTTAGATTCAGGTCTGCAGTTGGGCCAAAAAGAACCAACCTACCCACATTAGAAACCTAAACCACCTAAATAATATACTTCATAAACTGGATTTGTATTACTGTCTGAAATCATAAATCACACGGAGCCTGGTTTCTTCCAAGGCTTTTTCCTCAACTGATGGAGTTTGGGTTCCTTGCCACTGTCTCCTTCAGCTCAATTAGTTGGGGTTTAAAAGGCACTAAATATTCATTATTATTTTTATAATCAAATTTGTTTTAGAAATGACAACATCTAAATTGAACTGACTCAAGCTGAATAATGACACTGTTGTCTTTTAGAACTGCTTTACAACACATTTCAGATTTGTCTCAAGTTTGCATCACCGATTCTGTTATTTTCCTGTTTATTACTATGAAGCTGCTTTGAAACAATCTATATAAACCAACTTGACTTGCCCTGGCAACCACTTTGAACACCCTAGCAACCACATGCGGCTACACGTTTAATCCTCTACGAATACTTTGCAAATGCAATATGAATTCACAAAATGCAAGATTTCCCTCCATATGTGCTGTGAAACTAAAGAAACAGAACAAATGTGATGCATTACTGAATCTCAAACAGGCATCGCTCACATTTTCAGAAAATGTACAAAATGAAAGAAATTTGAATCTCTTTGAGAGCACAGTGAGTGTTTGCACTGATACAAGAAGACAAAAAAAATTGAAAATATAAGTGCTTCTGCTGTTCCAGTGCTATATTCAGGTACAAAGCTGAGATGAGGCAGGTTAACATGACTAGTATTACGGATGAAGCTGAGTAGTTCTGATAGCAAGCGTAGTACAAATCAGATTCTAGGGCAGGATAGGGGGAAGAAAGGTATTACGCAGGATCAGTCAGGAAAAAGCTTTTATATTTTATATTTATAATGAAAGTGTTTTCAAACAACATCTAAATTAAATCAAAGCGTGCAAAAAACGATTTTTACAGAGCAGTGCTATTTCTCTTCCTCTCCTGTGGTTCTGCATGCAGCATCAGGACATCAGCAGGAGGAGAGATGGCAGAAATCCCAGGAGACCTGCCCTTTAGCAAACATCTCAGAGTCTGTCTGGGTGGACATCCTAGACCAGAGTCAGACACTGTTCCACCCGTCTTAAAATATCACCGCTGCTGGTAACACCACAAAGCTGATTTCAGATCAGCATCAACAACTTCTGCCCACATTGACATGCTCTGCAGTGACATTTTCTGACTGTACCGCTCCTTTCAAAACTGTCACTATGAGAAAAAAGCAAAATGTCACCGATGGAGAAAATAAAACAGAAAACGACTTTAGTGGCGTGTAGTTCATGTCAGGTAGCTGTGAGCTCATCTATATGCTAGTCTGCTCCTAAAAGTACATGTAAATAATAAGTAAATAACTTGTTGGTTGGTAAGATTTTTTTAGAGAGAAACTACTTGTGACTGTATTTGTTTTATAAAAATACAGTAAAACAGTAATATTTTGAAATATTATTACAATTTAAAAATGTAATTTATTCCTGTGGTGGCAAAGCTGAATTTTCAGCATCATTAGTCCAGTCTTTAGTGTCACATGATCCTTCAGAAATTATTCTAATATGCAGATTTGCTGCTCGAGCAACATTCTTCTTATTCTCAATGTTAAAAAGGGTTGTGCTGCTTTATATTTTATTTAGCAAATTATGTGTTTTTTTGTTCAAAGAACAGCATTTATTTCAAATAGAAATCTTTTGTAAGCTTTAAATTCCATTTGGCAGCTTTTTGAGAAAAGGCAAGTGCGAGAACATACTGTAATAGCATATAAACATGTCTCTCTTTTCCTGTTATGATTTCAAGCAGATGTTTTGAAAACAATAAACTACGACCTCAGAGAGAGCCAATTCCTCAGGTGGTTCAGCGCTGGTGGACTGTGCCTTTAAAGTGGAGATCTGGAGTGAGCAGCTCCTCTGTACACAGTGTCATGGGAGAATGAAAGTGGGCCATGTAAGAAGCAGGAACATAACGTGACTGCAAAGGGAAAAAATACTGAATTACAGCCCACATGCTTTCTAAAAATAAGACAGCTGAGGTGAAGAAGCAAAGAAACAGAAATATTAGTAAATTATGAGAGAATGTAGTTATCTCACCTGTATGAGAGAAAGAAAATAATATACTCAAATGGTCTTTCTTCCTCATTCAATAGAACAAATTCATCATTATACTCACCGATAGATCCTTTACAGTGAATGGGTGCCGTCAGAATGAGAGTCTAAACTGATAAAAACATCACACTTTATTTTAAGGTGTCCTTGTTACAGTGTAAGTATACAGTACATTTAAGTACTGAGTAATTTTAATTACATGTACTTACTATACGAGTAGGGTTAGGATTAGGGTTTGGTTTAAGGTTACTTGCATGCAATTTTGCATAATTTATTGTTATTATAATAGTAAGTACATGTAACATGTGTAACAAGACACCTTAAAATAAAGTGTTACCAAACATCACAATAATCCACAAGTAATCCACACGACTCCAGTCCATCAGTTAATATCTTGAGAAGTGAAAAGCTGCATGTTTCTAAAAGAAACATATCCATCATTAATGCCTTTTAACTTCAAATTAACTAAAATATGAGTCTTCTATCCTTATAATGCTTTCTCCAGTGAAAAGTTAGCTTTTTTGATATCTAATGCAATATATAATTTATATAATTTTAAGTGTGCTTTTCAGGACCAATGTATGTCTGCTTATTTGCTGTTTTAGGTTCCTTTCGTCTGTTCCACTGTTTCCAATTTTATTATGCTGTTCGTGGCACTTAACTCTAAGGGTATTCTTACACAGACTCGCTCCGCTAACTTGATGCTGAGCTCAAGGGTAATTGCTTGTGCGTTTTTTTGGAAAGACTAAGATACCAACAAACTTAAAAAGACTAAAGAAAAAAGGCAAATGATTTCTAGGTGCAGAGATAGCTGTAAATTGACACATCTAAAGAGGTGATGAAAGAGGTGGAAGAAATTGTAGAGAAGCGATTCCCAGCAGAGAGGTAAAGAAGTAAAAAGATCGCTTTGATGCATGATACATATTCTGTTTATTAAGGCATCAAGAGTGCGAGCATTATTACGTAAATATTATTCAAAAGAAAATCTAATTTAATTGTCTTAACCTCAATATTGATTTTAAAGTGGTCAAAATAAATCCCTATGTTCTACTTCAACCAATCTAAATTCACCTATTCCAAGTAATGTTCCAAATGAATGATAAAGCTGTAGTCGCAGTTGTTTTGTTCTTTATCAAACCCAAAGTTCTGATTCGGTCTGTTCTGAGGAGCTCTGTTAGCTGGAGTCTATCTTTAACAGAATTACTGCCACCTGTACAGAGTGAAGTGACCACTGCTGAAGTAATTAGCAAGCGTGTGTATTTTGACAGATCTCCACAGGTGGTTGTTCTGCGGCTGATGTCCTGTGGGTGTGAATAAAGGCCAGCATATGATCTCTAATTCCCTCCAGCTGACTTTTAATACCCAGCAAATTGTTACAAACTTGCAAGTGTAAAATTAATTATTTTGACATAAGAAAAATGGCAAATATTACTCCCAGATAGTGGGTGACACAAAGTGTCTAATTTCTGCAGAAAATAAGCAATTGTTTATAAAGGACATGTTACTGAAGCATGGCAGTGTGCTGAGTGTGCAGATGGTACAAGTCAGATTTTTTTTCTTGTAAAAATATGACATTTTCACAGGAAATGCTTCATTATTGGATCTTTCTTAAGTGCAAACATCAGCATCATTATAGCTCTAGTTCACAAAGCCAGGCCTTAAAGTATAAAGTCTGGGCATTACAGGAGCTTGTTCTAACCAAGAACTGACCTCTTAGGCAAAATGAGATGACATATAAAGCTATTTGTGTTCATACTGCACATCTTGCAATACAATAGATCTGAAAGATACTTGATCCAAACCCCAACCGTAAACTTTAGTGTGTAATTTGTTCTGTGTTTATGGACATTTATCATGCGTCGTTAATTCTATTACCGTTCTGCAATCCCATAAGATGTAATAGACAACAAATATAGACTAGAATATTATAGAGAACCTAAACAAAACCTAAAAATAAACATTTTAGCAACTGCAAAAACACTTATAATATTTTAAGAAAACACAATGATCTAGTTTTCACTATACCACTGCAGCCAACAGCGAGCTTCCTTTCTATTGCAGAAATAAAGGTAAAATGTAGGCTGATAATCTTCTGCAATCATCCTTTCATAAAAATCCCAAGTCGGAGATGAAAGTTAATATCATATGGATTTTCTGTTCCCTATTTTTAAAGTTTTTCTGTCTCACCGATCTCACATTAGTCTTTCTCTAGCATGGTAATGCTGCAGAGTTTCTGAAGAGGGTGTTTGAAGTTTAGTAGTTCTAAAGTTTCACTTTTCTTGTGAATTCTGGTTAATGCTACATGTGTGTAATTCAAGTTGACGTTGTCTGATAAGAAGCCACTAGTTGGATGGGCAGAGGGACACCCAAAAGCATTTTAGTTGGATACAAACTGCTGTGCTCTTACATAAACAGCCTCACACAGCACGATGAACAGCAGAGCGTAAAGAAAATAACTCAAGTTGACATATGAAACAAACCACTGAATCTGTCTGTCTGTCTGTCTGTCTGTCTGTCTGTCTGTCTATGTATCTCTCTCTCTCTCTCTCTCTCTGTCTGTCTGTCTGTCTATCTGTCTGTCTGTCTGTCTATGTATCTCTCTCTGTCTGTCTGTCTGTCTGTCTGTCTGTCTGTCTATGTATCTCTCTCTGTCTGTCTGTCTATCTCTATCTGTCTGTCTGTCTGTCTGTCTGTCTGTCATTTATCTCTCTCTCTGTCTGTCTGTCTGTCTGTCTGTCTGTCTGTCTGTCTATCTCTATCTGTCTGTCCGTCCGTCCGTCCGTCCGTCCGTCCATCCATCCATCCATCCATCGTACTTTTTGTTTGCATATACAGCATAAAAACATGAAAAACAGAATATTTCTGAATCATATTTCTGAACAGAAATATGACAGACAGACTGAATGAATTTGTAAATCCACAGTTTGACAACAGGTGGCACTTACAAACAGCAGAACAGAGCTGTTTCCACAGTAACCACTGTAAACAAAGCTGCCCTGCCTTCTTAACACTACTTTATTATGCATTTCACGGAGGGAAGATGGAAAGCAATGCCATCAAAACTTTTCTGAAGACAGCCAGTTTCGTATTATGCATTCATACAAATATTTATTTCATATAATTTCTAGTGGTGCTCTGATCAGGATTTTTTAGGCCGATCACCGATTGCCGATCACAGAAAGCAGCATCTGCCGATCCGATCACTGATACAGATCTTTTTAAAGCCATCTTTTTATCATGTATTTATAATGATACTCCAATCAGTATTTTTAGACATTTATTTAGTGCCTAAATTTCATTTTTGATAATGGGGGGAATTCCTCTCTTAGGTGACTCTTGTGAGAGAGGATTTTTTGATTTGAGGGAGGCATTTTTTAGACATTTTTCAAAAATATACAATTATAAATGTTTGATCATCCAGAACATTATTCTTCTTACATTTGTGAAATTGCTGCAGAAAAGCTTACACACAACACAAGCCTGATTTAGGAGTCCACTACTGATCCATCTTGTTTACTAAACACAAAATGTATCCCTTATTTTAATTTCAAATCCAAACATTGTTACTGAAAATGCTTTTTCATTGTGATTCGGGGGAAGTCGTGGCCTAATGGTTAGAGAGTTGGACTCGTAATCGAAAGGTTGTGAGTTTGAGTCTCGGGCTGGCAGGGATTGTCAGTGGAGAGAATGGAGGGAGTGAATGTACAGCGCTCTCTCCACCTTCAATACCACGGCGAAGTGCACTTGAGCAAGGCACCGAACCCCCAACTGCTTGGGAGCCGCAGCATAAATGGCTTCCCACTGCTCCGGGTGTGTGTGCACTGCTGTGTGTGTGCACTTTGGATGGGTTAAATGCAGAGCACGAATTCCGAGTATGGGTCGCCGTATGTCATGTCACATTCACTTTTTTTTCAATAACATCCTGCTTAGGGCACCCATTTGGTCAGCAGCGGCCCTGATAAAAATTTATCCACGATCTGCTTTTGAAGAAATACCGTTGTATCATGCTACAGCACACATTCTATCAGCTGTGGTTCTGGCGCCGCCGTATACTGTACAGCACCACAAACATTCACATCAGTAAGAAGATATTTTGAACAATGTTGGTAACCAAACAGTTGCTGGTCCACATTGACTTTGGTAGTAGGGAACACTGTGGATCAGCAACTGTTTGGTTGTCCACCTTATTCAAAATAGCGTTTATGTTTAGCAGAAGAAGGAAACTCAGGTTTAAAACAACTTTTGAGTAAATTAAGATATCAAAATAAAACACTAGCCTATTTTAATTCTTGGGTGAATTATTCCTTTAATGTTATTACAACACCAAACACAAATCTCAAATGTTTGAAAACATCTGAATTATAAAGTTAATAGTGCTACCAGCTGATATACATTTAACTTGATTATCTTTAATGCAAAATCATGTCTGTTTTGCCAAACATCCAAAATGAATTACTTTTAACTCACTCTTTCTTGTGCAGTTTACATATGCTGTGATGGATGACAGGTTGTTTTTTCCACCAGCGTGACGAGAAACCTCTGACACCAAAGACATTACTGATCCACTGCAGCAATGGAGGAAATATTAACTGTTGAATGCATTCTCTCACACACATATATATGTATACACAGTATGTAAATACATAGCTGTCTCTGTAGCCAGGATGACAGCTGAGCTCCTGTAATCATGTGAGAGCAGTGAGTTGTTTTGCTTGCACAGACATGGATTTATGATATGTTTGCATAATGGTAATCCATGCATACATCTGAACTAATTACATGCATTTCATAGTGTGTCTTAGCTTGGCTACCTTCACTCTAATATGGCTGCAGAAGATACATGAGTTGCATCTACTAAGATGCTTTTGACTTCAAGTTAAAAGAGCAGTGCATCCAAAAAAAGAAATACTGATCATCATTTACTCACACACACACAAAAAAAATATTTTGAAAAACATCTCAGTGTTTGTCCATACAACAACAGTCATTGTGATCGGAAACAAATTGTTTTGATTGATTTATTTATGTTTATATTGATAATATATTGATAACAATAATAAAAACAATAACAATACTGAGAACAAGCATAAGAATAAATATTATGTTACAATATAAAAAATCATATTATAAAATAATAATACAAATAATTATACATGTTTAACATTAAACCTTTCCTTAGTTCAAGGGCATTATTTCCAAAAAAGATACAACAACAAGAAATATACCAGTATTCATAAACTATATATAAATTCAACAGTACTGAAAGATTAAAACAGTCGGAAAAAAAGGATAAATATGTCAAAACAAAGAAAATGATATATCTATAGTTAGAGATGACATAACACAATGGGGTATTATGAGGATGGTATGTTTGACACAAACTAGTGTGACCCACATAAAGACCACTCAATGTTTTATAACACGTACAGTACACTAACTTACTCATTTCGCTATACCAGGACCAGGAACATAAAAATAAATGAAAAAAGTGTAAAAATATTTGTATGTTTTTTATTTTTTTAGATAGTTGACAAATGACTTGTACTGATAATTTGCAGGTACCCCCAGCCTGTAAAATGTCCAAACCATGTAGGGTTAAAAAAAGAAGAAAAAAGAAAAAGAAAAAAAGGAACCCATGCTTAAAAGTGAAATGTAGAAAAGGAATACAGTTTAAAAAAAGGATACCCAAAATAAGACGTATATTAAAAATGTTGGCGCCTGACCGACTCCCTGAGCTTTCCAGCACCCGAAAGAAAAGTAAAAAGATAATTAAACTAAAATAAAAAAATCCTTTTATAATTCTGTCATTTCCGATGACAGCCTCTCTGCAGATGCCCTGCAAACCCTGCTGCGTGACTAAGAACAGAAAAATCGCCTTTCAATTTGAACAGTGTCATTTTTCATCCAATGTGTCTACAGGAAAGTAAACACTGTTAACCCCAGGGGCCAGGGCCAGGGCCCCCACCAGCAGCTGTCAGACAATTCACAAAATTCAATTATGCATCATACCTGCCCCTGTAATGAAGATGACATGAAAGAAAGGCCCTTGACACTGTAGAGACTGTCTAGTAACCCTGTATGCTTTATCCACCCCAAGGACTTAATTGCATAGCAGCACATCCTCAGATACGAGGATGAAAACGGCCTGAAATTATGAGCGATACTCTAGAGTACTAGAAAAACACTAGTATTTTTCATTCTCTGTGACGCATTTAATGTAGCCTAATGTGTTTATGAAGACTGGAACCATATATAGCAAAGCGCAAAGATAATGTCGTGCCTGTGCATGGATCACATGGTTTGCAGAGGCTGCATTACATTTATTTAGAAAGGAAATGGCACCTCTATCTCCATCAATCAGTGGCTAATTACATGCTGCACATAATGGGCCACTCTTGCTGGAAAGAGTAGGAAACAGATCTTTTCAATGGTTTTGGCTCTCATGGCTGTGCATCTTCCCATGGAGCCAAACAAAAGCCGAAGAGTGGCAGCAGCTGTGGAATATCTGCCCGACCATTAGCAGGTTTGTCAATGTGCTCACCATCTTCATTACAGGAGCGGGGCAGAAATCAATACTTGATCCAAGCTGCTTTCATTTCAGCTGTGTCTGGAGATGCCACTTCAGATTCAGCTCACAAATGGATGAAGCACCATTATGAGACTTTACATTTTTAATATTAAATGTGTGATGGAAAATGAAAATGAAGAAAATAGGTTATGCAATGCACCAGCACAACTGTAACAGAAAGTTACATGATTTAGGCCTACATGAGTTCCCATATTGAGAATTGCACTTCATGCAGCCATAAGGAACTTCATAAGCCATGTAAAGGACTGTATAGAGTATAGTCGGTATATTGCTTATTTCATGGAAGTTCCTAAAAATAAATCACTATGTTGATGTGTAATAATGATTTGAGTTTCAATTATTGTATATTTATAACAGTATATTTTCTTAAAGTTTCGACTGAGAAAAAAATTATCAAAATGTCTTCTTGAGGTTACCTCTTATTTCCAACCTGACAGCTGAACATCTCCAGTGCTCAAATATCAATTCAGTCACTAAGAAGAAGAAAAAAAAATTTAGTCCCCCAAGAGCAGGCAGATATCAGAAGAATCTTTTCAGCTATTCTTTCCTTCAACTTGCAGAAACGGAGACACAACAAACGATACAAAAGCCTGATGGCGCCGCTCACCTCTCTACACAACTACCGCAGGGAGCGTCACCACCTACGCACGAACCAACAGAGCCCACTTTAATCATGTAAGGAATGGTCAGAGGCGAGTGGATCCACTTGCAGCAATATTTAATAGGCAGAATCAAACAGGCAAGGTCAGCAGGCAAAAACAGGAATATCAGAGGCAGGGCAGAGACGTAAACAATACCAGGCAGAAGTCGGGGTCACAGGCACAGGTTCAGAGATCCAAGGTCAGGCAGTCCGGGGTGAAACACAGAGATAGCAGGATGAATAGGAGAACGCTCAGAAATGTAACCAGGGGAAAACAAGACTTCGCACTGGGTGAGTGTTTGTGTGCTGCTTTTATGTGAGTGAGAGAATGAGGTGCAGGTGTGGTGAGGCAATCAGAGTTGATGAGTGAATGGTGACAGCTGTGTGATTGGTGTAATGGTGGACGGGAATGTGTGAGTGCAGTGCATGATGGGAAATGTAGTCCATGGGTAATGTGCAGTTTGAGTGAGTGGGAACCAGATTCATGACAGAGCCCCCCCCCCTAAGAGCGGCTTCCAGATGCTTACACAAAGCAAAATCCAGGAGGGCGGTGGAGCGGAGGTGGAACCGGGGGAGGGGACGGAGGGCCAGGTCCATGTGGGGCCAATGAGACAGGAGCCCACCAGGGCAGGGCGGACGAGACAGCAGGGACGTGAGGTGACTCTGGCAGGTCGGCGGGCGTGAGGTGACTCTGGCAGGTCGGCGGGGCGTGAGGTGACTCTGGCAGGTCGGCGGGCGTGAGGTGACTCTGGCAGGTCGGCGGGCGTGAGGTGACTCTGGCAGGTCGGCGGAGGCGTGAGGTGACTCTGGCAGGTCGGCGGAGGCGTGAGGTGACTCTGGCAGGTCGGGCGGAGGCGTGAGGTGACTCTGGCAGGTCGGCGGAGGCGTGAGGTGACTCTGGCAGGTCGGCGGAGGCGTGAGGTGACTCTGGCAGGTCGGCGGGCGTGAGGTGACTCTGGCAGGTCGGCGGAGGCGTGAGGTGACTCTGGCAGGTCGGGCGGAGGCGTGGGGTGACTCTGGCAGGTCGACGGAGACGTGGGGTGACTCTGGCAGGTCGACGGAGACGGGGTGACTCTGGCAGGTCGGCGGAGACGGGGTGACTCTGGCAGGTCGGACGGAGACGTGGGGTGACTCTGGCAGAACAGGCGCCCACCACGGCGGAGCAGACGAGACAGACGCCCAACAGGGCGGAGCAGACGTGACAGACGCACACCAGGGCGGAGCAGACGTGACAGACACCCTCCAGGGCGGAGCAGACGTGACAGGCACCCTCCAGGGCGGAGCAGACGTGACAGGCACCCTCCAGGGCGGAGCAGGACGAGACAGGACGCCCACCAGGGCGGAGCAGACCTGACAGGCGCCCTCCAGGGCGGAGCAGACGAGACAGATGCCCACCAGGGCGGAGCAGACGCCCACCAGGGCGGAGCAGCTGAGACAGACGCCCACCAGGGCTGAGCAGACGAGACAGGCGCCCTCCAGGGCGGAGCAGACGAGACAGGCGCTCCAGGGGCGGAGCAGACGTGACAGATGCCCACCAGGGCGGAGAAGACGTGACAGGCGCCCTCCAGAGCGGAGCAGACATCCCTGGCCGAGACTGGGACCTAGAGGAAACGGAGACACAAGAGGCAGAGAGAGCACATTTGGTTTCAGGAACCGAGGCAGGGAGTTTAAGCGGCCATGGTAGATCCGGGGCCTCGGGCAGCCATGATGGATCAGGGGACCTCATGGGCCATGGCGGGTCCGGAGTCTCCAATGGAGAGGAGCTCCCTCCATGAAAGTTCTTGGTGAACTCCACCACCTCGAGGGGGCACTCTGGAAGCGCTGAATCTCTTGGGCGCTCGGTAGAACTGGACGGAACCAGCGGAGGCATCGATGAGCTGGGCGGGACCAGCGGAGACGAAGGAGAGCTGGGCGGGACCAGCGGCGGGCGAGCTGGGCGGGACCAGCGGAGCGAAGGAGAGCTGGGCGGGACCAGCGGAGGCGAAGGAGGCTGGGCGGGACCAGCGGAGGCGAAGGAGAGCTGGGCGGGACCAGCGGAGGCGAAGAGAGCTGGGCGGGACCAGCGGAGAGAGCTGGGCAAGACCAGCGGAGACGAAGCGAGAGCTGGGCGGGACCAGCGGAGGCGAAGAAGAGCAGGGCGGGACCAGCGGAGACAAAGATGAGCGGACAGGGCCAGCAGGGGCTCTGGGGAACCGGAACCAGGAGGGACCCGGTGCGAACTCTGTGAGCTCCCGGATCGGAGGCGGACTCTGGAGCGAACTCTGTGAGCTCCCGGATCGAGCGGCCTCTGGAGGCGAACTCTGTGAGCTCCCGGATCGGAGCGGCCTCTGGAGCGAACTCTGTGAGCTCCCGGATCGAGCGGCCTCTGGAGGCGAACTCTGTGAGCTCCCGGATCGAGCGGCCTCTGGAGCGAACTCTGTGAGCTCCCGGATCGAGCGGCCTCTGGAGCGAACTCTGTGAGCTCCTGGATCGGAGCGGCCTCTGGAGCGGACTCTGTGAGCTCCCGGATCGGAGCGGCCTCTGGCGCGGACTCTGTGAGCTCCTGGATCGGGCGGCCTCTGGCGCGGACTCTGTGAGCTCCTGGATCGGAGCGGCCTCTGGCGCGGACTCTGTGAGCTCCTGGATCGGAGCGGCCTCTGGAGCGGACTCAGCGAGCTCCCGGATCGGGCAGCCTCGGCGAGCTCCCGGATCGAGGCGAACTCTGCGGACTCCTGGGGCGGAGGCGGGCTCTGGAGCGGACTCTGCAAACTCCTGGACGGAGCGGGCTCTGGAGGCGGACTCTGCAAGCTCCTGGGGACGGAGGCGGGCTCTGGAGCGGACTCTGCAAGCTCCTGGGACGGAGCGGGCTCTGGAGCGGACTCTGCAAGCTCCTGGGACGGAGCGGGCTCTGGAGCGGACTCTGCAACACCCACAGTGAAGGAAGAGCCAGCACACAACAAGGCATAGTCCAAAAGGCCCCTCAAACTCCCATTATACACTCCTCCAGAAAACAAAGATTTATTAAACATGGCCTTGATGTCACTATTGAGTCCAAAATAAAACAAGTCCTTGAATAGATACTCGTCATACAATGGGACCTGGTAAGACAGCTCACAAAACTGGTGAACATACTCCTCCATAGTCAGGCCTCCCTGGCGAAGATGTAGGAGTTGGCCTACGCTGTCCATAGTTGGGCTGGGTAGTCGAGATGACGCTGCTGGATCCGAAGTGGCGAAGTCTTCTGTAAGGAATGGTCAGAGGCGAGTGGATCCACTTGCAGCAATATTTAATGGGCAGAATCAAACAGGCAAGGTCAGCAGGCAAAAACAGGAATATCAGAGGCAGGGCAGAGACGTAAACAATACCAGGCAGAAGTCGGGGTCACAGGCACAGGTTCAGAGATCCAAGGTCAGGCAGTCCGGGGTGAAACACAGAGATAGCAGGATGAATAGGAGAACGCTCAGAAATGTAACCAGGGAAAACAAGACTTGCACTGGGTGAGTGTTTGTGTGCTGCTTTTATGTGAGTGAGAGAATGAGGTGCAGGTGTGGTGAGGCAATCAGAGTTGATGAGTGAATGGTGACAGCTGTGTGATTGGTGTAATGGTGGACGGGAATGTGTGAGTGCAGTGCATGATGGGAAATGTAGTCCATGGGTAATGTGCAGTTTGAGTGAGTGGGAACCAGATTCATGACAGATCACAAGACGGTTCTCACAACACACACACACACAAATAGGCACAACCTCTACAGATGTATTGAACCCCATCACATACACACACAAAGCCAGAGCTTAGGTTTATCGCTATGACGGTGGGTTGAGGAAAGTTTACCTCATTTATGCTGTCGCAATCTTTGGCAGCAGTGTGTGAAAGCTGTTTTCACAGTTCGTTCTATTGCTTGTTCAGACATTCAGTTTAATTCTGGTTTCACATTGTATTTTGTGGGTATTACTGTGATATGTTTTGTGTCATTGTATGATGGATTGTGTTCATACCAACAGTGACCCATATGAGTTCACATGAACTAGTGATGGGAATTTCGGCTGTATCCGAAAACCTAGGCAGCTGACTTGTTGCCTTATAAAAAATAAAATAGAAGTGACATGTGGCGACCCATACTCGGAATTTGTGCTTTGCATTTTACCCATCCAAGTGCACACACACCCAGCCAATGCTGCAGCGCCCAGGGAGCAGTTGGGCGTTCGGTGCCTTGCTCAAGGGTCTCACCTCTGTCGTGGTATTGAAGGTGGAGAGAACGCTCGTTATTCACTCCCCCCACCGACAATTGCCGGACCAGAGATTCAAACCCACAACCTCGGGTTACAAGTCCAACGCTCTATCCATTAGGCCACGACTGTCCTAAGGCTTATCCGGCAATGACTTCGCAGGCAATGTTTGCGCACGGAGGCAAGTCACGAAACTGACTAATCTAGTCTAATGACGTAACGTTTAATGATCTACAACAAAATAGAACGAGATTTGGTGATAACTAAGCAAATATTTAATTACTATAATAATAATTTATTGCTAGAAGTAACATCAAAAGTGCTAAAAGTTGGTCAGAAACATACATTTACACACAAACTTCCGATGCCATCTTTATTTGATTTTTTCAACATTCACGAAATGGAACGCACAGGATTGTGGGATATCAAAGGCAGTGAAGGATACATTTATGCTGCCTTCAAAAGTCAACCGGATGAAGGCATCTCAGGAGGCAGGAAGTAACATTGGATTTGAACGTGCCTTGTCGTCCTACCTTGAAATGTGTCCTCTGAGGGCAGCATGGAAAATGTTGAACACAATGCATCATACAATGAGTTTTCGAAAGCAGAGTCATTTCTGTGAGTCGGCTCTTTTGAACAGTTTGTTTCGAGCTAGTTCAAAACATGATTCAGCAATTTGTGGCTGAATGGATACAGCTATGGACAGAAAATAACAATAAAGTAAATTTGCTACCTATCACTTTAACGTCTATACCTACCATCAACCCTAAACCTACCCCTTACCATAACACAAATACAGTAATTATTGTTGTTCAGAGTGACAAAAATATTGATGTGCGTATGCCCAGTAAGGCCTGGTGGCCGTAGCTGTATCCCTTCTAGCCTCATCCATTTTTAGGTCGTTACACGTATAAGTGTATAGGCCTGTAAATTATTTGAATTTTGTGTGTCCAAGTTCATTTTGTTGCAGCCTTTAAAATTGTATTCCAATCAACCTATTCACCTAAATACAAAGAAAAATTTGAATCGAAAATAACTAAGTTAAACTTCAGACCTTTTCAAGCCGACCCGATGCAATTCGTTGGAAAGCAGTTTTTACATCAACTAAGTGAAACTGAACTCTGATGTCAAACTGACTTGTTACCAACAGTTTTGTAGAGATTGTGAGAATCCCTAAGAATATCTGTGCATGCACAGGCATTGATGGTGTAGCCTACTGCAGTTCTATTCGCTAGTGCTTCTCTTGCTTTATCAGACTCAGTTCTCCAGAGTACAAAAGCACTCCCTCTGAGGCTAACTGTAGTAGATATCCTCTGCCTGGAAATAGAACTGCACCCTTTATCACTTTAATATACACAATGCATTCATCTATTCATTGACGGCTTTTCCCTGGAGTCATTTCAGCAGAGCTTATTGATGTTTTTCTTCTTAATGCATTCACATAGGCCTACATCAGAATCACCAGCAGCATCTGAGTGACTGTGTAGTCATCTTCAAAGACCTGTCTTTTCCAATCCTTTTCTTTGATGAAGATCATGCAATCAGACATTAATTAGCATTAATTTCCAAGAATTCAGTGATATGGAATTGAAACATATTTCAATATATCTAATTTATGTCCAAGCAGTGAAAATGAATCAACACTTGAACCTCTGTCAACCTATCAGAATGAATAAATCAACCATGACATGCTTTAAGAATATGGTTCTCAATGAATACAATATCTGATACAATCACTAAAACATGATATGTTTTTGCATCTATTTAGCATTTATTTAAATACAATTGTACAATATTAGCTAGCTTCTTCTCACAGTTTAACATAATTGAATTGTAGCATCCTAGTAAGCATATACCAAATAAGCATAATGAATAAGCATACCAAATCACAATAGCTCCAGCTTTTTGTGTTCAGCTCTGCTATTTTCAATGCTTCATCTTTTATCTTTATTGAAGTGAGTAGGATTTGATCTGTGTCCCAATATACACACGTGATATGGTAGTATGATTTATCCAAACAGGGAAAAGGAGAGAGCTACAGAGAGAATGAAAGAGAGGGGGAGACACGGGTCAGTGATCGATACATTTCAGAGGAAATGAAGGCCAGTGTGATGAGCAGCTCCGTTTTTTGCTGATGGAAATATGAAGAGTTCCTGGCTGGCACTTCACTCTGCAGATCCACAACGTGACACCGCTCTCTCTGACTGTACTGAAGCCACAGTCGCACTGAATTCACCTGCAAACAATGGAAGCACTGCACAGTAAATTGTTTACAACCATTGCATCCAGTTTCATATATTTAAATGCCCACGGGAGCACATGAAACAGTGCACCAAACAGGCAGATAACTCTACAGATAAGGCAAGAGAAACTTCATACATTTAATTTAAAATGGAAGCAACTTGCAGTGAAAATGGACCAGGACATATATGTTGTATGATTTTATCTTAGAGCTATGAGTCTACATACATTTATTTATTTGAAACCATATATGTGACCCTGGACCACAAAACCTAGTCATAAGTAGCACGGTTATATTTTTAGCAATAGCCAACAATACATTGCATAGGTCAAAACTATAGATTTTTTAATGCCAAAAATCATTAGGATATTAAGTAAAGATCATGTTCAATAAATATATTTTATAAATGTCCTACTGTAAATACATCAAAACTTAATTTTTATTAGTAATATGCATTGCTAAGGACTTCATTTGGACAACTTTAAAAGCAATTTTCTGAATATGTTGATTGTTTTGCACCCTCAGATTCCAGATTTTCAAATAGTTGTGTCCCTCAGCCAAACATTGTCCTAACAAACCATACATCAATGGAAAGCTTATTTATTCATCTGTCAGATAATGTATAAAGCTCAGTTTAAAATAAATTGACTCTTATGACTGGTTTTGTGGTCCAGGGTCACATCTATGCTTTGTTGATAGGAATCCTGATATGGCATATAAACTATTTGACAAAGAGAACAGGAAAAATATTATAACAGCTTCATCAAAACTCTGTGCAGATGCAGGAGTATGAGATCTGTATTCATAAGCTGTTTTTCCAGGAATAGGTATGTAGATGTTTTTTTTTGTTTAACCTAAGAAACAATCAATACTGAGAAGAGGCTGGAAGTATGCAATATTAGATGATGGAATGGATAAAAAGCCTTAAGCAACTATCTTGACTGGTATGAAAGGCAGCTCAACAATGAGTAATCTTTGATAGCACTTGAAATGCAAAATGTACATACATCTACTGTATGTACATAGCTCAGCTTTCACACAGTTTATGATCATATAAATACAGATGCATGCAAACAAACACATCCTTACCTGTTTTACAGAAACAAGAAGAATATATTGAAATAGAAATTTTTTT